>CM076581.1:1682868744-1683398355 GCA_034641835.2 Pinus albicaulis | reverse complement strand
ACTCCTATACTCTAGAGCTCCAACCCTATCTTCCAAGGCACCGACATTGTCTCTATGAGGCTTCAACCTCTTGGGCTCCAACCCTCAACTTCACTTCGTCAAAATATGTTTGTTTATTCTTCACAGCTCCCAAAGTCTTCTTCAACGAGCCCTGTCACACTTAGTCTCCACGTCACATCATCAATGACAAATTTTTCTTCTTAAAAGGTGTCACCACTACTCTTCATCGTACCCAAAAAATTTCTTCCAAGGTTACTCCATGATGGATTTAGCAATACATCCGGTCTCCAAGAATGCCTCCAAAATTTGCTTCTTCAATTCTTCAATATATATTCAACAATACCACAATGATGTTTGCCTTAGTAAGTGACCTATGTAAACATGGAAAACCTTCAATAAGCGTGCTTCAATTAGGGTAAATGATTATTCACCAATCTCAAAGACTGCTTCACAAAGGCTCCTATAATTGTAGGCTTCAATGCTCAACAATTCAAAGTCTCCACTATGCTTGGCTTGATGTTTTCCAAAATAGGCCTTTTCCAAATTCAGCTTCAAACAAGTTTTCTACAAAGGTTGGAAACTCCTTTAAGTCTTCACCAAAGTATATCTAAAGGCTATATTTAAATTTTCCCAATTATGATCACAGGAGAGGACTAAAAATTACTATACAAGTCAATAGGTCTGCTGCTTTAAAAGAGTGAGGTCAGATTTCTGAAATGTGTTTTATCCAAATGCTACAAGGTCTTTAACCCAAGTTTCACAGGCACACTTTTGTTCACAAGCAAAGGTCTAAGCCAATATAACCATAGGTCCACTTTCCCACAATCCAAAAAGAACTCTCAAGCTAGGAGCAGTCTTCTAAAAGATACCAAACCAAATCTGAAATTATTGTTGCTCAAGGGTACTGGGCCTCATTTCAGAGGTGTGAAATAATAAGGCCACTACAAATTGCTCCAAGAACCCTTCCAAAAATCTGCTTCAACGTCTCCAATATCTGTTTTGAAGAGTCACCACAGTCTGCACCTAAATTCATTTCATAGCTGATCCAAGATGTAACTATGTGTGCTTAAGGACTGCTCCCAAGAATATTGCAAATTTCTCCAAAAAAATTAGATCTGAAATGTGTTCAAATATGCCATAACAAGTCTGTCATAACAGATTATATTATTTTCCACAGGTCTCAGTTCTAAAGTTCTCCTACAGATCTGAATTTTTTTGTTCCTAAATAAGGCTCAGAACAGTCCTTTAAACATTGTCTCAAACAGGCATGAACTGGCCTTTGAGCTTTCACATACATTATTGCAATTCTAGATCAACAAGTCCAAGTTTGAAAAACGTATAAATATATTTGCCAAAATATATCCTTAACTGTCCTCCTCGGCCTTAGTTCACCTTCTGTGATTCTTCTTTGAAATATTAACCAAAAATAATGAATAAAATGAAGAGTACGGATTTCTATTTATACTGGTTTGAAATTTGACGAAGAGACACGTCTCCTGGATGACATGTCAAGCCTGCACAAGTCGGCTTAGGTCGGCTCAATGTCAGAGTTAATTTCCTTTACTTAAAAAATCAATATCTCCCAAACTATTTGGAGTTTCGGGGCAATTAATGGCTCGTGAGAAAGTATAAAATATACTCTACAAGATGGTAGAGGATCCATTTTGAAAGGTTGCCTCTAAGTTGGTGAATTTTTTTTTCTTTGTGACTGCCCTTGAATTATTTAGTGCAGAAAATTATTAGTACAATATGGCTTCTTTGTTTGGCTTCTCCATTGTTTGTCTTCTCCATTATTTGGCTTATTCATCATCATAGGATCATGTGGGATATCCATGTCATCCAATAATAGTGTATTGATATGTCACCAACCAAGTGCAACATTTATTAATTTTCCATTAGGATATTTCTAAGTCCTTCTTGTCATGTCTTTCCATTAAGTGATTTCCAAGTCCTTCATGTCATGTCTCCAATCACTGTCCATGTCATTAAGACTTTCATCAAGTGCCATCACGTATGACATCATCAAGTGTGGTCATTCATGTATAGTCCTTCAATATCAAGGGTAAGGACATCATCTGGGTTCTACGGCTTCTTTATCGAGAGCAAGTATACATGAGGTTATGGTGTCTTCATGGTTAGTTCAAACATCTAGGACAAGACATCTTCTTAGTGGCTTGACATCATAATGGCATCATTAATAGCTTGACATAATCATTAATGATGTCTTTATCAAACAAGAGGGACTTGTCACCATGAGCAAGGACATCGTCATATTATGCATCACAAGAATATTTGCTATCCCAATAATGCCATATTGACATCAATGAAAACCTTGATTAACAATCTCCCCCTTTGTCATTGATGGCAATATTCTTTCCCTTTTAACATTCTCTCCCCCTTTGACATCAATGGCAAACGGGGTGCCCAAATACTCCCCCCTATCAAGCTGCTTCTTTTCTTCATGAATTGTAGTCCTTCATAGGTATGTTACTCCCCCTGCCATGGTACTCTTTCTTTTGGAAATATGGTCCATGATTGATGTGTTTGTATTTCTTCATGTGATGTACCATCTCCCCCTGTCTGCACAAATTCCTTTAGCTCATGAAGAATTGCTCACCTTGTGTGATCAAGTAGAAGGCATCATCATAATATCATGTTTTTCTTCAATGGAGTTACTTCTGAGAGATGATTTATCAATATTGTCCATGTGTAACTCATCAAGGATTTCATAGGGCCCACTCACGGATCAATTTCTGCAAGAATACTCAAGAATCACAAACTCTCCCTAACTGTATGCATGGTCTCTTTTTGGTATGGTTTCACCATCAAATACTTGGAATATCAAGGATGACTTCATGTAGTCAACAACATGTGTTGTTCACTGGAGTGTTCAAGAGACTTCCAGATTCATCTTGTTTCCTTCTCCATACTTGTGTAACTTTCTTCTTTGGCATGGTTCTAGCTTGTGCAGGGGCCCAAGTCAAGTTACAATCACGTGCCATATGTCCAATGTTATGGAAATTGAAGCACTATATATTGTTCATGAATAATAAATCATGACTTCTTCTTGCAAAATTGCCTCGAGGAGATTGATAGGGACCATTATTTTTGTCTTTGTGATATGCCCTACAATATTTTTCCACGTGCCCAAAGTTTGTATAGGAATAGCAATATCCAAGAAATATACTTTGGGAGATGAAGAGTTCCTTGAATTACTTTTGAAGTCTTTTTTCCTTGGAATTATTTGATGATATTCATTGCATTTTGTATTCTTGACACCATATGCAAGTCTCCTTAGATTAGAATTTCTTCCGTTGTTGTCTTGATTCTTCTCCTTGCCTTTGTTGGAACTAGGAGCATCAACATTTCTTTCTAGGTTCCTCACATATTTGTTGTTTGAAGCATTATCATTCTTGTTTGAGGATTCACCTACATAGCCAAGACCTGATTTATCAAGGGGAGACCTTTGCTGACTTAGGATGTCATCTAGGGTTTGAGAGCTTTTCAAGTTTTTATTCAGCAATTCAATTTCCTTTTCAAGAAAGACAATTTCTCCTTTCAACTTTTCACAATCTTCATTTTTCATAAGTAGTTGCTTCTTCATTTCTTCCATCATCCTTGTTGCTTCATGTGCTTAGATTTTAAGGGAGATGATATTTGATTTCATTATGAAGACTTCTTCATTCTCCTTTACTAGATTGCTCTCCATTTATTTTTTTATTATTGTAGCTTCACATGAGATGGCCTTGAGAAGATTGATGTCTGATTTTAGTTTCAAGATTTCTTCATCCTTTTCGTCTAGTTGGCATATCATGGTGTTTCTCTCCTTTTCTGCTTCATTAACTTGCCCTTCAAAGAATTCCAAAGTTTCCATCACCTTCTTAGCTCCTTGCACTTGTTTCCTTGCTTCTTCTAGTTGAGATCTAAGAGAGGAGACCTCTTCCTTGTATTGACCAATCTCTGCTTCAAGATTGTTCAAGCTCTTAAGTCTTTGTTCAAGGTGGCTTGAAAAAGTTTCTTCCCTTTTCTTTGCCTTATCCAATTGATTTGTCATAAATATGACTTCTTCATGATTCTTTATTTTTTTTTGATGAAATTCCTCTTTTAAGTTTGGAGAGCTCCTCATCTCTTTCTTGTACTTGAAGCTTGACAAAGTCAACTTCCTTCCTTGTCTTGTCTTGGTTACCATCTTGCGCTTTCTTCTTAAGTTCCTCATTTTCCTTTTTCAAACTGTTAATCTCTTCCATGGAAGCCATAAGTTTATTCAGGAGATCTTCTTCAAAGTCTTCTTTGTTCTCTTCATCTTCTAGGTCTTCTTTAGCCTTGTTGTCATCTCTTTTATCTTCAGCTTCCTTGACAGATTCTGGACTTCTTTCTTGTTTTCCATCATCTTCTTGACTAGAGATAATTTTCAACGCTCCTTTTGAGTGAAGATCATGAAGTTTGTCCCATATGACTTTTGTTGAGGAACATTTTTCAAAATTGGCCTTCACATAATTTGGTAACCCATTCAAAATTGCCTTCATCGCTCTTGTATTGTACTCCTTGGATTCTCGTCCATCATGTCATTAGTAATCACTGATTTCCAAACTTCAATTCCTTGAGTCTTCAAGAAATTCCTCATTCTTTCCACCCATATATCAAAATTTCCATTGAACAATGGAGCCTTCGCAAATTGATTTACTTCAATTTAAATGGTTGAGGAAGACATGTATTTAGGAGGATTGGATACTTTCTTTCTTGAATTTTCCATTTGTGTTCTAATGATCAACCTTAAAGATGTTAGGCTTTGAGTGAAGGTACTGGATTTGATACCAAATGTTGGAAATACTGAGAGGGGGGGTGAAACATTAGTTCTTTTCAATTGTTAATTTTACCAGTTAGATCCCTTATATTGAGAACACAAAATTAACAATGATGGAATAGATACTTTTATTAATTTCTTCTTTACAATAAGTAAAGTACAATAATGATATAGGACTCCAACCCTAGATGAAGACTCCAATCTTCTAGACTCCAACTTGTATTGTGCCAAGCACCGACTTGGTATTTCAAAGGCTCCAACCTTGTCAATTTGAGGCACCAAACTCTAGGGCTCCAACCCTATCTCTGTTACAAGCTCCAACCTGGTTTCTTGAGGACTCCAATCCTCTAGGGCTCCAACCCTATCTTCCAAGGCATTGACCTTGTCTCTATGAGGCTCCAACCCTCAACTTCACTTCGTTAAAATATGTTTGTTTATTCTTCACGGCTCCCAAAGTCTTCTTCAACGAGCCCTGTCACACTTAGTCTCCACGTCACATCATCAATGACAAATTTTTCTTCTTAAAAGGTGTCACCACTGCTCTTCATCATACCCAAACAATTTCTTCCAAGGTTACTCCATGAGGGCTTTAGCAATACATCCGATCTCCAAGAATGCCTCCAAAATTTGCTTCTTCAAGTCTTCAATAGATATTCAACAATAACACAAGGATGTTTGCCTTAGTAAGCGACCTATGTAAACATGGAAAATCTTCAATAAGCCTGCTTCAATAAAGGTCAATGATTATTCACCAATCTCAAAGACTGCTTCACAAAGGCTCCTATAATTGTAGGCTTCAATGCTCAACAATTCAAAGTCTCCACTGTGCTTGGCTTGATGTTTTCCAAAATAGGCCTTTTCCAAAGTCAACTTCAAACAAGTTTTCTACAAAGGTTGGTAGCTCCTTTAAGTCTTCACCAAAGTATGTATAAAGGCTATATTTCAATTTGCCCAATTCTGATCACTGGAGAGGACTAAAAATTACTATACAAGTCAATAGGTCTGCTACTTTAAAAGAGTGAGGTCAGATTTCTGAAATGTGTTTTATCCAAATGCTACAAGGCCTTTAACCCAAGTGTCACAAACACACTTTTGTTCACAAGCAAAGGTCTAAGCCAATATAACCATAGGTCCACTTTCCCATAGTCCAAAAAGAACTCTCAAGCTAGGAGCAGTATTATAAAATATACCAAACCAAATATGAAAGTGTTGTTGCTCAAGGGTACTGGGCTTCATTTAAGAGGTGTGAAATAATAAGGCCACTACAAACTGCTCCAAGAACCCTTCCAAAAATCTGCTTCAACGTCTCTAATATATGTTTTGAAGAGTCACCACCGTCTGCACCTAAATTCATTTCATAGCTGATCCAAGATGTAACTATGTGTGCTTAAGGACTTCTCCCAAGAATATTGCAACCTGCTCCAAAAAAAATAGATCTGAAATGTGTTCAAATATGCCATAACAAGTCTGTCATAACAGATTATATTATTTTCCACAGGTCTCAGTTCTGAATTTCTCCTACAAATCTGAATTTTTTTGTTCCTAAATAAGGCTCAGAACCGTCCTTTAAACACTGCCTCAAATAGGCATGAACAGGCCTTTGAGCTTTCACATATATTATTGCAATTCTAGATCAGCAAGTCCAAGTTTGAAAAACGTATAAATATATTTTTCCAAATATATCCTTAACTGTCCTCCTCGGCCTTAGTTCACCTTCTGTGATTCTTCTTTGAAATCTTGATCGAAAATAATGAATAAAATGAAGAGTACGGATTTCTATTTATACTGGTTTGAAATTTGACAGAGAGACACGTCTCCTGGATGACATGTCAAGCCTACACAAGTCGACTTAGGTTGGCTCAATGTCAGAGTTAATTTCCTTAACTTAAAAAATCAATATCTCCCAAACTATTTGGAGTTTCGGGGAAAGTA
Organism: Pinus albicaulis; assembly: GCA_034641835.2. NCBI lineage: Eukaryota > Viridiplantae > Streptophyta > Pinopsida > Pinales > Pinaceae > Pinus > Pinus albicaulis. The sequence goes on along the minus strand of CM076581.1, from coordinate 1,683,391,619 downwards.
AGGGCTCGTTAGAAAGGGTAAAATATACTCTACAAGATGGTATAGGATCCATTTTGAAAGGTTGCCTCTAAGGTGGTGAAAAACATTTTTCTTTGTGACTGCCCTTGAATTATTTAGTGTAGAAAATTATTAGTACAGCATGGCTTCTCCATTGTTTGTCTTCTCCATTATTTGGATTATTCATCATCATAGGATCATGTGGGATATCCATGTCATCCAATAATAGTGCAGTGATATGTCACCAACCAAGTTCAACATTTATTAATTTTCTATTAGGATATTTCTAAGTCCTTCTTTTCATGTCTTTCCATTAAGTGATTTCCAAGTCCTTCATGTCATGTCTCCAATCATTGTACATGTCATTAAGACTTTCATCAAGTGCCATCATGTATGACATCATCAAGTGTGGTCATTCATGTATAGTCCTTCAATACCAAGGGTAAGGACATCATCCGGGTTCTACGACTTCTTTATCGAGAGCAAGTATACATGAGGTTGTGGTGTCTTCATGGTTAGTTCAAGCATCTAGGACAAGACATCTTCTTAGTGGCTTGACACCATAATGGAATCATTAATAGCTTAACATATTCATTAATGACGTCTTTATCTAACAAGAGGGACTTGTTACCATGAGCAAGGACATCGTCATATTATGCATCACAAGAATATTTTCTATCCCAATAATGCCATATTGACATAAATGACAACCTTGATTAACAATGTCGGTTAGAGAGGTCGACTCAGGGTATTCTGACCTAGGGGTTCTTTGATGATTTGGACGATGTCTGGATCGAGAGAGGGCGCATCTCCTGACTTTGCTCTGGGTGGCACTTGCGGTTTTGGCTGCTACAACTATATTGGCACTGGGTGCAGCTGTGGGTTCAGAGGACCCACCAAGCGAGGCGCAACCCTAAATATTTTTTTATGGTTAGGGAAAGCACCCATTATGAGGATGCTTCCCTATTTTGATGACATGTATATTTTTGGTTGACATGATGATCAGGGACCAATTTTGTATACTAGGACTCATATTTTTTTGATGTATATATGTGAGATGTATATTTTTGCAGCTCTTATGATTTGTCTATGGTTATGATTTATGTGTATGATGGATGTTATGTGCCCATGATGGATATTTGTGTTTTATGCCTTGCTTTTTATAGATGATGGTTTATATGAGATGCATTCTAGTCTAAGATATGGTTAGCTATGAGATCGGCTGTCTGGTTTTGATTTCTTGGTATATGTGTAAATGTAATGTGATCAAAATGATGACTCAATCATCATGCATGCAAGTATTTCCTAAATATGCATGAATTACGTACTTCAAAAAATTGGATTAAGTGCGATACCATTAACTGGGAATCAAGATAGACATGTAGATGATGAATTCCCTAGTTGGAGGCATCGCTCAAAAACCCGATGAATGCATCATATTCTTCTTGATTATTGGAAGTTGATCTTATACATAATCTATTTGTGAGGAATGATGACTGGTCAGGAGAGTATATGGCCCAGACAGCTGCTGCTAGATTTTACGACCATTGTGATGCTCCATCAGCGAATCCAAAATAGTGGATAGGGGATTGATCCATCTGTGACACAAGAGTATTTTTTAGAAAAATTCCTTGATGATTGTGATCATCTCAAAAAATTGTGTTACATGCATCTTATCTCTAAGGTTGAGACTTCCTACCCCTATGGGTCAAATTTTTTGAGGTAGAGCCCATTAACGGGGTTAGCTAGGCATGTACCATCAAGCTCAAACAAGATGTATGCTCCTTTGAGGAGGAAGTGTTTTATGATATAAGGGCCCTTCCATAATGTTTCAAACTTCCCAAGTCCTAAGGATTCTTTTGCAACATCGTAGCGAAGGACTAACTCTCCCTCTGAAAATGAGCGAGGGGTGATGTTGCATTCGAATGATGCTCTTACTCTTTTCTTGTGTGCTTCATTATGTTGGAAAGACTCTTGTTGATTTTCTACGATGAGTTATATCTGTACCAACTATTGCTCTAAAGGTTGGGTATCATCAAGGAGTTCGATAGCTGCGTGTAAGTTAGGGATTTCACGTTCAATGGGAATCACAACCTCCACTCCGTATAACAATTAAAAAGCTGTGAATCCTGTTGAGGATTTAACCATTGTGCAATATGCCCATAGGGCTGAAAATACCATATGTTTCCAGTTATTTTTATGGTTGTTGACCATACGTTGTAACATTTTTTTGAGTACTTTGTTAACAGCTTCTACCTGACCATTGGACTGGGGGTAGTATGGTGACACAAACTCATGTATTAATCCTATATGATGGGACAACTCTTGGAATATTTTGTTTTCGAAATGATTTCCGTGGTTGGAGACTAATTCCTTAGGCACCCTAAATCATTCGATGACATGGTTGAAGAGAAATTGCACTGTAGTTTCTGTCGTGTTTTCATAAGTAGGCATGGCTTCTAGCCACTTGGTGAAATAGTCCACGACTACAATGATGTATTTGTGGTTTCCAGAAGATGCAGGGTTTCAAGTCATAAATTCTATTCACCATTTGAAAAAGGGACTTACTACAATGACCGAGTGCAGAGGAGCAAGAGGTTCTCTTGCCATGTGGATGAAGTGTTGGCATCAATTGCACCATTTGACTGCTTGATTGCAAGCGTGGAATAGGGTGGGAAAAAAATAGCCAGCCTGCAGGAATTTTTGGGCAGTAGCCATCCCTGAAAGGTGGTTTCCACAAGCCCCACCATGGCAGTCGTTTAGGGCTTTCTCAACTTGGTCGTGTGTGAGACATCGGTATAAAACAATGTCAACTCTTCTTTGATAAAGGACATCCCCCATGAGGAGGTGTCAGGGATCTTGGTGGCGTATGCGCCTTCGATCGCCACAGGTGAATTGCGGTTTAAACTTTTGGGTTCACAAGAAAAGGAGGATCTCGTCGTACCAAGGGTCCTCAGTCGTCACTAAGAATAGATGTTAATCTGGTAGTGAGTCGTTAACTAGGAACCCTAGATTCAAACTTGGAAGTTCAGTGATGAACTCAGCTAAGATTAATGCATTTTTTCTCTTGGGGAAGCTAAACAACAGTTCAAATTCCTGCAGTATGACTACCCTTCGAGCGTACTTGTGTTTCATCAGAAGGTGGGTGAGAAAATATCTCATGGGGTTGATAGCTGCTATGACCGTTGTAGTCCTTAGGATGATGTAATGTCGAAGTTTTTGTACTACGTGTACTAGGGCTAGGGAATTTTTTTCTTCTGGTTCATATTTTAAAGCAGGGCCAGGTAGGTTATTACTGATGTAATAGGTTACATGCTCTTTCTTATCTAGCTTGTCTTGGACTAACACCCTAGCTATATTTGTGTCTTATGCTGATAGGTATAAGGTGTAGTCTTTGTCATAATCGGGGAGACTGATCAAAGGGGTTGAAGACAATGTGTCTTTTAGTGCCTCAAACAAATTTTGAGCTTGATCATCCCATTTGAACAAAAATTTCCTGACGGAGTAGGTGTAGGAATCCTTGCGCGCAAGTGGCATATTCAGGGATAAAGCATTGTAAGAAGTTGGCTTTCCCCTGTAGGCTTTCAAGTTGCTTGAGATTTTTAGGTGGTGGCACTTCTTTCATTGCCTGGACCTTGATGGGGTAAAATTTTATCCCTTGTTGGGATGCAATGAATCCTAACAGTATTCCTACATTAACCCATAAGACACACTTAAGAGGGTTCAATCGTAGGTTGTAGTGTCGACACCATTTTAATACTAATCGTAAGTCCTCCAGATGGTCACTTCGTTTCTTGGATCGTACGGTGAGGTCATCTAAGTAAGCTAAGATGAGGTGAGCCAGGTCATGGAAGATATAATTCATGGCCCATTGGAAGGTGGCTCCAACATTTTTAAGACCGAAAGGCATAAATTTATATGTGAATGTTCCCTAAGAGGTAGTAAATTCCATTTTGTAACGGTCAGTATGTCCGATTTGAATTTGATTGTACCCTAAGAATCGGTCCATGAAGGACAATGGCTCATGACTGGTGCAAACATCAATGATTGATCTAGGTGTATACTGGTTTCCACCCACCTATTCCATTTGGACCTTTACCATCTATTCTTTCAATTTTTCAGTTTCAACACAACTTACTATTTTTAGCATTTTTTTGGGTTGTGAACTTCCGGAGCCGTTTTAAGGCCCTAAACGACGTTTCTTGGGAAAACTAGGAGCAACATGGAAATTCCTATAATTTTTCTCAGATCAAAATTTTTATTCCTCGGATAAATCTCTCTAATGAGGTATTGAGCGTGCCAAACGGAGATCATATGCCAAAGTTACGTCCCCGGGAAGTTGATGTACCAATTTACCCAAACAGGGCCCATTGTTTTGGTGCTTCATCTCCTAGGGTTATATTTTTGGATGTTTAGGGTTTTACATTGTTTCTCAACAATAAGTAGGACTTAGAGCCTCATTGTAACATAGTTAGAGGTATGTAGCCACCACATCTCTTCTCAGAGATAAGCTACCAGCGCCCTAGATAGTTTATTTTCATTGTGTCTGTAAGCGTATTTCTGTTATTTGATATTAATGAAATAAAGTATTATTTCCACTTCATCTATGTGTTTATGTATATTTATGTGTTTTATTTTGTTCTTGCATAAATCTGGATCAGTGGTATCAAAGCAGTCTTCTCTTTCTCTATTTTTATTTACATGTCCCCAACAAGGTCAAGGTATAAGGAGTTAGGGCTCGATATGGTTGAACCCTTACAATATCAGCCTCGCAAACCCACACAACCTCCCATGGCGGAAGAAAATAAATATGAGGGAGCAAGAGATGCTATCAAATTATTCCTTGAGGAGGCCATCGAGAAACAAAGGAACATGATGATGGATAGCTTTTCCCAAATCCTTCAACAACTGCCCACCGACGACGCATCTACATCTAGCAGCCACTGTGGAGGCACCTCTCCTTTCAAGGTACAGGCCAACTTCGACATTCCTGTATTTCAAGGCCAGATATATGTAGACACTGCAGATATATGGTTGAATATATTAAAATGATATTTCTCGGTTCATGACTTTTCCAATTGGGAGAAGACTATTTTTTCACTCCTCAAAGTCGCCCCCATGTCAAAGACTGGTGGGAAACCTACTGTGAGAAGAAGGACGAGAGGGAACCCTTTCTGTTCTTGGCCGCACCCACTCGGAATTAATTCTGAGACGACATCAAGGAATAATATTACCCTGTGGGGAGCTATGAGGACAAGTACATCCAATGGACCACACTGCAGCATCAAAGGGATCAAGATGTGCACGAACTGATGAATTTGTTCCATACCATGCACACAAAGTTGGGTATTAAATATTCAGAGAGACATTTGGTGCTCAAGTACCGTAGATGTTTGCATAGATACATTCAGGAGGAAATGGAGTTCCTCAACATTACCTCGATTAGCATGGCATATCGTTATGCTGCCAAGATCGAGCAAAAATTTAAGCAGAAGAAGCGAGACTTTGGATTCGCGAATCCAAAGCCAGGGAAAGGCACCCCCAAATAGAAAAAAAAGGGGAAAAGACAAATTTGGGAAAATCAGAACAACATCACAAATCCAAAGAAGGACACGAGGAAGTGGTGTGAATTTCATAACAGCCCCACTCACAGCACAAATGAGTGTCGGGCCAAACATTCGTTAGTGGCCGAATTAAAGGCACCCAAATCAGATGCATGTTCTGATCTTGAGTCAGAACAAGACAAGGGCGATGAAAAAGGGAATCAGATCATTGATGTGGATCCCAGTGCCATTTTTTCCACCACCAAGATCTAGAGGGAGGATCTCGAGGATCAAGAGGAGGGGGAGCACCTCTTCCATTCACATATGTGGGTGAAGTGTTCTCCACTGCAATTCCTTATCGATAGCAGAAGCCAAAAGAACCTCATTTCAACAGAGGTCGTGAAGCGGCTCAGCCTACTGACCATAGCACAACCACAACCATATACCATTTGGTGGCTTCACCAAGGAAGAGATCCAGCAGGTTCGTCAGCAGGTCCATGACATCTTCAACAAATCCAATACCAAGTTCAACAGAATTTTCCTCATCTCATGGAGGGACTCAACGCAATGGGGATGATTGCTTCATAAGGGGGAAGGAATGATCTATGTGGATATTGGTGGCCACCCACCTATTCAATTTGGACCCCCACCATCAGTTCTTTCATTTTTTTAGTTTCAACACACCTTACTATTTTTTATCAGTTTTTCGAGTCTTGAACTTACAGAGTTGTTTTGAGGCCCTAAAAGACGTTTTTTGAGAAAACTAGGAGCAACATGGAAGTTCCTTTGATGTTTATCATGTCAAAATTTGTATTCCTAGGATATATATTTCTAATGATGTATTGAGTGAGTCTAATGGAGATCATATGCCTAAGTTACGTCCCTGGAATGTTGATGTACCAATTTACCCAAACATGGCCCATAGTTTTGGTGCTTCATCTCCTAGGGTTAGATTTTTGGATGTTTAGGGTTTTCCATTGTTTCTCAACAATAAATAGGCCTTTGAGCCTCATTGTAACACAGTTCAGAGGCCTGTAGCCACCACATATCTTCTCATAGATAATCTACTAGCGCCCTAGCTAGTTTATTTTCATTATGTCTGTAAGAATATTTCTGTTATTTTATATTAATGAAATATAGTATTATTTTCGTTGCATCTCTATGTTTATGTCATTTTCTGTATTTATTACGTTCCTGCATAAATCTGGATCAATTACTTGGTAAATAAACGGGGTAGGGTAGTTGTCCTTGGGACAAGCTTTATTTAAATCTCAAAAATTGGTGCTGACTCAGATGGTGCCTTGTTTTTTCATGAGGGGTGGTTGGAAACCCATGACGTGTAAGCGATTTGGTAGATGAACCCGGCTTTGTGAATTTTTTCAATCTCTTGCTTTATTTCTTCTGCATTGGATGGGTTTAATTGATGTTTCTTTTGGAAGACTGGTGATATGTCAAGCCAGGTTTCAATGTGGTGTTCTACGATGGTGGGGCTAAGCCCTGGGATTTCCAAATAATCCCATGTGAATATATCCCTGTACTCTTGTTACATTTCCCTGGTTTTCCCTGATTTTCTTGAGATATTCACCTTAATGGTTGGTGAAATGTTTGACATATTCCCTTCTTCGAATGCATCAGGGACTGGGATAGGGTTTTTGAACCAGTCTACCTTTCCAGATGGGAGGAAGTATTTGGATTCAATGGCGTATATATCCTAGGTTTCTGGGTTTCTAGGCCGGAAATTTTTTCTAGAAGAAAAAAAATGAGCGGTGATGCATTGAGTCCCACGGACAATCTGGTTCTGTCATGGCCTCTAGAATATATTCGTCAAAGTGAAACAATATGTCTAAGGGGGAATTGTCTTGTGCAAGGTCGTGAGGAATTGGTTTGGGCATAACAGGTCGACAAACATGAATATGATTCTGTGGTTGATGTCATGGAACCAGATGAGGTTGACAAGGTGCAAACAGGTTGGGTTTGCACCGTCAACAATACTACTACTTTTGTGGTAGTTGTAGCGGTCTCGACACTAATGAAAGATGATCAGACAACACGAGTCATGGTTCCCATGCATGATGAGATGAATCGTATATGGTGTTGTGTGTCATTAGTGTTAAATGGTGGAATAATTTTTGTTACGGTTGTTTGTTTGAGAGCAAACTCGTGCTCTTCTTGCGACATACTAGACATACGTGCAAATTCTTGGACTTGGAGGTTGCGTTGAATGAAGAGGCGCCAAAATTTTCATCATGGGGCACATCTTTGTTTCATGGTTTTGTCTCCTGAAAATTTTGCATGGAGTAAAGGTGTCTATCGAGTAGATGGTGTGAGAACCAACACTACTCCCCATGCCCGAAGTGGATGCTTGGAGATGATTGGACATTGGGTCATTTGCGCTTCTGGCATCTCTGAGTCTTTGTTCTTGGTTGGTGTGGATCCTTTAGGGAGTTCAAACTCAATGATGCCCTTACCACTTGTAACCTTGGGAGGTATTCACAATTCATAGTGTGGTCGAATTGTGAGAAAATCCTGCAATAGAAGCGTGTGATATTCTCCTGATTATAGAGATGGATCTGCGGTATGGTGGTGACCGTGCGAAGATTGTCAATGAGTTTCTTGTGTTCCTGACATTGATTGACCATGTGTTCCTTTATATCGCATAGAATGCATGTTGTTCTTGGCTGGTTTTGTGCTCTGCTAGGATGATTGGTTGTCTTATCCTTCCTAGAATTTTGGTGACGATGGGGGGAAGGTTGCATTGTGCCAAGCTACCTAGGTTCGAAATCGGTTACACCCAGGTATTTAGTGACCAATGAACATATGACATCTAACATAGGTCAAAATTGGGGGATGTAAGTACAATGTAGAGCATGATGGTTGTCGTGAAAAATAAGACAAGACTGTTGCTCTTTGGTTCTCCACTCCCTTTGGACTACTGGAGAAATTGGGTACCATTTGTGAAGTGATCGTAAATCTCGGATTGAGCGATCAAATGATTGCATGTGTTGCACAATGCACAGGCTGGGATTATTCGTGGATGGTGGTTGGGGGAGATAATTTTCCCCCTTGTTGGCATTTTTTCTGCTGATATGAAGAGGATGGACCTAGTTGCCTCATTCCCTTGGGTTGTCAAACTTTCCACTGAGTTCAAATCCGATCCATCTACTGCAACGAGATGGGTTATGGCCTGGTGTAAACAATTTAACATGGAAAGAAAGCAGGGGATGTAGGGACAACGACAAACCAAATGGTTATCTAAACACACTCGGCACGAATATTGGACTGCTCGTAGGCTGTCATAGTACACTAGGTTGACCGGGTACCATATTTGAAATAACTCTAAAGCTGCAAATTCAGCGATGAAGTGATCCCATTCATCACAGAGTGCGTAGAGCTGGACTGCAGCTCTAGGATGATTACAAGGAGGAGGTGGTCGTTCAGGTGACCATCTCTCCTCTGACACATATAATATGGTTCTTGTTGCTTCTGTCCTTTTATTTGCAGTGATTTTTTTGGATTTCGTGTCTGGTCTAGCTAAGTTGAGGTTTTTAGTGACAAAGTGTCGCATGAAATCCAACATAGTCCGGTATCGATAGATATGGGGACAACGACGCACGTGGTGGTTTCTCCTATAAATCTGACATGTATGTCATCGATGCCGAACTAAGTTTCTTTGGAAAACTCGTGAGACTTGATACCAATGGTTAAACTCCCTTAACTCAAGGCACTATGTGACTAAGTGATCAGGCTCGTCACATAATGAGCACACTGGGACATGTGGTACGACCTCTTTTTTCCGTCTTTGGGCCATTGAGGTGACTATATAGGAGCAAGATGTAGGATCCGCTCATATGTACATTACGGCTTTAGGTTCTCCATTGTCCATTTACATGGGTGGAGATGAGGGGTCCTCTTGGTAAGATTTCTATAGGGCTTGCAAGGAATCCCTATATCGTGGCATCTCTAGGAAATGATGGGTATAATGCCCATAATTTTCGCATGTCACACGCATGATTGATGCATAATTATTTCCCTTGGTTTTTCATGGCCTATTCCTTTTTATGGGAATTCAAGGTCGCGACATTTATTTTGGTGTGTAGAAGGGGTTTCAATTCATCTAACTTCGGGAAAATATTAGTAGGATGACCTACGATATCGCATAATGTGCAAGGTTTTAATGCCCCAGGGAACTTGAGGGTTTCAAATTTCCTCTATTTTTTGTTATTTTTCTTGGCCGCATTAGTTGGTGCTGCTACAGGTGTTTCGTTAACCGTTGTGACCTCTTGATGGGCGATAGAGGTTATTCATGTAGAGGTGATTCCTGGACTTCCTAGCATGGCTGGTGGGACCAAATACCACACGGGTATTGCAAAAGCCATATTTGGAAATGTCATAGTTTCCATGAATCGTTTTGACACAAAACTAGGTGGGGGTATACAAATGGGGTTTGTGAAAAGACATAGGGTAGGAATGTCGTGCCAGTGGCTTTGATCTTCATACTACTGGTTTCTATGTCTGGGCTAGTTTCGGTGTTTGATGAGAGAATCATGCACACTGGTGCCCTCGTGCTTTCTGGGATCCCCTCTGGTATGACAAGGGGATCTCCTAGGAATGACCCTAGGATGGATGATGATTTGAACTAGTCGGGGCCAAATTATGTATACCGTGTAAGTGGTTATGTAGTTTTGTCTATGTATGGTAACACAATATTGAGGGTTGTCATGGGTTTCTTGTCATAGTATGTGAGTTGGTTGATGGTGATGATCTGATTGTCATGAGGAAACATCATTACCCTAAAGATAGAGGAAACGACTGCAGTCATGGCATACATATAACTCCTCCCGATGAGTATATTGTAGTCTAGTTGTGCATCTAAGACCTCAATGTATATAAGAACTATCTTTCCGGCCAGGTTTCTAGGGACATTTTGATATAGACCGATGGGGGATGAGGGGTGACCATCCTATTATTTAAGCATGATGTCAGATGGTTTTAATTCAGGTGATCCTAACTTTTTCCAAACTAATTTGGACATGATACCTGTGGGTTCTCCTTCATCGATGATGCATTGGTGTATGGCGATGTTCTGAACTGATACTGGTATTTGGAAAGAGACCAGAGAAGTGTCTAGGTCAAAAACCATTAGGTGTGAATCAGAAGGATCGATTGTGCTTAACGTAGAAAGCAAGTCTTTCCATTGTCTTGGGAACGATTGCACAACTTCCAAGGCTGACATAGCAACTGGAGATTATGCCATTGAAGCCATTTTTGGAATTCCGAAGACAGCCACCACCTCATCAAATTCACCTCCTCAAGAAGGTGACAAAGGTGAATTTGCAAGGTATAAATCTGAATTTAATCAAGTTTCTTCTAATTATGGTAAACATGGAAAATCTTCACCTAAGATTTGGAGAAAATTTCCATGTTCCTTTTGTGGCTTGAATAACCATACTGTTTTGAGGTGTTGGAAGAAGATATCCATACACAGGAAACTTTCAAAACAAAGGAGATAGAAATCCAAAGGTCCAATGGACAATGAAAACCATATTGAAAAGAAGATGCAATTATTTTTCACTCATTTCCATAAGCAAGGTCGTCTTGTAAATAAGTGTTGAACTTTGTATCCAACAAGCCATCCATGACATTTGAAGAAGGTGGAGAGATATTTTGACAAGAATGGAAAAGAGGATTCCATAATTGATGTGGGTCAGGATGATACACATGATGAAGAGCAACTGCATGAAGCGCCATTGAAGTGGTTGGAAATATATGGTTACAGTTCTTAACCAATTAAAGCCTTGCATTTCTTTTGATAATTGATGCAAATCTTGCCTTATTGATGCATTTCCTTGTTATCTGAATTCATTTCTTTTCTCGTGAAAGTATGTTGCATATTGCACGAAGCAAGATGTTGGAAAATTAGAGTTACGTTGACTCACTTAGATGCAGCAAAGATGGAAATTTGTAGTTGCAATTTGCATGTGAATGCATTTCGTTTTCTCTAGAATGCATGTTGCATGTTTATGCTAGGAAGGTGTTTGAAAGTGGAGTATGTTGGCTCACTTTTTTGCAGAAAATTTGGTCATTTCAGCTCTTTAAGTACTCGTACATACCAATGGGATTCTTGTACTTGTGATTGTATTTGCGAGAGAGTTGAGCATTATATACATGCATGAGAGTTTTTATGTGTGAACAATGGAATTTTTTATATTTTCATTGTACTTGAACATGCATGAGTGATTGACTTGTGTTGGTTGATTTCTTTGTTAACATGTATGTTGTCAACTTGAGAGTGCTAATCATTTTCACATGCATGAGTGATCGACTTGTGTTGGTCGATTGATTGTTACATGTATGTCTTATCGACTTGGAAGAGTTGATTTAGTCTCTAATGATGAAAGGGATATATTAACAAATTATTTCATGAGATGTGAAATTCTTGTTATTTTGGGAAAAGAACTGCCAAGTGTTGTACATGCTTTTGTTTGACTTAAGATTCAATGGTTTGAAGATACATGTTTTGTCGACTTGTGTTTGGTTGATGGGTTTGTACACCAATATGTAAGAATGCATGGTGATGTTCATAGGATGTGAAATTTGTTGCTTTGAAGGAGGAAAAGGAAGAGGTCTTCAAGTTGTGTTTCTTGCATGATGTGTTTTTCAAGTTAATGGTTTTGCTTGTGACAAGATGTCTCGGGATTTTGGAAGGTCCACCCTTGAGTGAGAGGCTCATGATTAGCCTTCATTCTCAAATCATGACATGAGAATCATGTCAATGCTGGAGGATGATGGAATCAAGAAGTGGAAAGAGGGACAAGATGACAAAAGATTGCAGCAAGAACATTAGACATTTTGTAGGCCATATGATGCATGACACCAACAATCAAAAGAGATGGTGAAGACATTCTTCCAGATGTGGAATTTGGTACTGTGGAGGTAAAATAATGGTCATTTCATTTCTAGTGATTACTGATATTTTAATTCATTGTTGTAGTTCACTCAAATGGGCTTAAATTGGAAAATAGTTTACAAGGATAAGCTTGCATCAAATGCATGTTTATGCAAAGGAGGAACATGATTCTCAGTGGGAAGGCCATCAGTCAAACTTTCCAAGCACAGAGAGCTCTCTTTGTTACAACAAGATTTTTTTCATTAGTCAGCAAGTAGCCAACAAGGTTCAGCAGCGAAAGGAGGTCATTGGTTGAAGTACCAGGCCATTTGCAAGAGTATGCATGTCAAGGAACCAAAGTGGTTGTCATGAATATTTTTCAAAGTAGAATGAAGTCAATAGAACTTGGAAAGGTAAAGAGGATTAAACTCTCATCAAATAACCAGCTTTTGTGGGTCTAAAAGCCTTTTAGTGGGAAGGAATGATCAGAAATTGATTTGGGGGTAAAAATTTGATAAAAATTCAAATTTATTGGAATGGAGTGGAACCTAAACGATCGGATAGGTCTCGTCTCCCTGATTCTGACGCACTTTGTTTCATCAAAAACCGACTCCGTATGAGAAAGTTAGAGCATGTTGTCCATTTTCTCAAACAACGAAAATTTGTGTAGAATTGACAAGATGATGACTGGGAAGCCTAATCAGCAAAAATAATATCCCAACGAATATTCCTTGGAATATTCTTAGAATATTCCTTGTAATATTCCTAGAATATTCCTCTAGTTGGTCGAATCAGGTGATGACAAGTTTCAACTGGTGGTTGGTTGAAATTTTGGTTCGTTGTCGTAGTTTTATTGGTTTATTTCAATGCTAATTGGGTGTGGACACGTGGAAAGCCTAGAGGATGCCATGTTCCCCCCCTCATATTACATGGTGGTTCAATATTTTAATCAAATTTTGGGCAGAGGTCGGGCTCGACCCTGCAACCTCCCCCACACAAATGCAACAACTTGCTGCCTCTCCTGCATAATGGATCTTAACTATTATGGGTTCTGACTAGTTTTTAAGTTTGATATAGTTGCATGGCGGGGGTAAAGAGGGCCAACCCCCATTCCATATGAACATACACCGTGACCTCGGCAGAGCTCCAACGAAATGCATGGAATTAAAAATTAGCCCCACTCTATTAACCCATAGGCCATGTTTAAATGTGCTTAAGTTTGGATTAGATTAAAGTGTGTGGTTTTCTCTTAAGTGTGCTTAACTAGCACTTAATATCCAGTTAAATTTAATCAAGGATTAGCACTAATTGGTGGAGTATGCCAATTTCGAAGAGAAATCTAGATTTGGTGGAGTTAACTGGAGTTGCTCCAGTTTTAGAGGAGTTTTCCTAGGAAAATTTGACTGAGTCGTAACTTAAGAAAAAATTGACGAAATTGGGCTCAGAAAGTGTTAGGTCCCTATATTACTAGTGTACACCCTTATTTTTGTTAGTGTAACCCCCTTATTGTTATTTTTGTACCCCTATAGTCCCCATATTGCTATTATTGTGCCCCATAAAACCCCACTATTTTTATTGTTGTGACCTTACATTATTATTGTTAGGTCGGCTAGGTGTGGAAGCTAATATGGATGGTTTGAAAGGCATGGAAGCTAAGATGGATGGTTTGAAGAATGTCATGAAAGATAAGATGGATGAAATGGGAGCTAAGATGGATGAAATGGAAGCTAAGATAGATGAAAAAATGAAAGACAACATGGAAGACATGAAGAATGATTTAAAAGAAGACATGGAAGGTTTGAAGAAAGGTTTGACAAAGTTGATACAAGAAATTATTCCTAATGGCGAAAAGGTAGTACAGGAAACTCATGATGAGAACAAAATAAATGTTAATCGTGATTTCATAAACTCTAATTTTTGATTGAAGACTCACCATATTCCAAAGATTGATATAAGGAAGTTTGATGGCAAGGATCCCGTAACATGGATATTACACATGGAGCGATATTTTGATCTCCATAATGTGAAAAACACACAAAAGGTATGCATTTTAGCATTACATTTAGAACAAAATACAGTTGTATGGTATCGATGGCTTTGCTCTCGTAAAAAAATTGTCATTTGGTCAATTTTTACGGAGGAAATGATAGCACATTATGAGGATACAAAGAGCAACACCTTCTTTAGCCAATTGATAAATCTCAAACAAAATGGTTCAATGGTGGAGCACATTGAGGACTTCCAAATATTGAATATAAGGGTAAATGATATTCTAGAGGAACACAGGATTGATATCTTCATAGGTACTTTAAAGGATAACATCCAACATGAGGTTTGCCTTTGGGAACCTAATTCATTAGAGAAGGCATTCAGGTTGGCAAGAAAAATTGAAAGTAAAATTATGGCGACAAGGAAGCCTAGCCCTCATATCTATAAATATGGAAGTGTTGCTACTCCTAGACTTCCACAACCTACAAGGTTGACACCACAACAATTGGAAGAAAAAAGAGAAAAAGGGCTTTGCTATAGTTGTGATAAAAAATACACTAAAGGTCATAAGTGTGATGAGAAGAAATTATTTTACATAGATTGTGAAGAGGAGGAAGAAAATGAACAAGAAACTTCAAAAGAAGAGGATATACACCAGGAACCAATCCTAGAGAAAGAAGAAATTATTCCAACCATATCATGTAATGCATTGGCAGGAATTACGACTCCTCAAACTCTCAAGATAGAAGGACATATCAAGAAGAAAAATGTAATAGTGTTGATTGATTCAAGTAGTACCCATAATTTTATTTATTGTAAGGTAGCCAAGGAATTGGATTGCTTCCTATAGCCAACACCAGAGTTTCAAGTGATGGTTGAAAATGGAGGGACTATAAATTGCTCTGGAAAATTCCATAATATCAAGCTAACCATGGGGGAATATGTATTTAATAGTCCAATGCTTTCCATTCCAATGGGAGGTACTGATGTTGTACTAGGAGTACAATGGTTACAATCTTTAGGGATGGTAACTTTTAATTTTCAAGAAATTTTTTCAGAAGGAAAGGAAGTTGAATTAAAGGGTATCATAGGGAAGCGAGGAAAGTTAATAATCTCTAATTTCATGACAAAGCTTTTGAATAAAGAAAAACGATGCGTAATTTCACAATTATGCTCACTAGAAGTTCCAACATCAAAATCATTTATTTCTTCAGATATCCAAAAAGTCTTGGACAATCATTCCAAGGTGTTTGAAACTCCCAAAGTACTCCCACCTATTCGTGATCATGATCGTGCTATTCATTTGATTTGAGGAAGTGTTCCTCCAAACATCAGGCCTTACATATATCCTTATGTCAAAAAGAGTAAAATTGAACGTATGATTGCAAAAATGTTAGAGCCTGGTATAATTCAACATAGTCAAAGTTATTTATCTGCTCCAGTAGTATTGGTGAACAAGAAGGATGGATCATGGCACATGTGTCTGGATTATAGGGAGCTCAATAAGCTCACTATTAAAGATAAATTTCCCATTCCTGTGATTGATGAATTATTTGATGAATTACATGAAGCAATTTATTTTACCAAGTTGGATATTCGTTCGAGATATCATCAAATTAGAATGAAGACTAAAGATATTCTTAAAACAACATTTCAAACTCATGAGGGTCATTATGAATTTTTTTTCATGCCTTTTGGCCTTACCAATGCACCTTCTACATTTCAAGGGTTAATGAATTTCATTTTTAAACCATTCCTTAGGAAATTTGTGTTAGTATTTTTTGATGATATACTAATCTACAACAGATATTGGAATGATCATGTCTAACATGTTGATAGGGTGCTCAATCTATTGAAGGAGAAACAATTATATGCAAAAAACTCCAAATGTTTCTTTGGAGTACAAGAGGTGGAATATCTAGTTCATATTGTATCTCAAGGGTGAGTTAAGGTAGACCCTAAAAAAATTAAAGCCATTAAGAAATGGAAAGTCCCTATAGCCATAAAGAAGTAGTGAGGATTTATCGGGTTAACAGGGCATTATAGTAAGTTTTTAAAGAATTATGGTAGAATAGCCGCACCTCTAACAACATTATTGAAGAAAGATGCATTTTCATGGACTCTTGAAGCAACTAAGGCCTTTGAACATCTTAAAGAGGAAATGTGCCTAGCACTGGTCTGGGCTACGCCAGACTTCAAAAAAACATTTATTGTGGAATGTGATGCCTCAGGAAATGGAATTGGTTTTATTTTAATGCAAGAAGGAAGACCCATTGCTTTTGAAAGCTGTCCAATCAAAGGAAAGTATTTACAGAAAGCTATTAATGAGAAGGAAATGTTGGCAATACTACATGCACTAAAGAAATGGCGACCTTACCTAATGGGAAGACACTTCAAGGTAAAAATTGATCATGATAGTCTTAAATTCTTTTTGGAACAAAGACTATCTTCATAAGATCAGCAAAAATGGGTCACAAAGATGTTGGGTTATGACTTTGAAATCATCTACAAAGAAGGGAAGCTAAATGTTGTTGCATATGCACTCTCAAGAAATGATGAGGAGGTGGAAGCATTGCTTTGTGCCATTTTTATTATCCAACCAGATTGGATAACCGAAGCAAGGGAGGAATGGAAGAATGACGAAGAAGTGTGGACACTCATTCAAAAGTTGCAGCAATATCCCAGTACATCTGATACATTAGTTGGAAAAATGATTCCTTATGGTACAAATATCACTTATATATTTCTAATAATTTCCAAAAAAAACAAAAGATTCTTTTGGAATTGAACACCTCTTTGGTAGGAGGACACTCAGGATTTTTAAAAACTTACCACAGGGTGAAGAAATAATTTTTTTGCGATGGCCTTAAATCTGATATTCAAAAGTTCGTGGAAGAATTTTTGGTTTTCCAGCAAAAGAAAGTTGAGATAATTAAGACCTCGGGTCTTCTACAACCTTTACCCATTCCAATTCAACATTGGAGGAGGTTTCATTGGATTTTATCATAGGTTTACCTAATTCTGAAGGAAAGAGTGTCATAATGGTGGTAGTTGATGAGCTCCATTATTAGACATATTTGGAGGGGTTAATAGTCACCTATTTTCCTTCTTAGATCTATTTTTCTTGCATTTTTATTATTATTTGGGTTTATGATGCTAGTATACGTGGTGATTAAGGCTAACATACTCTAAGTGCCAATATAAGATTGAGTGCAGGAAATCATGATTTATTAAGCACTTTTATAAGTATTTTATCACAAAGACTTGGAGGCGACAGCAAGGAGAAAATACAGGAGGATTGTCCACCCTCAAAGGCAGCCGAAGGATCCCAAATATTCTCTCCAACAATTTGAATTCCACTAGCAGCCAAAGGATCCCCAAGGATTCTCTCCAGCAATTCGAATTCTAGAGGCAACCGAGAAACTCAAAGAGGAGAGCACTCAATCTTGGTTTACTTGGAGTCGAGTGGACTCAATCACCATTTTCTAGGGAGTTGTTCGTAGCTCCCCTGTAGAATAAATAGAGTAGAGCTAGAGCTAGGAAGAGTTAGTCTATTTTAGTCTCGATTCCATTCAGAACTATTGTTATGAGCTATATATCTTTTTGTTTTATTCAGGGATTAAAATTTCAGAGAAGTATGCAGTTATTCTTTTATGAAATGATCATTCTGGTTTCATTCGACTGATTTAAGTTTTAGAGGGCTAAGCTCATGCGTTAGGGCCCAATCCATGTGCCTCAGCTTCTCTGATGTTACTATATTTTCCTTTCTGTCATTTAGCTAGTTTTTTTTCTGCCATTTAAGTTACATCTGATTTTGATAAGTTTCATTGATATTTAGTTTTTTTGCAGTTGTTGTTTTAATTTCTTATGCATAGTGAAATAGAGGAAAACTCCAAAACTGTGGTCAATTCTCCCCCCTCTCACCTCTGTCAATAGATTTTGAGCGGGGTAGACCTTCCCACAAGCCAAAAATTGCTTTATGTTTGAGTTTTGGGAAGAATTTGTGTTACCAAGTCCAAGCCCTTCCTTCATTGTTTCATCCTGCATTTATGTCTGTCTCCCATGCATAATCTGCAGGTGTGTTTCAATTCTAAGCATTGCTCTTACGCCTCCATTCCCCTCCTTCTCTTCTCATCTTAACGTTGTACTTACCTTTTCTTTACCTAATGCACTTAGCCTTGCAAATCCTTACTTATTTTTTTTTCTTCATTCACGATCGCCTTACCCTTTCTATGCAAAACGTGTGAAAAAACATTTAAAACCACCGAAACCCAACCTCTGCCTTTTTTCCTCGAGTTTCCCACCACTGTACATTGCAATCACACTTCGCAACTCTTACCTTTTGTCTTAAAGACTTATCACTCTCATTTTCTGATTTCCCACCTTATTCCTTTGTTCTATCGATCACCATCACCAAACTTGTTTTTACGATAAATGCTTAAAAAAAATCATCGATATTCGTCTTCCACCTTTTCCACCTCGAAATATCCGCTGACGTACTTCGCCATTAGGGGGATTTTGAGGTCTAAAATGGGCCTCCTAAGGAAATTATAAAATAATAGTGGAAATAATAAAATAATATTTGATGACATCATCAAATTTTAAAAGGGAAAAATAACAAACTACTTTTTCAACTCATATTTTCAACTTATCTCCCAAAGGTTTTACTCAAATTTTGAGCGGGAGTACTCATTGGATGTAAAAGTTAATTCCTCATCCAAGGAGTAGCCATTTTGAATACTTTCGATGGGTCTTGCTACATGAAAAATGAGAAATACATGAAAAATGTGATTACAATCACCTCTCCTCCACCCTCCACGTCACCTCTCCGCATCGCACATCACAAATCGCATTTTTGTTTCTCTTTCATTAACACTTACTTCTTCTATTGCCGATTGCGACATCGTTATTGCATTTCACCGCCACGTCGTCCCCATCGCATCCCGCAGAACTTAACATATCTCACATTGCCTCCCGCAACCCTTACCGCATTGCACATTTCACGTCGCACATTTTAGTTTATTCCCGTTAAATCCTTACCGCTATCCATTTAAAATTGCGAAGTTGTGATTGCGACATCGCACATCACAAATTTTACCTCCATCGCGTCTCTGCCATCGGATCTTTCAATTATTTCTACTCTGAAGTCATTTCTCACGTTATAATAAAGTTTTATAAGGTTTTAACCCCCGCTTTCCATTTCTAAGCCCTGTTTCATGCGTTAAGCCCTCAATTCGCTCTTTTATCCCTTTTTCTTCCTCCAAGCTGAAAATTAACTCTTTTTAGTTATAATTAAGTCATGGATAGTTTAGTTGCATGGATAAGAGCATGATAGATAGATCATAGGATAAGTAGAGTGCATTTAGCCATTTGGCCAAGTTAAGCGTGGTTTAGGATTAGTTTCCTTTCTGCCATTTATTTTCAGCAAGTTAGCTTAGTTTCTTTTCAGTCATTTCCTTTTCTGCCAATTAAATTAGTTTAATTCTTGTAATTTCTTTTCAGCACTTTAGTTTAATTTCCTTTCCGTCATTTCCTACCAGTAATTTACTTTCCATTTGTTCTCATAATTTGAGAAATAGCACCCTTTCATAGAGAAGAAGAGGATGACATGAACAAAATGCATCTTCTATGTATATAGCACTGTCACCTCAAAGTTCATACGAACCCCAAGTTGATAAATTAAAGTAGGGCAGCCCCTGGGAGTTGTAGCACTCTTAGTGCAATACAGGGCGCACCACTTTTTGGCGTCATTTCCGGGGAGGTGCCTAGTATATATTTTGATTTTTTTTAGCATTCTTTTCTTCTTTCCTTTCTTTTCATGTCCCTTCAGAAATATTGAAAAAGTACAAAAAATATATATGATTTTCATTCCTTGTAGGACTGGGAATACTTAAAGACAAACATTACCTAAAACCCCCACATCACCACCTAGCCACCCTTCACTCTTCTTCAGTGGTAGTGAGATTGAACCCCCTATATGTGAGCTTTCTGAATATTTTTAGGATCCTATTAGGGAAGAAGAAGAATACTTTGTTTCAACTGAGGGAACTGCTTCACCTATCTTAACCATGGTTGGGACCCAGAGAGCCTTTCCCATAAGAGAGGCAGATGGGGACACTAAGATGAAAAAAATTAGCCCCTCGGCTCTTCCACATTTCCATGGACTTACCTCTGAGGACCCTGACACATTCATGTTTGAATTTATTGTTTTCTGTAGGAATTGAGAGTACACCTCTAATGACCAAAAGTTGAAGCTATTCCAATCCACCCTTAAGGATGCAACCTTGCACTGGTTCATGGGTATGCTTGGGGATAGCATCACTACCTGGGCACAGATGGAAGAGACCCTCAACAACAAGTACAAAGACTACTATAGGTCCAAGGAAACTAAGGATGAGATATTTAGGATGACTCTAGGGCCTGATGAATCCCTAGAGGATTATGAAGAGAGGTTTCAATTGAATTATAAGAGAGCCAACTGTACTCTTGATCCTGACTCACTCAAACTTGTACTTCTTCGAGGGATCAGTGAAGAGATGATAGAAACCTTGAATATGTTATCAGGAGGATATATCTACCAACAACCCTATGAAACAATCAAAATTGTCTTTCGAAACCATTCTAGGGCATTTAGGAAGAAGGTCATAGCTATCCAAAGCACATCCAATACCCCTTCATAAAACATGAGATTGGAAACATGCTAGAGGACTTCAAGAGTGACATGCTGCATACCTTTGCTTTTCAAATGGACACAATGCAGGTCAAAAGGAAGCAAGAGGAAGCAGAGAGAGCCCTGGCCATATTTTTTCCTAGATGTACCAAGAAAAACCTAAGGAATGAATGTCCACTGAATGTCATAGAGGTTTGCAAAGTCTGTGAAGAGAATCATGACACAGACAAGTGTCCCTCCTTACCTGGACTTAAATTTTTATATCAAGGTGGGGAAACAATGCTAGAGCAACTATGTTTCATCAACCAGAGAAGGCATAAGGGCCCTTGGCCATATCAACAAGGTATGCAAGGTGCACCTCACTCTTACTATTACAACAATAATATTGCACCCAGGCAACCTTGGTACACCCCCACTCCTTCATCCTGGTCTACACCTCCTACTTGGCCTTCCAACCCTTCATATCATCCTCAGCTAATAAACCAACCATTTCAGCAATATGTTCCACAACAACCTTAGCGGAAAAATCCATCCCAAGGGTGGAGGCCTCAAAAAATTCAACTACCTGCTCTAATGCCTCCACCCCAACCTCAACCTCAGCTTACTCATGCTTCTCCACCTAGGCTACCTATACCTGCACAACCCAATCTGAACCTAAACAGCAGACAGGCACAGCAGGCTCCCAGTGGAGAAATATCCCTTTCGACTTATGCTGTGGAGATACAAGAGGTTAATCTCAGGTCGGGAAGAGTACTCCTAGACAACCATCCCCCATATCCACCTATAGAGGTTGAGGAGGAAAAGGAAGAAGATAACACTAATATCCAACAACCTCCTTTTCCCAAGCGCTTGATCCACCCTAGTCAGGACACCCTAAAGGAGACTGAACTTTTGGGAGAATTGGAAAATTTGTGTGTAAAGATACCACTTCTCCAGGCAATTAAGGATGTCCCTATATATAATAGGCTCATCAAATAAAAGTTCTTCAAGAAACCTGGAAGGAGGAAGAGAGATAACCCCACAATCAATGTGGTAGGACAACTGTCTAACCTGATGCCGGGGAAGGTGATATTTCCAAAATACCTGGACCCTAGTAGTCCAGTTGTTGATGTACATATAGTGGTGTCATATTCCCCAAAACTTTGATTTATTTAGGGGTTGCCATCAATATCATGACCAAGGAAACTATGTTGAAACTTAATCTCCAAGGGACTTTGAGGAAAACCACAACAGTTCTGCAGCTTGCAGATCGGTCCATATTAAATCTGGAAGGAATTGTTTAGGATGTTATGGTTACCATTGACTCTTGGGAGTATCCTACATATTTCCTGGTCCTACATCCAAAAAACAAGTTTAATGGTTATCCTCTCATCTTAGGGATACCTTAGTTAGCCACTGTAGATGCTTATATTAGTTGTCGGACTGGAAACATGACTATCAAAAATGGGCCTTTGTCTAAATAGCTAGCGTTATATCCTCCAACCCAGCCTTCCATTGATCATGATCTCCCTATATGGTTGGAGGATGAATAAGATGAGTTATATAACACTGATCCTATGTGTACCATAGATGTTATCCTTAGAGGGGGGCAACTTGATGAATATGAACTCATCGACCATGCCATTCAAAACCAGTCTGCCACTAACACTCCTCTTGAAACCCTAGTTAAATATTTTGAAAGCTAACCTTGGATGGAAGTGCAATTAGTTGAGACAATCTCTGAAACCACCAAGGCTATCGAGTTTTTCCCATATAGATCTCTGAAAATCAACCCAAACCTCTCAAATGAAGAAGAGAAGCATCTATGCCAGCTTTTGAAAGAAAATCTTGAAGCATTTTCTTGGGATTACAAGGACATGAAAGGGGTGCATCCTTCAATATGCATACATCACATTTACATCAAAGAAGGATGAAATCCTATGAGACAACCCCAAAGAAGAATGAACCCGAATGTAAAGGACATAGTCAAAGAAGAGATGCAGAAACTATTGGATGTGGGGTTCATATATCCTATATCCAATAGTGAGTGGGTATCTCCTCTTGTCCTAGTCCCAAAGAAAAATGGGAAGTGGCGAATTTTTGTTGATTATCGAGAACTTAACAAGACCACCAAGAAATACCATTTCCCTTTTCCCTTTATAGACCAAGTCCTAGATGGCCTTAAAGGGAAGAACTTCTTTTCCTTCTTAGATGGGTTCAGTGGGTACAATAAGATTCAAATCAGCCCTGAAGACCATGATAAGACTACTTTCACCTTCCCTTGGCATACCTTTTCTTATAGAGTCCTACTCTTTGGGTTATTAATCCCCCAGCCACCTTCCAAAGAGCTGTCCTGAGCATATTTTCTGAGTTAGTCCATGACTCTGTTGAAATTTACATGGATTATTTCACACCATATGGGGATGACTTCCAGGAAGCTCTCTCCAATTTGGGTAAAGTACTAAGAAGGTGCATTGAGATGCATCTCTCCTTGAGCCCATAAAAGTGTGAATTCCTGAAGAAAGCAGGGGTTGTATTAGGACACTCCATATCCCAAGCAGGAATACAGGTAGACCTTAAAAAAATCACTATCCTCAAAAGAGTACCTGCTCCTCAAAAGTAGAAAGATGTCATGATTTTCTTAGGCTTAGCTGGTTACTATAGAAGGTTCATCAAATATTTCAGCAAGATGGCTTCGCTATTATTTGGGTTATTGGCCAAATATTCTGAGTTTATTTGGTTTGGTCCTTGTCAAGAGGATTTTGAGCTCATTAAGAAGCAGTTGACTACTTCCCCCATCCTCTGAGGTCCAAATTGGACTCTGCCTTTCCACATCCACACTGATGTATCCAACAAAGTTGTAGGGGAAGCATTAGGAAAATCAGAGGAAAAAATCCCTTGTGCCATTTATTTCATCAGCAAGAATTTTTCCAAGGCCAAGTTGAATTATACTATTACTAAGAAGGAGATGTTGGCCATTGTCCATGCATTGAACAAATTCAGGAATTATGTCACTGGATATCAAACCTTTGTTCACACTGACCATGCAGCCATCAAGTATTTAATGAAAAAATCAGATGTTAATGCTAGAATAATTATATGGTTTTTACTTTTGCAGCAATTTGATTTGAATATTATTGATAAACCTGGAAAGGAAAATGTTGTTGCAGATTTTTTGTCTAGGTTAGTTCTCCCTGCAAGTGAAGAAGAAAAGGTGGATGACAAGCTTCCAGATGAGCACCTCTTTTCCATATCAACACTCTCACCATGGTTTACTGATATAGCCAACTACTTGGTTTCTGGAAGACTCCCTCCTAATCTTTCATTCAGGGAGAGGAGAAAAATCATAAAAAACACACCTCTTTCACATGGATTGGGGGGAATCTCTTCAAGCTAGGCCCTGATCAAATCCTAAGAAGATGTGTGAGGGAGGAATAATTTTTTGATATCCTCTTTGAATGTCATGATAGCCCATGTGGAGGCCACTTTGTTGCAAAGAGAAATTCTTACAAATTTTTGCAGATGGGTTACTATTGGCCTACCCTTCACCAAGATTCCAAAAGATACAACAGCAGGTGTGACCAGTTCCAAAGGATGGGGAAACCCACACAAAGGGATGAAATTCCTTTACACCCTTAGATGGCTCTTGAGCCATTTAACAAGTGGGGCATAGACTTTGTTGGACCTATCGATCCACCATCTGGAAAAAAGAAGCATATCATAGTCTGCATTGATTACCTAACAAAGTGGGCTGAAGAAAAAGAAGTGAAGGTAGAAATTGAAGAAGAAGTAGCAGAATTTCTAAGGGAGAATATGTTTTACAAATTTGATATCCCAGAGAAATAGTCACAGATCAGGGATCACAGTTCACCTCTCACCTCATTGAGAATATTTTGAGGAAGCACAAGATTAAGCATAGAACTTCTACTCTCTATCACCCTCAGGTGAATGGAAAAGTAGAAGTAACTAACAAAGCTTTAGAAAGCATCCTCACCAATGTTTTGAGCAGTAGCAGAAAATATTGGGAAGATAGATTGGTAGAAGCTACTTGGGCCTACAACACCACTTGGAAGACAACAACAAGATTCACTCCTTATGAACTAGTCTATGGTAAGAAATCTCTACTTTCAGTTGAGTTTGAATTCAATACTTTAGGAATGGTAGCTAAATTAAATATATATCTAAAAAATACCCAAAAAAGGGAGGTTGCTCCAACTAAATGGATTGGAGGAGTTCAGAATGCAAGAACTTCTTCACATAGAGGTAGTTCAGTTGCAAAGGAAGGTATGGCATGACAATAACATCAAAGAAAATACCTTCCAAGAAGGATATTGGGCACTATTGTATGATTCAAGGTTTAAAGACTTCAAAGGAAAGCTCATGACAAGATGGTTGGGGCCTTACACAGTGGAGAAATTATTTGATAATGGTGCAGTTCAAATCAGGACCATAGATGAGGAAGGGATCCCCTCGCTTGTCAATAGTCACAAATTTAAAATTTACAAGAAGCCTTTGTCAAGGTTTGAATTCATCAATTCAATAAGCAGAGAGGTGTATGTGATGGGAAACCCCATAGTTTCCCACACCTCCTGACAGAAAAAAGAAAAAATAATAAGCTTGTGGGTTAAAAACCTCGAAGGAGGGGGCTCACTTGCTCAAAAAAAACAAAACAAAACCAAAAGAAGAAAGAATAAAGATCCATGGGTGAAAACCTCTCCGAGACGCTCAAGGAAATTTTGTGGGTTTAAAACCTCCATGGAGGCAGCCCGCTTTCTTTCGAAAAAAAAAATGAAAAAAAAAGAGAAAAAGAACAAAACCAAAAAAATGCATCTGCATCACTGTGTTTTTCTGTATTTGTTGTTTTGTAGGTTGTTAATGGTTTCTGGAAAACACAAGGAAGCATTCATATTATTTTTCCTTATTCTATCTTTTTGTCCATCCCATCATTCACTCCACTCGTCTTCATAACTTCCTCCATCACCTCCATACACCACACTCCTCCATTCTTGAGCACATTGTAGAAAGAGAAGCATCACACAAACAGACTACTACAAACATCAGGAAGTTCATTAAAAAACAAAGTTGTTCATGGACCGCCACGAAGAACAACAAGATAAACTACATAATAGACTACAGGAGAACAAGAATGCCACCCATGGCATCTCAAGAACCCCACGCAACATCCACAGTGGAGAGAAACAACAGACAAAGATTAGCAGCTCATTCAGGAAGCTACTCCTTCAGCAAGTTGCTCACTCAGAGAAAAGAAATATGGTGAAGAACGTCAACATTTAAAAAGGCTAGTCTCAAACCTCAGCTCTTGCAACCGCCTTGGAAACAACAGGTAAACTCAGGTATAATTTCTCACCCCTTGTTATGAATTCATAATAGCCATAAATAATTAATTTTCAGACTTAGAGTTTAAGGGGAAGAAAGGTGGCCAGTTAACTCGGCCACCACCGTGAGGTATGACTGGAATAAAAATGGGAGTACACGCCACCTGGGCATGCAAAAGAAAAATTTTAAATCAGTGGAGTAGAGGAGAATGAGGGGAGGAAAATGTGTAGTCCATGCTGAATTAACTAGGACGAGGAACCAATTATCTACGACAGAACTGGAGCTAAGAGGAGTTACATTAGCACTCCAAATTTAGCTGCATCATCTAATAAAAGGAGATGTTGTCTCATCCAAACCAGTGAATTGACAATTTTTAGAGGGAGAGGACCGATAGAAGGACGCAACGCTTGAAGAAGAAGAAGAAGAACTAGAAAGAAAAATAAGGAAGAAACACGAGGAAGAACCAATAGAAACAAGAAGAACCAGAAGAAGAGAGAAAGACAAAGGGCCAAAGTAAAACAAAAGAGATGGCCATAGAATTCATAGAGATTGTAGAAATTGGGCAAGACACAGACTCACAACCCATCATCACATCCCCTCACTACAAAAAGATAGTTGCCACCATGGCTCCTCTAAGTGCAAAAAGAAAAAGGAATACCTCTAGGTATTCCAGAGTTGAAAAGAATCAGAGAAAGCCAGAAACTTCTCCTCTAAGCCCGATCATCATTGAAGAATCTCCAAGGGGGGAGGAAAGCATCAAATAAATATCTCTGAAGGAGCAGCTGCAGAAGGAACATGCAGAGAATGTAGCGCTAAAAGAGAAATTGCAGCAAAAAGAGGAGCAAGTAGCCACCATGGCGGACTTATGCATTGAAGCCCTTTAGCACAGATTCCCCTTTGAATCATATGCTATGTACCTCAAAGAACAGTGGCTTCTATTTCAAATCAACACTCTAGCCTCCCATGGATCACTCCCTTTCCAAGATTGTAGGCAATTCCTGAAGTTCTACAAGCAAGCCAACATAGTTGATCAGGAAAAGATGGAAAAGTTTTATATGCATAACTTGGTGCTAACAAATCTAAATATTTGGGACCCCAATCCTATAATGGGAGATATGAAGTTATTGGCTCTATCATCTTGGATGGTGAATGAGGAAAATAGATCCAAAGAGATAGGGAAGGTCATGGGAAGAAGAAATAGAGAACCTGTTTGGTCAATTTAGTGTGTCCTAAATTGCTACATTAATTTATCAATCCGGGATTCGTAAGCTGATGAAGTGCGGCGCACTATATGTGCAAGATAACCTATTTCTTAACTTTTTGTCGTTTTTGGTTTTCTAAGGTGAGATGGAAATTCTAAAATAAAAACAAGTATGGTTATGTTTGTTCAAGGAGATGATATCCTCTATAATGATTTACCAACTTGAAACTTAAAAAGGAATTTGAAACTTACAATGACAAAACTTGAAAGAAAATGAAAATGTGCTGCTGAAATGAAAAGGTGCTGCTAGTCTAATAAATCAAAACAGTGAACTAGTGAGCATGAAACCAAACTATTCTTGCTGATGTCTAAACACAAAATAAATTATGCTGAAAGAAATCCAAAAGTTGCAATAAAGTAAATCTAAATCAATTTACATCAACTTGTCTTCTGATCCCTCATCATTAGTCCAGCTATGATTTTCGGAAGTAACCATAAACAACTTGAGTAACTGATATCTAACTTGGAGAAAGTAAACTAATATCAAACCACACATTCATAATTCAATCCCTCACCATCAGTCCAGCTGTGGCTTTCGGAGGTAACTGAAGATGTCATGCACAATTTAATATTTCTAACTTGCCGAAAGGAAACTAATATCAAACTACACATCCATAATTCAATCCCTCACCATCAGTCCAGCTGTGGCTTTCGGAGGCAACTGAAGATGTTATGAGCAGTTTAATATATCTAAATTTGTAGAAAGGAAACTAATATCAAACTACACATTTCATAATACAATCCCTCACCATCAGTCCAGCTGTGGCTTTCGGAGGCAACTGAAGATGTTATGAGCAGTTTAATATATCTAAATTTAACTACTGAAGCAAATGAGCAAAATTGAATTAAACAAAGCAGTACTGAAATTAAACAGAAACTAAGAAAAACAAATTAGCAGCAGAACAATGTTAATTCCATGTCATTAGTCAAAAAGTTATGCAAATGCCCGGGCTGCCTATTTATAACCTGAAACAAGAACACTGATCAGTTTAACAATAACATAAAACATGAAAGACAGAAGTAAAATGGAAAACATGAAAGATTATAAATAGAAATGAAGCATATATACCATGAAAGATGCAATGTATAAACATGTGAATGGATTATGGAAAAATGAGCTTTAAGGAAATAAAACAAGAACTATACAATAATGCACAGAACCTTGGCAAGTGCAGGGGCCCTCTACACCAGCCTTGGCAACAATCTTCAAGTACGAATTACGTTTAGAAACAGTCTTCTTATATTAATATGCAGTCATAACAGAAAGGTGATATTACGGCACAGTGGCAATTACATTACAGAGATATCTCCAGACTAATCGAGACTAACATAGACTAATCTAATAGCGTATACAAACGCGTTATTTATAACAAAATAAATATAACTGATTCCTAAAGTTTATGCTGATGGAGAACACGTAGACCGTTACGTCCACAAATCTAAGATCATGGTCGTATTGAAGAGTAAATCTATGAGGAGTGGATGTTTGAATTCAGCTATGGAGCCGTGTACAGATGTTGATTTGTCCTCCGCAACTCAGAAACGGCCATATGAACCTTCACGTGACATGAAACAGAGTCCTGTCACCGTGGGACTCTACAGTTGACTTCCATTTGGACACCTTTGACCGCAGCCTCTTTAGATGGATTTGCTCGAGCCAATAGGACACGATCCATGTCCACATCATTTTTGACTTGCCCATGTGGCTCGTTTTTCCTGTAGACACCTGTAACATAGAGTTTCACAAAATGGCTGCGGAAAGTTGCAGCAGCTGCGGAAAGTGGCAAGATTCCGCAGCTAGATGAGAAAAATCTAAATCAAACAGCAGACACAAAAATATAATTAAAAACCATGTTAGATGCTCTTTTGCAATTAATATACAATGATATTGACAACTTGGGAGGTTCGGGTGAGTGAAAAAGGTATAGAAAAGTGTACGGAAAAGATGCAGATTTGAGACTCAACATACCCCCACTGTGAAGGTGTTTCATGTCCTCATGCAAACAAAATTTTGATATTCCTTCCTTAGTTCATATGCCTTGACACTTCAGCCAGCACATCCAATCCTCTCCTCCTCTTCCTTGGTGCTGCCAACATTCTGGGTTTCTTCATTAAGCACCTAAATTTGATATTAACCAGTGCTCTGCTTAACTTTTGGCATTTCCTTTTCAATTTCTTGTTCTTCTTCTGCCATATTCCCAGGTGTAGCATGGTATTATCATGAATGATTTTGTCCAGTTTGCCTTGTTCCTTCAATGTCTCATTTTCATTTTTGATGTGTCTATTTAAAAGCTCTAGCTCAAAGACTTCCTGTTTTAGTGATTGGACTAAATCATCTTGTACTGTGTGAGGCTGGATGGACGAAGTACTGGGACCTGTAGCTGCCTTTTCTAAAGATTCTATATAGTTATATACTTCTTGCTGCTTGGGGTCTATATCAGGTGTCCTTTTTATTGGGTTGTTCCCAAAATGCCGTGAAGGAGAGTTATCTTCAAAATCTGGCTGAGAAGGGCTCACATCAACATCTTGCTGAGAATGGGATGGACTATGTTCAATTTCTGACTGAGAATGAAGTGAACCAGGTTCACTAACTGATTGAGAGTGAGATGGATTATGGTCAGCTGGGGAATGTTCAGATGTTTCCTCTCCCAAATCAATGTAATGAGGACCCTTCATTTGCGTTTTCCTCAATTTCCCCTTAAGTCTACTTCTTCTTCTCACACGCTGTGGTACACTATCCTTTTGTTTTTGTTTTCCTTTCTCTGTCTTCTTGGCCATAGATGACTGTTTTTGAAGATAAACTAATCTTTCAGATAACACTTGATGATCTTCTTCTTCGGAAGAAGGGGTTTGATGTATAGCCTCAATAGATTTTCTCTCTTTTGGTTTTATTGGCTTCTTACCCTTGATTTCTTTCTTCTTCCTCTTTGACAATCTCTCTTCCCTATCAGTTCTTTCAATTGTAGTAGTAGGATTATTTTGAATTTCATCAATTGTTCTTTTTCTCCTACTTCTTCTTGCTGTGCTACCTTCAGGAATTTCTTGAGTAGGAGTAATTTTAATTTCATCATTTATTATTTTTCTTCTACTCCTTCTTGTTGTACTACCTTCAAGAATTTCCTGAGGTTCCTCAAAAAAATTTCTAATCAGAAATTGTTCCCATGTGTCTTTCTTCTCCTTTAACTCTTTTTCAATCAAAATTTTTACAAGACCGTGGTGATATAGATGTGGTTCTACATCTCCTAAATGCTTCTGAACAGTCACAGACATTTTCTTCAAACTATTTAATAGAAAATATGGGAGATTGAGAGTTTGATTATCTAGAAAATTCATCAGCAATCTGGTGTGGTACATATACATGGACCCAAAACGGCCTTCACGGGTAATGAATTTCTGAACAACTAGCAGCAAAGTAGCCCATTCCTCTTTCAATGCATGAACAGGAATTCCTCTTTTAAAAATAGTTATGTCCATACCTTGGTTTCGTAAGATTTTTCTCCAGGCTTCATCATTGATGCTTTTATTCTTAAACCAACGCTCACCCTCTTGAAGAAGTTCCGTGGAAGATGCTGTAGATGCCTCGTTCACCGCAAACTTAAGATCTCCAATCTCTACTTCCAAGCCATTGAACGACCTTGCAAATTCTTTTGTCACTTCTTTATGATAGCCTCTGAATTTCTGGATAAACCGCAGCCACTTTGCTTTCTTCAATATATCCCTTACTTGCTGATATCCCTCCATGAACTTAGGTCCTTCCAGTTCTGCTCTTAGCAATTTACCCATTCTTCTTTCTGCTCTTCACAAATTTGCCTGTGTGAGGGTTCAATGGAAATAGAACGGCTGAATGCACGGAGATGAGCACAATGACTGTGGGTAGATATCAGAGAGTGGGTATACAGACTATAGCGTAATAGATAACGAAATGGAGTGAGACAGAACAGAGAGGGGTTTTCGTGAGCACGACAGAGATACAGCTGTGAGATTAACAGAGTATAACACATCCGGCAGTGTTTTGAAATTTGGTGGATGCGAAATAAATGTGAGCACATTTCAACAACGGCTATGGATTTATGCGGCTGTAAGAGTCCGTGGTCAAATCAATTACGTCTCATTGTCACCGGTGGAATATCGGAATATGAGTGAAGATCGGGGGTTTAATTATGGAATCGTTTGAGAATGAATGCGGGAGGATCATATGGAGATCGTGAAAGGGTTACGGAAGTTGTCAATATAATCATTGCACATAATGGATGGAGCTTATGGTTTAGAACTATATAAAAATGTGTTTTTCAATGCTATTTGAAATGAATTTTACTCATACCTTGGAATCTTTTGCCTTTTCCCTTGGTCTTCAACTAGTTGCTCTTCATTGGTGTCTTGAATGCTTCATGTCTTCATTTTTTATCCTCTCACCTGAATTTTATTTCATGATTATGGAAATAACATCTGACTGTACATTCTTTTGAAAACAGAGTAGTAGCTGCGGAATCTGCTTCTGGCTGCGGAAACTGGTGTCAGCTGCGGAAACAGATGTCAGCTGCGGAAACTGACACAACTATTATTTGGATGAATGGAGATGAACATATGACAAATGACCAGATGGAAACGGTCATGAAAAAGAATTTTATTGATGAAATGGAATGAAATAGATAAAATGAAGTGGAATGGAGTGAAATGAAGTGAAATTAAATGGAATGAAGTGGAACGGAATGGAGTGGGTGGTCACAAAACTTGTGAAATGAAAGAGAGATTTTTTTTATTTTATTTTTTTGGAAAATATAGAGTGTCAAGTGTTCCTGATTTTCACCCTATATTTTCTGTATAAGACTGCCAATCAGTGATTGGTTTTCAGGCTTATACAATTTTTATTTTTATATATATATATATATTTTTAACTGAAAAGAACAAAAGCTAGGCTGGTGGAGAAGAAGAATTCTTCTGTACCAGCCTGATTGCAGAACTTTCTTGAAACATTTTGACAAAATCCTCTTTTGAGAGTGGCTTATGATAAACTTTCAATCTATGGCCATTCACAATAAGAGGAATTTGAAACTCATCAATGGTCTTGATTCTTACCGCTCCATTGCTAAAGATCTTGTCAATCTCATATGGCCCAAGCCAATGAGTCTGAAATTTTCCTTGGAAATCTTTAAACTTGGAATCAAATAACAATGCCCAATCTCCTTCTTGAAACTTCTTCTCTTTGATGTACTTGTCATGCCATTTAGCTCTTTGATATTTCAGTTCTTAGAATTGCTTCTTGTCTGATCTCATCTAGCTCATTCAACTGCTCCATTCTATGCTTTTGGGCTTCTGATAAGTCCATCCCCAACTGAACTGCTATCTTGAAGGTCTTGACTTGGAACTCAATGGGAAGCAAGACTTCTTTCCCATAAACAAGTTCATAGGGAGAATGTCCCGTTGTATTACTCCATGTAGTTCTGTAGGCCCACAAGGCTTCTGGAAGCCTTTCTGCCCAATCTCTTCTATGTAGATGAACAGTTTTGGTGATGATACTTTCAAGAACTTTGTTTGTGGACTCCACTTGACCATTTTATTGTGGATGGTAAGGAGTAGATTTTCTGTGCTTGATTTGTATTCTTCCATCAACTTCTCCACCAAATTTGATGTGAATTGGCTCCCCTGATCTGTTACAATTTCTCTTGGAACACCAAAGCGAGTAAAAATATCCTCATAAAGAAAATGAACAACCGAATTTTCAGTAGCAGATACTAATGCTTTAGCTTCTACCCATTTAGTAACATAATCAGTGCAAACCAATATATACTTCTTTTGCTTAGATGGTGGATTAATAGGTCCAATGAAATCTAAAGCCCATTTTTCAAAGGGTTCAATGAGTACCCGTGTTTGCAATGGCATTTCATTTGAAAGGGTAGGTTTCCCTACTCTTTGGCAGCTATCACACCTTTTGACATATTGTTTTGCATCTTTGAAGAGAGAAGGCCAATAATATCCCAAGGAAAGGATTTTATAGGCCGTCCTTTTGTTCGCAAAGTGTCCGCCGCATGGTTCATCATGACATGCCTTAAGAATATCAGGCATTTCATCTTCCCTGACACATCTTCTGATCACAAGATCTGGCCCTGTTTTAAACAATTCGTTAGAAATCCATGAATATTTTGAACTCTCCTGAATAATTTTTCGTTTTTCACTTGGAAATAAATGTGAAGGTAGTTTCCCTGTAACCAAATAGTTAGCAATATCTGCATACCAAGGAGTTTTAATAGTTACCGCAAACAAGTATTCATCAGGAAACTTATCCTCTACAGGAGAATCTTCTTTAGTATTCTGAATCCTAGACAAGAAATCAGCTACTGTATTCTGTTTTCCTGGTCTATCCAACACAGTAATATTGAATTCTTGCAAAAGTAAAAGCCATCTTGTCACTCTGCCACTAGTAACAGGTTTGTTCATTAAATATCTAATTGCAGAATGGTCAGTATGAATAAAAGTTTCATAGCCTGTTATGTAATGTCTAAACTTATTAATTGCATGAACAATAGCTAAAAACTCTTTTTCAATCACAATATAGTTCAACTCTGTGGGAGTCAAATTTTTACTGGTATAATAAATAGCATAAGGAACTAAATCTTTTTGACCCAACACAGCTCCTAGAGCTGTATCTGAAGCATCCGTAGAAATATGGAAAGGGAGTTTCCAATTTGGTCCTCTCAAGATAGGTGCTTCAGATATTCTTGTTTTCAAAGTTTCAAAAGCTGATTGACAATCAGGATCCCATTTAAATTCACAGTCTTTTGTAAGCAACTTGAAGAGTGGAGATGCTATTTTAGTGAAGTTTTCTATAAATCTTCTATAATAACCAGTAAATCCTAGAAAACTTCTAACATCTCTTTGACAATTTGGAATAGGCAACTTGGAGATGACTTCAAATTTTGATCTATCAACCTTAATCCCATCTCCTGAAATATGATGTCCTAAAACAATCCCTTCAGTAAACATCATAAAGCATTTTTCATGGCTTAATGAAAGGTTTGTTTCTTTACATCTTATAAGAACATTTTCCAAATTTTCTAATGCCTCTTCAAATGAATTACCATAAACTGTAAAATCATCCATATAAACCTCTACACAATCATGGATTAGATCAGAAAAAAATTCCTAGTACTGCTCTTTGGAATGTTGCTGGTGCATTACATAACCCAAAAGGAAGCACTCGGTAGGCAAAAGTTCCCCATGGACAAGTAAATGTGGTCTTATCTTGATCTTCAGGTGCTACCTGAATTTGATTATAGCCACTAAAACCATCCAAAAATGAAAAGTACTTTTTCCCTGCTAATGTATCTAATACCTGATCGATAAAGGGAAAAGGAAAGTGATCCTTCAAATTTGCTTTGTTCAATTCCCTGTAATCAATGCATACCCTCCATTTACCATTCTTTTTAGGTACTATAACCAAAGGAGAAACCCATCGGCTATATGAAATTGGATAAATGAAGTTTACATTGAGAAGTTTTTGGAGCTCTTCTTTCACTATCTCCCTAAGATTTGGATTCATCCTTCTTTGAGGTTGTCTGATTGGTCTACTGTTTTCCTCAATATAGATATGATTGATGCAAGTCTTAGGATCAATACCTTTCATGTCAGTATACTCCCATGCAAATGCAGTAGAATGTTTTTGCAAGATTTTGGTTAGTTCTTCTTGTTGTGACTCTTCCAAATGTTTGTTGATATTCAGTGTTTTTCCTGGAAAAATCTCAATAGTAGAACTACCAAATTCTTCCATAGAGTAAAGAGACATTTGTCTTGATGATAAATATTCTATGTCAGATTCCAACTGAAATTGTGTGGGGTCATATTCTCAAGATGTCTCAAAATTTTCTAATGTGTTCAGAATTTGACTATCCTCACTGATTTCAGAAATGGTAAAGACAGGTTGTATAGTGTCCTCATCATCAACCCATTCATTGTCTCCTACTTCTATGATTGCTTTTGCTGGAGGATACAAATTGAATTTCTTTGTCGAATTACCATTAGAAATGTACATATCCCCAGATCTACAACTAATAAAAGCATCAACTTTGGCTAGCCAAGGTCTTCCTAAGATAAGTGGGTGCCCTCCTAAATTACTCTTGGGAGTCAAAATCATAAAATCTATCGGATATTCCCAAGAATCTAAGGAGACTGAAATATCTTCTAATACACCATCCGGTTTAATAATTGATCGATCTGAAAGTTGCAGTAAAGTAGGTGTAAAAATAAGGTTAGGAAGTTTTAGCTGGTCCATAGTCTGTCTACTCATAATGTTAATAGCAGCCCCTAAGTCAATCAATGTGTTTGGAATTTCTATCCCATTTATATGTGTCTTGACAATTGGACTTCCTAGATCTACATACTTCTGCATGGTAATTTTTCCCATCATAATATCTGCAATCTTTCCTACTAGGTGGATTCTTCTTGTGTCTTTTAGTTTCCTTCCTGGTCTTTTGAAACTCAACTCCTTTATTGTTTTTTCTAGAATAGGAATCTCTCGAATGGCTTGTAGCAAGGGAATCTTGATACAAACATTCTTCAATTCATCTAGAAAATCATAGTTAGGCAACAAGATTTGTTTTTCCACCCCTTGTCAATTTGTAGTCTTTCAGGAAAAGGAGGTGTAGATGAAGATGCAAGTTTCTCAACTATAGGAGTTGTGGGTGTTAACTTTTCTTTTTCTTTTTGAATGTTTGAATTTTGAAGAGATGCTTCCTCAGAACCCTCATTGACTTTAAGAGAGTCCTCCTCATAGGTATCTTGCTCTTGAATATCTATAGAAGGTTTTTCTAAAACTCTACCAGATCTGAGTTGTACATCATTGAGAGGAACAATCATATAGGTAGGAAATTGTTGTTCTTCTACCATGTAAGTATTCTGAGGATTTTTATTGTTAGGATTTGGCAATGGCTGAGCTGGAAGTTGATTTGTCTTTTGTTGGTATGGGAGCATGAGTTGAGGATTTAGATTTTGTTGAGAAGGTTGTTGTTGTGGAAATGGTAATGAAAGTTGTGGATTTGGGTTTGGAAGTTGTGGAGCTTGTTGATTTTGAAAAGATGGAGGATATTGATAAAATTGAGCAAATCTCCCATAAGGATTTTGCATCCCTTGTACCCATGGCTAATATGAATTTTGATGTTGGGGCCAAGGTTGTTGCCAAGGATTCCAATTTTGTGGGGTTTGAAGATTCATAGGGTTGTTAAACCCTTGAGTTTTTTGTCCCTGCCAAGGTCTTCTTGCAACAAAACAGAGAGATTCTACTGAATTTGGGTCTTCTTGAAAAACAGCTTTGAGTCCAGGAATTGAAGGACAATCCTTGATCTCATGATTCTATGAGAAAATCATACATGTTTCTACAACTTTTGCATCCAAGGGACATTCCCTTAAAGCATGTTTCTTCCTACATTTCGGACAAAAGATGGCTAAAGCGTCTGTTTCTGCTTTCTGCTTGTTTTGGATTTTAAGGGTGTCTAGTTGTTCACTAAGGCTCCCTAAGATATCAGTTTTGAATTCATCAAGCATGTTACCAATCTCCGCCCTACTTACTGATCCAGTTGCAGATTTGTTAGCCCTAATAAGAGAAGGATCCCTAGGCCCTTTTCCTGTTTTAGATTTTCCTCTTGAGAGATGGACACATAGTTCTGTTATGTCACGAAGTGGGAGTTGAGAAATGTCTCCTTTCCCCATCATGTTTAAAATATATATCCATTCATCTCTAATGGCTTTTAATATGAGGGCTTTCAAGGTTTCATCATCTAAATTGCTCATCTTTGCTCTTTTCAAGTTGTATTGAAATCTTTCAAGTAAATCTTCCAAATTTTCATCTTCTTTTTGCATCATTTTGAATACCTCATCCTTGTGATTGGTGGGCATACAATAGTCCAAGTATCTATCCAAAAATGCTTGTTTCATATCATTCCAAGTCCTAATAGATTGAGTGGCTAATCCCATGAACCATTTCAAAGCAGCTCCCTTCAAAGTTGAAGGAAATAGTTTGAGTTTTTGAGAGTCTTCCATATAGTCATAGGTTCGGCACACAACTTCAAACTCAAACAGAAATGTTTCAGGATCCTCACTTCGCAATCCATAAAAGTTAGGGAGGACAGATGGTGAGATATTTTTCATTGTTGTATGAGTTTCCTCATCAACTATAGGGAATCCAAATAAGTTGTCTCCTTCCCTATTTCTACCATTATTTCCTTCACCATTGTTGTCTCCATTGTTTCCTCCTCTTCTACCTCTACCTCTACCTCCATCTATTACTTCCTTTGCCATGATAGTTTCTTTAGAGTCCTTAAAGTCCTCTAGTTCTTCTATCAAGGGAGGATGAGAGAGAGTCTCTTTGTTTTCTAAATGGGATTTAGTAGGTGGTATAGGAGAATCCTCTAATTCAACTGCTCCTTGAATTCCAAAAATCTTAAGGCTAGGGGTAGATGGTGGTGAATCTAGTCTATGCCTTGAAGAAGATGGAGTTGTGAAAATCGAACTCTTGGCTTTAGCTATAAACCTTCCCCTAGAATCTCTTGCTCTATGCATGTCATTTTTTTTATTTTTTTTTTTAAAGTTGGGCTAATAATTCTCTTTCTGATCTTCCAGATCACACTAGGTGCAAGAAGAGAGCATACTTAAGAAATTACTAAACCAATAACTCTCTTTTCCGATCCTCCAGATCACACTAGGTGCAAGAGGAGAGCATACTTCAAGAAGTTATCAAGTTTTCCCTTCTTTTATGATTTTATGTTTTTTTTTAAGAAATTGGCTACCTAGTTACACTTCCCCGGCAACGGCGCCAAAATGTTTGGTCAATTTAGTGTGTCCTAAATTTCTGCATTTAATTTGTCAATCCGGGATTCGTAAGCTGATGAAGTGCGGCGCACTATATGTGCAAGATAACCTATTTCTTAACTTTTTGTCGTTTTTGGTTTTCTAAGGTGAGATGGAAATTCTAAAATAAAAACAAGTATGGTTATGTTTTTTCAAGGAAATGATATCCTCTATAATGATTTACCAACTTAAAACTTAAAAAGGAATTTGAAACTTACAATGACAAAACTTGAAAGGAAATGAAAATGTGCTGCTGAAATGAAAAGGTGCTGCTAGTCTAATAAATCAAAACAGTGAACTATTGAGCATGAAAACCAAACTATTCTTGCTGCTGTCTAAACACAAAAGAAACTATGCTTAAAGAAATCCAAAATTGCATCAAAGTAAATCTAAATCAAATTACATCAACTTGTCTTCTGATCCCTCATCATTAGTCCAGCTATGATTTTCGGAAGTAACCATAAACAACTTGAGTAACTGATATCTAACTTGCAGAAAGTAAAATAATATCAAACCATACATTCATAATTCAATCCCTCACCATCAGTCCAGCTGTGGCTTTCGGAGGTAACTGAAGATGTCATGCACAATTTAATATTTCTAACTTGCAGAAAGGAAACTAATACCAAAATACACATTTCATAATACAATCCCTCACCATCAGTCCAGCTGTGGCTTTCGGAGGAAACTGAAGATGTTATGAGCAGTTTAATATATCTAAATTTGCAGAAAGGAAACTAATACCAAACTACACATTTCATAATACAATCCCTCACCATCAGTCCAGTTGTGGCTTTCGGAGGCAACTGAAGATGTTATGAGAAGTTTAATATATCTAAATTTAACTACTGAAGCAAATGAGCAAAACTGAATTAAACAAAGCAGTACTGAAATTAAACAGAAACTAAGAAAAACAAATTAGCAGCATAACAATGTTAATTCCATGTCATTAGTCAAAAAGCTATGAAAATGCCCGGGCTGCCTATCTATAACCTGAAACAAGAACACTGATCAGTGATTAATAACATAAAACATGAAAGACAGAAGTAACATGGAAAGCATAAAAGATTATAAACAGAAATGAAGCATATATATCATGAAAGATGCAGTGTATAAACATGTGAATGGATTATGGCACAATGATCTTTAAAGAAATAAAACAAGAACTATACAATAATGCACAGAACCTTGGCAAGTGCAGGGGCCCTCTACATCAGCCTTGGCAATAATCTTCAGGTACGAATTACATTTGGAAACAGTCTTCTTATATTAATATGCAGTCATAACAGTAAGGTGGTATTACGGCACAAAGGCAGTGTAATTACATTACAGAGCAGACTAATAAAAGATAACAGATACTAACATCGACTAATCTAATATGCGTATACAAACGCGTTATTTATAACAAAAGAAATATAACTGATTCCTAGAGTTTATGCTGATGGAGAACACGTAGACCATTACATCCACGGATCTAGGATCATGGCCGTATTGAAAAGTAAATATATGAGGAGTGGATGTTTGAATTCGGCTATGGAGTGGTGTACAGATGTTGATTTGTCCTCCGCAACTCAGAAACGGCCATATGAACCTTCACGTGACACGAAACAGAGTCCTGTCACCGTGAGACTCTATGGTTGACTTCCATTTGGACGCCTTTGACCGCAACTTCTTTAGATGAGTTTGCTCGAGCCAATAGGACACGAACCATGTCCACATCATTTTTAACTTGCACATGTGTCTCGTTTTTTTTGTAGACACCTGTAACATAG
The DNA here is from genome assembly GCA_034641835.2 of Pinus albicaulis. Taxonomy (NCBI): domain Eukaryota; kingdom Viridiplantae; phylum Streptophyta; class Pinopsida; order Pinales; family Pinaceae; genus Pinus; species Pinus albicaulis. The sequence goes on along the minus strand of CM076581.1, from coordinate 1,683,351,349 downwards.
AGTTTCACAAAAAGGCTGCGGAAAGTTGCAAGGGCCGATTAAAGGGAAAGGATGATGAGGCTAGTATCGCGCTTAAAAGGAAACATGTGTATGAGAAGGGTCAAAATATAAAGCAAAAGAGTAAAGGTAGTGCGAAAAACGCGAAGACATGGTGCAAAAGATGCAATGACAAAATTATTAAAAAGTTGGCCACGTTCATAATGTACACGTGAGGGAATTCTCCATGTGGGAATTTCCGCGAGGGTCAAGAAGGACAAGAGGGAAGAGACCCATACCCCCGCGGAGTTACAGTGACGTGCCGCGGGGTGGGGCCGAGATGAAGAGTGACGTGGTAGAATGAGATGCGGGCCCTAGGGACTGGTATACTGTGTATTTAACCCATTTTGCGAATAATGTGTTTCAAGGATCGTATGGTTTATGCGACAGAGAGGTAAGGTAAGTTTCTAGGCTAACTGGTACTGAGGTCCGTAGCAGTATTAAACCCGGCAGGCGGTGTTCACCTGCTCCCAGCTGACACCCAATCCCTATGCGCCGCGTGCTCCACTGTCAATGTCCTTACGACACTTCCCCCCCCGTTTATTCCACCTATCCGCCTTTTTACCTCAGAACGCTCAGTAATAGATAATAGTTTTCCCGTATTTTACCGCAGTAAAATTCGCAGGTTTTCCAGCTACGGTATAAACTAAGTGGGAGCTAGTGCCAAGGTCTACCCAGTCACTATCAACACCCCTGCGTCGTTTTCCTGAGAAGACTTCCCTGCTACACAGGTACTCTGCTCCTCATATTCCCTCTGCTTTTCTTTCGTTTTCAAAAGTTTTGTATGTCAGTCACGGGAAGGGGCACACCCAAGAAAACTGAACCAGAGACTCCCTAGGTCCGAGAAACCAGAAACCCTCCTGGGTTTGAGCCTTTCATCGACCTGCAAGCCAAAATATGTGATCCCCAATACCCTTTTCCCATCAGCAGCATAAAACCCAAGCTTTTTAGGTGACATGTCGAGAATAGAGACCGATATCGGGTGGTTGTATCAGGTTTATACCATCAGATTACCCCCCCAGTCTACGTTGTGGTTGATTTTATTTGCTGGCTCAGAGATGCTTACGATGAGCGTCGAGGCACGTTTACCTCTTCTCAGGGGAATACGATTTTTTCTCTTTCCCTTGACATTATCAGGTAAGCCCTCCACTTTCCCACCAGCGCCACCTATACCAATTTCAGCGAAGTGGCTTTATCCTCCCAGTTCACCAAACTACCATGGGAGCACCAAAGTGACTTCATTTCCTCTATAACCAGCAACCAGGCTACGTCTCTTCCTGCTGCAGAACCTTTCCCGCTGAGTCTGTTCAAAGAGGAAGTGCAGCCCATCCTTGCCCTCATCGCTGGTCTTTTAGGTGTAGGCGCTTTGGGGGAAATTTCTAGGGTATGTGTTTATTTCTTGTGGTTAATGTCTCAAAAGGGGATAGTTCTGGATATCCATGGCTTCCTTGCCGCTAACATTCGGACCCAGTTCCAAGAGCTTTCAGAAACCAATCACTTCTACTTTTTTTCGATGGTATTCTACCTTTTCCTGTATCAGCACGCTGATAAGTCTGAGGGTTTGGGTTTAGATAGGGTATATGAGGTAAATTCCCAACCCCGACCAGTTTTCGACTGGAACTTTTCTGTACGCCAATTTCCAAAGGGGGAGGGTTATTCCAGGTTCCTAAATGAGTTCATATCCATTGCCTATACTATCATCCATGATTCACCCTCACCTAGGGTTTTTCCTGAAATGAAGAGCTGGCTACAAGCCGATAAATCCCAGAGCACTGGAGATTGATATCTATTTGACAATTACATTGAAATTCAGGTCTATGGAGCTGAGGTTTCCCCTTACCAGCTGCCTTTGTTTCCTGTTTGACGAGTTTATGCTCTGGAGTATATTCGGCAGACCCTCAAGGCTGACCAACTACACTTTGTCCCTGCAAAGAAGGGTTTCATCCTGAGACTCCCTATCACAATCGACCCGTTTGTTGTGAATTCAAGACACGCCCTTCCCATTATTGAGAAGTTGTTGCAAGGCATGGACCTAAGACAGGGAAAGGCTTGGCCCTATGATCCTCGTGAAATTATCTCAAACATAAGAAAGAGGAACAGGTCCACTCCTTATGCACATGAATCAAGGCCGTTTATAGAGTGGAGGGCTAACCTTGAAACTTGGCCTTTGATTTCACAGATGGAGATAGATTCATCTGCCACAAGGGAAGGAGAAGATGTCAATAAAGGCCAAGGCGAAGGAGAAGTGGGTCCCTCAGGAGCAGGTTCTCCCCTTCGCAAAAAGCAGAAAACAGCCTCCAGCGAGGCAGAAGTCATAGGGGAAGAACAACTGCTGGAACCGTTTACACCATATGGCCAACTGGATAAGAGTAAAGCTAGGATAAAAGTGTTGAGAGACAGTGTCACCTCCTCTGAATTATTGGAAGTCTCACAAGCCATCGAAGATCATACCTCACCAGTTGCAATCGAAAGGAGCCAGAGATACAGAACGATCAGGGATAAGTACAAAACCGAGCTGGAGGGGTATGTAGAAAAATATCACACCAGGGTTTCCGCTTCCATGAATGTGGACACAGAACACCTGGTATTGTCTATGGCGGAGGCCATCTTGGATCTCGATGCAGGTACCACTAGTTACAAGGTGCTTGAGTATGCAATTGACATGGCCAAGGTGCCAGCACTCGACAAATGTAACCTGTTTCAGGTCGTGGGTGATATGTTGAAGGACGAGGTAATGCGGGTCACCATCGCGCTGAGAAAATTGGAGAAAAAGCACGAACAGGTGAGGGTGACCCTAAAGAATGAACAGGAAAACTCCCGCACCCTGGCAAATCAAATACGCGGCCTCCGAGAGTCAATCAAAGGAAAAGAGACTGGAGACTCAAACCCATAGTGTTATTTGATAGAGCAATTGCAGAAGGAGGTCGCGTCATTGAAAAGTAAGGTCAACATACCGACCTCCCACCATGTTCAGACGGCCAAATTGGCGCAAGAAGAAAAAGAAAAAGTGGAAGTGGCTAACAGACTGGAAAAAGAGAAGGAGGACAAAGAAAAAATGGAAGAAACAATCGCCACTCTTCAGAGTAGGTTGACGGAACTGCAGAACACCTGGGACAGGCACAGTTGTGCGCCTGCTACAACCCCACCAGAGACGAGTTCGCTGTCAGAGCAGCTGAACGCAGCGAAAGCTGCAAATGATATATTAGAAAATCAGGCATCCAACGCGAGGCAAAGGATCACTGATTTGGAAAACTCCCTGGCTGAGAATACCAGAAGAATAGAGACACTGCAGAAAGAGATCGAGCAGGAAAAGAAGACAAGAGCCGACCAGCAGAAAAATATCACTGACCTCAACAGCCGCTTGAAGGGAAATATCACCCTCAGTGAGGCGAGAAGTATAATCTGGTCAGAGATAATCTCGGCGGTGACAGAAAAGTGGGGTTTCCTAAAATTTATGGGGGAAACCAAATCTGCGGTACTCTATCTCAACAGGAAATTGCAGGAGGCAGACCTCAACTTGTCCAGCAGAACCCAGCACGCCAGAAGCTACATTTCTTTCTTGAAATAGTTGGAATCTGATGAGGTGGAAAAGCATGGCATACCAAGTCAGTTCATGGAGGCCTTTGAATGTCAGAAAATCATCGACAAGGAGGCGACCCGAGTTATAGCTTCGAGAGCTCTGCAATAGGTGGTAGCAAGAGTGGATCGGTTCGATGCAGTGTGGGACGAGATTATAATAGCTGGACTTCCATCTTGCTGGGACCCAACCACTCCTTCCGTGCTACGACCGTTAACAGAATATAAGACATGCCTCCAGAAAGAAAGAGACCGAACGGACATCCTGTCAGATAAAACCGCTCGGTTAAAGGCTGAGACGATTGTTTCATCCCTTCGCTGAGAGTTCATCCTCCTTCATCTTATAAAGCACAAGCTCCCCACCAAGGCAAGTTTCAACGTCCTCATAGAGGCCTATATCAAGGTGGAAGGATTCGCAGCGATGCCCGAACCTTCAGCGGACAGCCAGCAAAGATGCACTCAGTTCGCCAGCCAGATCGCCAGCTCATCAACAAATGTTCCTCCACCTGTGTCAGCAACCGCCTCGACCCCTTCTCGTCCATGAAACACTGTTAATTCATGATTCGGCCCAAGCGGCCTTTTTACTTTTACTTTAGTTAGTTATTTTTAAGTTTCAGGTAGAATTTATATTTCACCTCAGTCTTTTACTTTCTTCCCAGACGTTTGTTTAAAATTTTGTTTCAAAACGGCCTAGTGCCTAACCGCAAATGATGAGAGGTCTGTATTCCTCATCATAATTTTTTATTATTCTGATAAGGACCTTTAACAAATTTTTGGCATGCAAAGAAGATATTTTTCAGAAAATATCTTCTCGCTCATGTATGGATGTGTCTATATAAGCAAAATCGGAAGAGAAAAAGGGGTTCCAAATTTTCTGAAGAATTGACTATAAAAGAATTTCTTGTATTCATTTTTGTGAAAGCTTTAATACAAATGTGAAGAGCCTGTTGGGTCTCAATGAGAAGGATTTTGATCTTTAATGAGGATTCAGGTCTTGGTGCTTTACAGTGTGTAATTCTCTCCTATGTGTTGTAGCTTAGCCGTTCATTTCATTTATATCCATCTATCTTGTATCACATTCTGGAATGCGAGTAGCCCACTGGTTCTGATATAAATTTATCCTTGTTGATACTTATGTCATAAGCTTTTCGGCACTTTAAATATGGCTCAGGTGTGATATGCTGTCTCATTTTCAATTCACCCATGTTTCTGCTATATTAGCTGCTATGAGATGTTATTTACAAATGCTGTTGTCATGTGTGAATTCTTAATTGCATAAGCCCATCACATGCTGGTATATATTTCTGGATATTGTCTCAATAACAGTTAGTATCCTCTTTATTCTACGTATACAGTAGATGCTTTATGATCATTCATCTATGTGAAGTATTTAGAATCCAGCCCTCTTTGTAGTGAGCTACCTTTGAATTGTCTGATACAATTCGTGTTAGATTTTCGCATCTTGCTTCTGCAGTATTATTTTCTCAGTATTAAGACTCTGAAAGTTTTGGTCCCACTCAAGTCAATTTTTCTGTTTATAAGAAATAGCATGAGAGCTTTGTTTTTCTAGTTATCCCTGTTATATCATATCGCTCCTTGTTATATAAGATGTCCTAGGCACTGGTCTTTCACAACTCAAGGCTGTCTCTAGGATTGACAACAGTATCAATATTAATTTGTCCCATGGTATTCGTCCCATAGGCTTCATCTAAATAAAACCTCTTTTAAAGTTTTTTTAAATATAAAAAGGTTTATGGAATAAATATAAAAAGAATTTTTATTTATTTACCATACATCTAGTTTATATATTTTTTTATTTATTTACCATAACTCTGGAGTAAGTATAAATTCATTTTACAAATATTTAATTAAAATAAATATTAAAAGATTTTGGATTTTGATTGTTTGTGTTGAATTAACTCTTTTCCTTTGATTTAGGAAATGGTATTGACTTTAGTAAAGAGTAAAGATGTTTAAAATTTTACTTAATTTGGAAATTCAATGTAGTAATTTTTTTTGTTAAAGGTAAATTTATGATCCATTCAAATTCATGTATATAATTTACTATCCATTCAAATTATATAAATAATACATAATTGTATTAGAAATTGATATATGTTCTAGCACAATGCCATTTTTATTTTTTTAATTTAAAACTTAAGCCGGCATTTTGTATGAGGATGTGACCCACCTGACATCGGGGTCATATTGGGCTATAGATGCGCCTCTCGGCGCAATAAATTAAGGTTTATATATAGATTATGGGTCAAGGATATTTCTTTTTAAATAAACAAAGTAGGAACATGAGATTGATCAATCACCTAGATTTGTCATTTCTAAATTTTATTTATTAATATTGTTTAATACATAATGTTACAAGGGAAAAACCACACTATTAATGAGTAAAAGACAAACTTTCACTTATGTTAAATAATTCTATGTCTTTGATGGTTAACCTATTTCTTTAAGTCCTAAAAAAATTAACTCTTAACTATCTATAAATTTATAATCCAATAATTTTTTTAAAATTTATTATATTAAAAATATATATATTCTTATTTCAAAATTAAAATAACTATACTATATAAAAACACAATTTTTTTTAAATAATCCCAGTAAATGAACTTCTCTTTTAAAATTTCAAAGTATCACAGTAAAAATTTCGTAAATACTATTTAATATGCCAATAAATTCGAGCTTGTCTTTTCAAAACAAACTCAAAAAAACCTACATAAATATATATGGGCTTTGACTGACCAAAGAAAAGGCCTAGTTTAATGTGATATAATATTCATAAGAATGCAGAATCTGCATATGTATTGTTCTCCTTGACAGCCACTTATACTCTCTAAAATTATTTAAGATGTCCACATTCTCAATAGTTTCAGCATTGTATTAAAAAATAATTACTTTTTTAATAACACCATTAAATTCCATTTGTTCTTTTCAAAACAAAATCTAAACAACTTAGGGGAGAGGGGTCAGTGCCCGAACACCTCAGCGCTGACTAGACCAGGGGCCACGTAAGGAGGGCCACGTCATGTACGTCAGCTTTCCGTTCGCATGTCGTTCACGTGGCGAGCACGTGCAGCTGGTCCTTTCGGTCTGTAACCTTTCCTACCGGTCATCTCCTGCCATATTGTGGAGGCTTCTCGACGAAGCTCATTTCCTGCTCCGGGTCTGGTTGCTGTGCGTTCTCGGCTCCGTTCCTTGCGCGACGTTTCTCTGATGTCTGATGCCTCCGCCACCACCGTCCACATGCTCCATCCATCGTTATGGCGCCCATGCTCTCCTGGCTCGAGCTCCCCTGGTCCTGGTTCGACCGCGGAGACATTCAAATTGTTAGTGGTTTATGCTCTATGGCTGTTCACACTAGGTTGTGTGTTCGTTCAACCTCGGCTCTGTGGTGGTTTAACCTCGGTGCTGTGGTGGTTATACCTTGGCGATGTGTGGTTTAGGGTCGGCTCTTTGGTGGCTATGATCGGCTCTGTTTTGTGTGTTGTCGGCCCGATGGTGGTTTTACCTTTGCCCTTTCGTAGTTTTATTCGGCTCTGTAGTGGTTTTACTTGGCTCGGCCCTGTGGTGGTTTTAACTCGGCTCTGTGGTGGTTTTTCTCAACTCTGTGGTGGTTTTTCTTGGCTTTGTGGTGGTGGTGATCATTCCTCGGCTTTGTGGTTCGGCGCTACGTGTTTTACAGGTCTGTATGCTCCGAATTTTGTTTTCAGGTGCGTTTTTCAGCTCTGGATGCTGTGAATTGTGCTTTCAGGTGCGTTAGTCTGTTAGTTTTAAGTGTTTTTGCAATTTTTTTTAATGTTGGTGCTCTGTGAATGATTGTGTTTTTTATTTTTTGCAGGTCAGTGCAGAAGCCAAGGACAATGTAGTTGGCTGGCAAGGCAAGGAGGAAGGCCAGGAGGGAGAGGAATTGGATGAGAGGAGTTTTAAGGTAGGACTCTGTCCTACCAGTGATATGTATGTGTTTATAAACACATTTAACCTTAAGGAGATGTTCTCTGTTGAGCTTCTTTACTGTTTTACTGTGGTTTTACTGTGGGTTTACTGTGTTGTACTGTGGTTTTACTGTGTTTAGGGTTTTAATTGGAAAATCGAGAGGTTTACTATTGTCTCTCTTGTTGGAAAATCAGAATTAGGTTTACTATGGTTTAGGGTTTTAATTGGAAAATCAGAATTACCTCTCTCGTTGTCATAAGGGGTATTGGAATGCTTCCCAGTTCCTACCTGCACCACAACCTTCTTTGTATCATCTCTCAGAGTACCATGGCCATGCCATGCACGCAACGGTATTGTATCAACCTTCACCTCCTGGATCTCCTTGGACACCACCGGTATCATTGCCTTAGATGCATATTTCTCTGGTATCCTCTTTGAAGTTAACCATACTGATAAACACAACAATATCAGAACTATGAATGCTCCTACACAAATTCCTATCACAACCCACAAATTGAGTCCAAGTATTGAAGTCTTCTTGGACAATTCATTGTTCAGAAAACCTGTACTTGAAGAATCCATGTTTGAACATGAGGATTCAGATCTTGTTATGTCACAGAAATGAGTGTTCTGGAGGCCTATAATCAGTTTGGATCCTGAAGCGGAATGGCTCTACATTTGAACTCAATGTAGTTGAAGATCCCCAATCCAGACTGAATGTGGTAGACCTGTAGCTTTTTCTCTGCATTGAGCGCTCGCTCCTTCAATAATGCGCACCCTTCTAGAAAAGGAAAAACTAAATATTTGTGGAATAATTATACAATTTGCAAGGCCAAAGGCTTAATTCTATGACACCCAACAATGGCTTCAAGGATAACCTCATATATAATCTACAGGGCCAAATACTTAATTCCCAGACACCCAATAATAGCTTTGAAGATTTTGAATCAATTCAATGATTTCCAGAAATGATCCTGAGGATTTTGAAAGAAAAATGCAATCTAAAAGGCCCTACAGGCATCCTGCAACATGAAATGACTGAGTTCATGATGCCCAAAACATGGTTTTGAGGTTTGAAACTCTGCAATTACATACCTGGTCTGATAAAGCTAGTAACAGAAGAGCCTTTGATGATGAAACCAATCCTCATATAATTGTGATCTGTGCGGAAACACATTTCTCAGCTAGCAATTTGGTTTTAATAATTTGGTTTTAATGAAGCACTGATAGTCATAATGACTATGTAGAAGATGATAAATAGTGCGAAGGGAAAGGGAATATGTATAAAGGTGAGAATACGATAAACATTAATGGAATTGCAACCAATACAATATACATTAACATAGCCACTACGGAACTCCACTCTTGTGACCTTTCCAGTGTCTTGTTTTAAAGATGTTGATTTTCCTATTTTTATCACAATCCAAATACTGACAATCATAAGAAACATTAAATCAATCTTTTTATGCAGTATTGCATATTAAGTATGGTATTTTGAGCTTGATAAAAACATTTTAAATATTTTAAATTAGGATGTGGGTATTTTGGGTATTGCATAATTTCATTTATTTTATTACATCTACTTAACAGGATGCAATGCAAGGTCACTTCATCTCTCATCTTAATTGAATCACCTCAATTCAATAAAATATGGGCAACGATTTAGTTGCTTTTGTTTAGATTGCACTTGAACATTATAACGTAGGATTTCAAGAGTTGTATAATACTATTAGTCTTTACTCTTGTCATTGTTGCAATTCTATTTTACACGATTTCTCTTTTGGACTGGTTTATTATATTTAGATATTTTTTGAATCACTTGACATTTAGATATATTACAATTCATCTCTCATCTTAATTGAATCACTTCAATTCAGTAAAAGATGGGCAACGATTTAGTTTCTTTTTTTTAGATTACACTTGAACATTATAACGTAGGATTTCAAGAGTTGTATAATACTATTAGTCTTTACTCTTGTCATTGTTGCAATTCTATTTTACACGATTGCTCTTTCGGACTGGTTTATTGTATTTAGATATTTTTTGAATCACTTGACATTTAGATATATTACAATTCATCTCTCATCTTAATTGAATCACTTCAATTCAATTATGAATTCAATTTCTTTGTTCAATTATGAATTCAAAAATCTGATATAGGCTAAGGCTATAACTTCAATTGCTCCCTGTGTTGATCTAATTGATATAGGCTAAGGCTATAATGTCTCGATCAGGAATCAATTGCTCCTCGTGTTGATATACTTTCCCGCCACGTGAAAGGCATGCGAACGGACAGCTGACGTACATGACGTGGCCCCTGGTCCAGTCAACGCCGAGGTGTTCGGGCACTGACCCCTCTCCCCTATATAATCTCACAATCCTTTAATTATAGTTTTTACTGACATTCATAAGAAACATTAAATCAATCTTTTTATGCAGTATTGCATATTAAGTATGGTATGTTGAGCTTGATAAAAACATTTTAAAGATTTTGAATTAGGATGTGGGTATTCTGGGTACTGCATAATTTAATTTATTTTAGGACATCTACTTAACAGGATGCAATGCAAGACCACTTCATCTCTCATCTTAATTGAATCACCTCTGTACAATGTTCAATTATGAATTCAAAAATCTGATATAGGCTAAGGCTATAACTTCAATTGCTCCCTGTGTTGATCTAATTGATATAGGCTAAGGCTATAATGTCTCGATCAGGAATCAATTGCTTCCCGTGTTGATATAATTGTTATTTAACATGATATTTGGTATCTGTTTATGTTCATCAAAGAGCATGCAATGTTCAAGGAATAGTTTGTTTAGATGCAATCATATTGTTTTGTTAATGATGTTCAATTCAATTATGAATTCAATTTCTTTGTATAACCACCACAGAGCCGAGGTATAACCACCATAGAGCTGAGTATGTTAACCTCTTTTTTATTGAGTGATTTTGATTGATGAAGTTTGCAATGAATTTTGATGATACTTGTTATTTAACAGGATTAGATGCAAACAAGGGATAGTTTGTTTAGATGCAATAATATTGTTTTGTTAATGATGTTCAATTCAATTATGAATTCAATTTCTTTGTTCAATTGTGTCATAAAAAATCTGATATAGGCTAAGGCTATAACTTCAACAGATTAACAAACTTGTAGGATTTAGAAACTGTTTGATATGTAGGAATTATGAATTGTTTGATATATAACTTCATAAAAAATCTGATATAGGCTAAGGCTATAACTTCAACATATTAACAAACTTGTAGGATTTAGAAACTGTTTGATATGTAGGAATTATAAACTGTTTGATATATAACTTCATAAAAAATATGATATAGGCTAAGGCTATAACTTCAACAGATTAACAAACTTGGGGGATTTAGAAACTGTTTGATATGTAGGAATTATAAACTGTTTGATATATAACTTCATAAAAAATCTGATATAGGCTAAGGCTATAACTTCAACAGATTAACAAACTTGTAGGATTTAGAAACTGTTTGATATGTAGGAATTATAAATTGTTTGATATATAACTTCATAAAAAATCTGATATGGGCTAAGGCTATAACGTCAACAGATTAACAAACTTGTAGGATTTAGAAACTGTTTGATATGTAGGAATTATAAACTGTTTGATATATAACTTCATAAAAAATCTGATATAGGCTAAGGCTATAACTTCAATAGATTAACAAACTTGTAGGATTTAGAAACTGTTTGATATGTAGGAATTATAAATTGTTTGATATATAACTTCATAAAAAATCTGATATAGGCTAAGGCTATAACTTCAACAGATTAACAAACTTGTAGGATTTAGACACTGTTTTATACATACTAATTTGAAACTGTTTGTAGTTTCCCAAACAAGCCCAAGTGTCCACTTGTGTTACTAACCCCAGCACTGACTGCAAGTGTCATATAAACACAATTAGGATTCAAACCTGCACTGGTAGGGGTATAAGAGGTGGGCCTAACCCCTGCCTGATAGCTAGGGACTTGGATGTTAATCAGGTCTTGGAATGATGGTGTCTGCTCTGCAATGTGGTCCAGCATGTTAGACATCAACCTATTTGCCTCAAACTGTCTTGAACCATGGTCTTCTCTGCTTGTCACCCCTTGTCCGTTTTCCAACTCTTGCTGAACCTTTATTGCCTCTCTCTATTGCCTTGCCAATTGCTTTTGATGTTCCTTATCTTCCCTTGCTTTTTGTCTTTCCAACCTTTCCTTTGCTCGAGCTTCTGATGTTGCAATCCTTGCAACCCTCTTTTCATTAGCTAACTCCTTCTTTCTCTTTTTAGCTTCCTGAATTTCATTCTTTTTACGTTCAAACTCGAACATTAAATTCATATAGTCTTCAAATGTGAGCAATTGTGAACTCCTCCCTAAACGAAGATAATCTGAGGTTGAGTTCCTTGATGAGGCCTTCACTCTCTCTACTGGTAGCTTTAGGAATGCACCAAGTAATCTCTGCTTTTCCAGACCTGCCTGTTGGATTTCATCTTCTGGGACAATTGAATGGCCCCCATTGTTGTCTTCTTCAGGTACTTCATGCTGAATAGGCTCCTCTTCTAGTGATCCATTGTCCACAAAATAATGAACAAGTTCGGTGTTCAACCCTGATGGTTGTGAAGGCATGTCCATGCTTTCATCCTCATTGGTGGTAGATACATTATTTCCAGTGATATTCATCACGGCCTCTGCCAGCCATGATGGTGCACTTACTTGGGTTGGCATGGTCAATTGCTCATTGTCAGCTGCATCAATGGGTGTCACAGCCTCATTGATATTGTTAGTTGGTTCATCATTGAACTGTGTCTCACTGACATGCTCAGCATCATCACCACCACAGAACAACCCTTGAGAAAGGGACATTATACCTTCAACAACAGCTACATCTTCTTGGGCACCAACATGCTCTTCTAAGTTCTCTGCTTCTTGACCTTCCACTTCAAATGCTTGGCTACATGTGGTATCATGCATAAGAGCATCAAAATTGAGTGGCCATATACCAGTCCTCCTAAATCGAGCGTTGATATTAGAAGGTGTGAGAGCCCTTTTAAATGCTTTACTTGCAAGCTCAGCTAGCTCAAACCTCTTTACTTCCACCCCTGGATTCTTTGTCATCCATGAAGCTCGCTCGACCTTGAAATAGTTCTTGAAAGGCCCAAACACACTCATATCAGGGGGCTGCAATCTGTGAGTAGTATGAGCCGGCAATGTTAACAGGTCAATGCCCAACTTATTGGCCTCCTCGATTGTCTGCACAGCCATGTGGCTTCCATGGCCATCTAAAATCATCAAGTGCATGTTTTCAGGCAAGACACCACCCGGTACAGAAGCAACAAAGTGGCAAAGCCAATTTAGGAACAGTTCCTTTGTCATCCATGCATGTGGATGTGCAGCCATGCATGCCCCCGGTTCACAATTCTGTATGTAATTTTTTAGTTGAGTTTTACCTTTAAATAGATAAAATCCCGGTATAGATGAGCCAATTGCATTGACACAGGCAAGAATTGTGATCCACTCCCTGCTCTTAGGCAATATCTTAGGCACATTTTTACTCCCTCTCTTTGCAATTACCCGCATACCGCAATTTCTTCCTGCTTGTAAGCCTGTCTCATCGCAGTTCCATATGTGGTCTGGGGCATATGAGTGCTGGTCATATGCAGCAGAAAGAGTGTTATAGAACTTGGAAACAATTGCAGGGCGTAGATTTAAAGCCCGGTCTCTGTCAAGGCCCTCTGCTGTACGTAACACAAGGTCTGGATGCCTCTTTTTAAACCCACTCCACCATGACTTACCAGGAAAACCATCTTTAAAGGGATTTGGCCTCCCTTGACATATTTGAGCTACAGTAGATTTAAGTTGGATAAGCTCTAGCCCATGTCCCAATTGGGCCATCTCCTTACACCACTCCACCACCTCATCTTCCTCCTCTTCAGTCATGACTGTAACAGGCCCTCTACGCTTTGTATTAGTCAACCCATTTATCCAATAATGTATGTTAGAGGCAGCAATACCATGTTTTTTTGCAGATGCACGGATTGAATATCCCTTAAAACTCGATGTCATCAATTGCAGCAAGCATGTCTTCCTTCGTCTAGCCTCTAATTGCACTAATTTTATTTGTTGAAATTGCACCTTGTATTGTGGTCGAAGGTGGCTCTGTGGCTGATGGTGGGCTGGGATGATCTGCAACCACAGGGTCCTTTTCAACTACATTACTGGGAGCAATGGGAGCATTGACATCATCATCTGATGAACTGCTCCGCAGTTGGGCCCCCCTTCTCCCTCGCCTCCTATTCCTTATCCGATCTGCAACAGAAACTCTTGGCATGGCTACAACCTGCAATTTCCAACATCATTAAGAAATTTGATAAGTATTACAACACAACTGTATAGAGTAAACTATAATTATGTATGAATTCCAAAATTTATGCTAATAACATGAAATCTTCAGTTGTTTGTTGTGAATTAATTGGCATTGAAGTATTACTTGTCAATTATGTATTACTTGTAATATCAACATGAGAAAGATATGTGATACCTACATCGCTGTTAGCTACATGGACTTGTCTAAAATCAGTAAGTGCCTATTTTAAAATGGACTTATATTTGGACATGGACTGTGTGTTAGAACTATTTTTATTGAAATATTTTATTCAATATAAAGTCAATATCCAAATATGCTTAAGAAGCACAACAAAAGGAGGAGGCAACTACATTTATATTGTAGGCAACTAGAAATGTATGTTTGTTGTGAATTAATTGACATTGAAGTATTACTTGTAATATCAACAGGAGAAAGATATGTGATACCTACATGGCTATTAGCTACATGGACTTGTCTAAAATCAGTAAGTGCCTGTTTTAAAATGGAATTATCTTTGGACATGGACTGTGTGTAGGCGTTCAAGGTTTATGAATCCTTTGTTTTTCTTAGGAAAACCCTCTGCCCGATAGGCACTGTTCCTATGTAGTTAGTAGGTTGTTGTTCTTATAAATTTTGAAGGGCACTGTTCCTATGTAGTTAGTAGGTTGTTGTTCCTATGTAGTTAACATGCACTATTCCTATGTAGTTAGTAGGTTGTTGTTCTTATGTAGTTAGCAGGCATTGTTCCTATGTAGTTAGTAGGTTGTTGTTCTTATGTATTTAGCAGGCACTGTTCCTATGTAGTTAGTAGGTTGATGTTCTTATAGTTTTTGAAAGATTTTACTCAATATAAAGTCAATATCCAAATCTAGTTAATAAGCACAACAAAAGGAGGAGGCAACTACATTTATATTGTGGGAAACTAGAAATAGCTACATGGACTTGTAATGGCCTGGACGCTGTTAGCTACATTTGCTCCACAAAAATTGATGTATTGTTCTTAGGGGACTGTGTGTTGGAACAATTTCTTGAAAGATTTTACTCAATACTGGACTTAAAGGTTTAGAAAAATTCCAACTTGAAATTTGGAGTAGCTAATTAGTAAGCTAGTTTGAACACTCATAGCTTCTTTAATCTATGTGATTTTCTCAACTAAAATAATGATAAAGTACTCAATATCTTGAATAACATTATTGAAGAACAACGAAATACTTGTATGTCTCCAGCAACGCTCCAGCAACTGATGAAGAGAGTGAATGTAACACTGTGCACACACACTATCTGGAATGTAACACTATGCACACACTCTGTCTGGAATGTAACACTGAGCACACTCTATCCTCTGTCTGTACGTCTGGAACACTGTTTGAAAAGGATTGTATGTCTGCAAAATGGAAACTCACTTTCTGAAAACTGTATGTCTGCAAAATGAATGGAACACTTTCTGAAAACTCTGAATTTATGTCAACAGTAGTTTAAGAGTATAATGAATGCCTCAAATGCAGTAAGAGTTGATGTTTTATAGTTTTATGATCTAGAATTTAATTGGTAGGGAAGATTGGCATGAATTGCCATCTCCCAAATTTAATTGTGTGTTGTGGATTGATTTGTACATGATCCAATGGCTGAAAAGCTTTCATGGTTGATCCTTGTGCTTTCCTGAATTTAATTCCTAAATTGAAATGCTTTCCTGAATTTAATTCCTGTAATTCCAGGGCTGTTGTGTTTAATTCTTGAAATGAAAGGTTGGGTGAACTATTTCCTGAATTGAATGGTGTCATTTAATGTCTTCAATAAGCTGAATGGTTAAACAAACATGTACACATGGCTGATAGACATTTCACCTATTTTTGTGCAGGTGGTACTCAGTCCTTGTGCAGGTGTTACCCAGTTTTTGTCCAGGTGTTATTCAGCAATGAGATCTATTGCCCCAATGCAAAATCAGTGGGGGACTGTTTGATGGGATAATTGTACTTTTGGATGGGTAGCATTGTAATGTTTTGTAGTGCATTTTGCCTTAGATGGTAATTCAAAACTGTAGGTACTTGAGACAATAGGTCTTGTCAACTTGTGATTTTAGACTTGGTGTATGGCAGTTGTTGGTCTAGTAAAAAACTGGGCCCATTTTGGACATATTTATATAACTTATATAACTTATTATCAAATATTTATGTGCATATTTTAGTGAGTTTGTAATTTATGTTTGATGGATGTGTGGGACCAGTACTAACTACCTACGGTCGCCTTTTTATTAATAGAAGCCTCTCCTACATTAAAATTTTATTCATTCGTTAAGTATATTTTCTGTCGTTGAGGATAAGGAAGATGAGAAGCAACCATTTAAAAATTTCTTGGATAAGCATGGCGTATTTACATAATTTGTTTTTTATTTTTCTTTTGAATGAGTGAATATTAAATTTGTTAAATGATAACATTTACTAAAAAATTGTAAAATATCTTTCGGTAATAATCACATGCAATGGTTGATTGTCGTAGCATTTTGAATTTCGATTAACGGCCATCCTATTTGATCTGATCATCATCAGCACTGATGATGAACCACACTGGTTGGTTCAAAACGCGTCGACAATGTTCCATTGCATGTGATTATTACCGAAAGATATCTTACAATTTTATATGATGGATCACAGAAGCATAGATTCTAAAGATAACATTTACTATTCAAATTATTAGTGTTATTTCAATTATCTATAACAATTTATTATATTTTGAAATTACAATTTTTGGTAATTAAAATTAGAAAATTTATTTTATTTTTTATAAACTTTCACCAACATATAGTTGAAAATAATTATATTATTTGTGTATTAATGGAGAAAAGGTTACACAAGTTGTAACGTATCTCTTTAGTTTAGGATTTGTTCCTAGAGTTTAGGAGTTTGTTTGCAACTTCCTGATTTCTGGTGATGTACTTAATGATGTAATTTCTCATTCATGAATGTAGAGTTAACAGAGAGTGATCTCTCAGTTTGAGTGTAGTCTCAAAGTGCAGTACTCACCTGAGAGCTACAACTCCTTCTTTTCAATTATGTGCATATTTTATCTTGGTATCAGAGCTCAGATTGGGTGAGCCTGATCTATTATCGCCTTTGTGGCTGAATCGCCTTTGTGGCCAATTTGCCTTTGCGGCAGAATCGCCTTCGTGGCTAAAAGTGCCTTTGTGGCTGCGTGTACACGAGAGCTGTGTGCTCACAGAGCTTTGTGCTCGACCGAGCAGGTGGACTGCAGTAACACCTGGCTCACGGACTCAGATGATTTTTTAATTTTCTGAGCAGAAGGGGGTTGGCGTGCATTTCGCGCTGATAGTCGCGCCAAGAAGCACAATTGGCGCGTCTGTTTGGCCTATAACCGCGCCACCGCACCAAATCACGGGACTGGCGCGGAAACGCATGGAAAAATCGCGCCAAGAGTTTTGCCTTGCATCGATTTTATCTGGGCGCGGATTTTTTGCTCGGAAAGGCGCCACCTCACCTTCAGTGGAAGATCCGTGGGAAGCCTCACCTTCGCTTGAAGATCTGCGGGAGTTGCAGATCTGAGAAGTTGCAGATCTGTCCGGGAGAGGCAGATTGGAAGATCCGCGGGAAGCCTCACCTTCGCTGGAAGATCTGCGGGAGTTGCAAATCTGAGAAGTTGCAAATCTGTCTGGGAGAGGCAGATTGGATCAGTTTTGTGGTTGTGTTGGAAAACAACAGATTTGCTCATTGGAGCGGGATTATTTTTGCAGATTTACCAGATATTGTTGGATCTGAATCGAAGATACAGTAAGTGGATCAGGAGACCAGCAGAGCAGTGGTAGAGCAGTGGCAGATCGGTTTTCAAGATCTGACAAGTATTCATTTTTTTTTTTTTTTTCTAAATCAGTTGGGTAGACTCATTTATTTGTAGATCAGTTCAGAATGAGTAATACTATGGAATCTTATCTCCACGATTCTAGAAAACTCGATGGATCTAACTTCACAAATTGGAAGTTTAAGATTCAGACCTTGCTTGAGGGTGCAAATGCACGGTCGATAGTTACAGGAGATGAGCAGAGGCCGAATTCGCACAACGGGGCGAATACGCAAGAGCAAGAGTGGGATAAACGAGAAAACAAGGCGAAATTTTTGCTGAAGATGTCCGTCAAGGACAACATTATCCCTCACATCAGAGAATGTAAAACGTCCTCTGAGATCTGATCGACCATCAAAAGTTTATATTAGACCCAGAATACAAGTCGAATTATGGCACTCAAAAGCAAGTTGTTTTCAATGAAGATGGATGAAAGTGAGACTGCTGCTACATTTTTCGCACGAATTAAAGATGTGAAAGACGGATTGGGGGACATCGGGGAGAAGGTGTCTGACTCTGATCTCGTCACAATCACTCTGAATGGGATGAGAGATGAATTTCAAATGTTCATCACTGGATTGGCGGCAAGGGAGAAAGCGCCTACATTTGAAGGTCTGACAAGAATCTTGCTGCAAGAAGAGGAGCGGCGGCAAAATTTGAAACCCCAGAGCGATGATCTTGCTCTGATGGCAAAACGACGATCATTTAGAGGGAAGCAGCCATAGCAGTAATCACAGTCGCAACAGCAGCAGAGAGGAGGTACATCGCAGAAGAGTCCGTATAAAGGTATGTCTGTAAATCATCCTGTAAAAAGATGTTATTATTGTGGAAAGAAGGGTCATATACAGATGGAATGCCTTAAGAAGCAGGAAAATGATGCAAAGAAAAAGTTGGCGATAGCAAAGCACAGAGGATATTTTGTTGAAGAAGATGTTGAAGAAGATGAAGATTTCAGTCACGAATTTCGACTGTTCACAGTCGACTGTGCCCTTTCAGCATCCAATGAGGACGACATCTGGTATGTCGATTCCGGTGCATCCTCTCACGACAGGTAAAAAGGAATATTTTGAAACTCTTGAAGAAATTAGATATGGATCAAAAATTTATTTAGGAGATGATAGTGGATACGAGATTAGAGGCTATGGGGATATTCCAGTAAAGTTACCAAATGGTGATATCAGTCGTCTTAAAAATGTTTTATATGTACCTAGAATTAAGAAAAATCTGATATCTGTATCCATGATAACTGACCAAGATATGCAAGTCGAGTTCTTCAAGACTCATTGTGTCATAAAGGATTGTAGGAAAGAAATGGTTGCAACAGGCGTGCGCGTAGGAAGCCTATACAGATTGGATGTAAAGAGTATACCACAGCGAGCCATGGTTGCAGGTGGATCGACAACCGAACAACTCTGTCACCAGAGATTCAGTCATCTGAATTTGTAGGACCTCATGTTATTGTAGAGAAAAGGTATGGTTGAGGGACTCCCTGTCTTTCATAATACTCAGTTAAATTGTGATGGATGTGCCTTAGGTAAAATGCATAGAGAACAGTTTCCTGTGCATGATAGAAGGAAGGAAACAAACATTCTAGAACTAGTGCACACTGATATATGCAGACCTATGCAGACGAGCTAGGTGGAGCATATTACTTTCTGTTATTTATTGATGACTGCACTAGATATTCATGGGTTTATTTTCTGAATAAAAAGAGTCAGACTTTCCAGTACTTTATAGAATTTAAAACCTTGGTGGAAAAACAGTTTGGAAAAAGTATAAAAATTCTCCGTTCTGATCAAGGGGGAGAATACAAGTTAGGGGAATTCATGAAATTCTGCAAATCCCACGGGATTGTTCAGTAGTTTACAGTGCCACACACACCACAACAGAATGGAGTGGCAGAGCGCAAGAATAGAACCTTAGTGGAGTGCGCAAGGAGCATGTTACAAGGTAAGGGTCTATCTAATAGTTTTTGGGCAAAGGCTATTAATACTGATGTATATTTAAAGAACAGAAGTCCTACCAGGTATCTTGGCTTCAAAACCCTTTTTGAAGCTCTATATGGACTCAAACCAGCAGTAAATCATCTAAGAGTATTTGGGTCAAAAGCATTTGCCCATATACCCAAAGCTGATAGGAAGAAATTAGACCCTAAAGCTATCAAATGCATCTTTGTTGGTTATGGTATAGAATTTAAAGCATATAAGTTGTTCAATCCTGAGTCTCATAAGATATTTGCAAGTAGGGATGTAGTGTTTCATGAACAGGTTAAAGAAGGGAAAGATGACATTGGTGATGATTGGCACATTCCATTGTTGATGGATGAAAGCAGCGAGGATGAACGAGAGCAGGAGTAGAAACAAGAGCAGAAAGAAGAACAGGAAGAAGGTGATAATGCAGGCCCAATTAGATCTGAAGAAAACAAATTTGAGGTAAGTCCCCAACCAAGGAGATCAAGTAGGAAGACTCAAAAACCATCTAGATTGAAAGACTATGCTTTGATGTCAAATATTTTGAACATTGTAGAGCCCACTAATTACAAAGAAGCTAGTCAATCTGAGGAATGGAGGGCAGCAATGAATGAAGAGATTGAATCTATTCTTAGAAATAACACTTGGGATTTAGTTGAACTGCCTAAGAATATAACACCCATAGGATGTAAATGGTTGTTTAAACCAAAAATGAATGCAGATGGAAGTATAGAAAAATTAAAAGCTAGGCTGGTTGCAAAGGGGTATTCACAACAAGAAGGTATAGATTTTGATGATACCTTTGCACCTGTAGCAAAGTTAAACACTATCAGAATGCTTATTTCTTTAGCAACTAAACATAATTGGGAGCTACACCAGCTTGATGTCAAATCTGCATTTTTAAATGGTGAATTAAAAGAAGAAATTTACTTAGTACAGCCATAAGGGTTTGTAAAGCAGGGGCAGGAACATCTTGTTTGCAGATTGAAAAAGGCCCTATATGGCTTAAAGCAAGCACCCAGGTCTTGGTACGAAAAGATTGATTCTTTCTTTTTAGAGCATGGTTTTCATAGGAGTTTGAATGACCCAAATTTGTATACCAAGTACAATAAGTAGGGGTAGATTATTTTGATTTCTTTGTATGTAGATGACATGATTATAACAGGAAATGCAGATAATTTAATCAAAGAAATCAAAAGGCTTATGGCACAAGTTTTTGAAATGAAATATCTCGGAAGTCTCCATTACTGTCTGGGATTGGAAGTATGGAGAGATACTGGGAAAAATTTTCTTACCCAAGGAAAGTATGCCAGAAGTCTGCTGGAAAAGTTTGGCATGGATTAGTGTAGGTCAGCAGCGACACCATTGCAGCAGAATTTGAAGTTGTGCAGTGACGATGGCACTAAGGAGGTGGATGCCACTATGTACAGACAGCTGGTTGGGAGTTTGATATATCTCACAACAACCAGACCAGACTTGGCATACTTTGTTAGTGTGTTGAGCCAATTCATGTCAACACCACTTGAAAGTCATTGGGTTGCAGCAAAAAGCGTGTTGAGGTATCTTTGTGGTACTGTTAATTATGGCATTTTATACACTGACACATCTGATGTTATTCTAGCAGGTTTTTCAGATTCAGACTGGGCAGGTAACCTGGATGATCGAAGGTCTATCACAGGTTACACATTCAACATAGGATCCAGGGTCATAGCATGGAGTAGCAAAAAGCAAAGTACTATAGCACTGTCTTCATGTGAAGCTGAGTACCAAGCATTGTGTGTAGCGACGTGTGAAGCGATCTGGTTGAGAAGGCTTCTCAATGATGCAGGAGAAGAACAGAAGAACCCTACTTCCATCAAAAGCGACAACCAGAGCACTATTAAATTAGCATACAATCCAGTGTTTCATAAAAACACCAAACATATAGACACTCAGTTCCATTTTGTCAGAGAGAAACTACAGTCAAAAGAAATTATTGTTGAATATTGTAAAACTTGTGACAATATGGCTGATATTTTTACTAAGCCTCTTGCACGTGTGAAGTTTGAATTGTTTAGAAGGATGCTAGGAGTTCAGGACAATCCTTCCTCCATTAAGGGGAGGAGTTGAAAATAATTATATTATTTTGTATTAATGGAGAAAAGGTTACACAAGTTGTAACGTATCTCCTTAGTTTAGGATTTGTTCCTAGAGTTTAGGAGTTTGTTTGCAACTTCCTGATTTCTGGTGATGTACTTAATGATTTTATTTCTCATTCATGAATGTAGAGTGAACGGAGAGTGATCTCTCAGTTTGAGTGTAGTCTCCAGGTGCAGTACTCACCTGAGAGCTACAACTCCTTCTTTTCAATTTTGTGCATATTTTATCTCATATATGTTTATTTTTGTCACCTTTGCTTTTATGTATTGCATTTAAATAATTATAGAATTGAATAAAAGAATAATGTAAGTGTTGGAGAGAAAGCTAAGGTAATTGAAGGATAATAAAGGAGAATGTGCATTAATTCTCAGAAAGGCCAAACCTAAGAAGACCAACCTTTCTAAAAATAAATTATATGTCATTAACAAGCTAAGAAAGAATGATAACATCGTTGTTTTAAGAGTAGACAAAGGGGGCGCCATTGTGATCCTTAATAGGGACAACTATATTGAAAAGGGGAAAGAACGTCTTAATTGTGGAAGTTACAAAAAGTCCCAATTTCAAAAATCCTTAAAGGAGTTAAGAAGGTGATTCAAGATTCCAATCTTAATGATAGATTGAAAAAGAAGCTCTTCCCATCTGCTGAAATAACTCCCAGGATCTACGGTCTCCCGAAGAGTCATAAAAATGATGTTCCCCTTCAACCTATCATTAATACAATTGGCTCCCCCGCCTATAACTTAGCCAAATATGTTACCAGTAAATTAAGCCCCTTGGTTGGCCATGTCGACTCCTTCATTAAAGATTCATATGATTTTTTTGAACTCATTAAGGATGGAAAATTAGACAGAAGTGATATAATCTCTAGCTTTGATGTTGTTTCACTATTCGCCAATAATCCATTAGATGACGCTATCAAATTTCTTTTTCAAGTGACTAGCCTTGACATTGCTAAGCTTGCAGAAGTATGTCTCTGCTCTACATTCTTTAGCTTTCAGGGAGAATTCTATGAACAAACAACAGGGGTTGCAATGGGTTCCCCCCTTTCCCCTATTGTAGCTAATCTATGCATGGAGAAGTTTGAACAACATGCTATAACTCCTACCCATTTAAACCCAAAAGATGGAAAATATTTGTTGATGTTACAAGTGTTAATTGGCAACATGAAAAAGATAAGCTTATGAAATTCCTTGATCATCTTAATAGCATTTTTAATACATTAAATTCACCGTGGAGTTAGAGGATGACGATTGTATTCCTTTCCTTGATGCATTTGTTACCATAAACACTGATGGAAGCCTTGGGCATTTTCTTTTTAGGAAAAAGACTCGTACTCACAACTATCTTCATGCAAATTCCCATCATTACCTAGCTCATAAGTTTGGGGTTCTAAACACCTTGGTATCAAGGGTTATCAAGATATCAGATAAGGATCATGTTATGTATATTTTATTAATTATTAGTTAGATATAGTTATCTTAGGTTTTATTAAAGTGAAAGGGCATGATCAAAGATCATGCCTCTTCACTAAGGGACACCATGAGGCTATATTTAAAGCCTCGGTGATTCCTCATTGTAATCATCTTTCATCTTTTATCAATAATAATATATACTTATAAAGTTTACCAGAGTTTTTACACTCCATTGGTATCAGAGCCATCGCTCTTCGGGATCTGTGTGATCACCCAGAATTAAGGAATTACAAGAAAATTCCAAAATTGCAGATTTTTTTAAAAACCAAGTGCTAGTGGATAGCAACATTTGTTTTTAAAAAAGAAGAAGAAGAAGGAAGAAATATATATATTAATAAAATAAAAGAGAGAAGGAAAGTTAACATAAAGGGGGAAATAAATTAAAAAGGAAAAACAAATTATTTAAAATAAAGTAGTTCCAAAAGAAAAAAGAAAAAGTAAAAAGAGAGATATATATATAAAGAAGTACATATACGTACATGTGAAGACAAAGTAAAAAGAAATAAGGAAGAGTAATTGCTCGTGGTTTACAAGCTCGTGGTTTTGGAGCCCATGGTAATTGCCCATGGTATTAAAACCCATTCACCCTTTTCAAAACAACGTGACTTTTAAAAACAACGTGACTTTTCAAAGTTAACAAACTATATATATATATATATATATATATATATATATATATATATATATATATATATATATATATATATTTCTAAATAATAATAATTATTATTATTATTATTTGAATTATATATATATATATATATATATATATATATATATTATTTAAAAAAATTAATTTATTTAATTAATTAAATAAATATTAATTAATTAATTAATTTAAAAAAAAAAGGGAAAAACTGGCAGAAAAATATTCCCCACCTCATACACGTTCAATGTCTTCATCGATGTCGATGGCCGAATTTTAGAAGAAATTGGTGGATCTTGAGAAACAAATCAATAATAATTTCAAATAATTCGGAAAAAGATTAGTCGATCTTGAAGGTACAGTTGCAGGACACTCCAACGACATCAAAAAGGTTCTGATACCAATGGAGTGTAAAAACTCTGGTAAAATTTATAAGTATATATTATTATTGATAAAAGATGAAAGATGATTACAATGAAGAATCATCAAGGCTATATTTAAAGCCTCGGTGATTCCTCATTGTAATCATCTTTCATCTTTTATCAATAATAATATATACTTATAAAGTTTACCGGAGTTTTTACACTCCAGATCACTTGGAGCAATAACTATGTTATCTCAAAAGAGTTTTCAAAGGAATTGGTTACAAGGAAAAAGACATCTTTAAGGTCGTTAAGAAAGCTACAGAAAAAAACGAACAACTCCCTAATAACTAATAGTTCTCAACCTTCCATTAACAGAGCTCACCTTCCTTATATCCAAGGTGTCACTGACAAGATTGCCAAGATTCTTAGAAGAAGAAAAATCGGCTCAGTGTTCAAGCCATTTGTAGCAATTAGACATCAAATGAAATCGGTAAAGGATAGCATTTCTCAAAATCAATTACAAGGTGTCTACAATATCAATTGTTCCTATGGAAAATGTTATATAGGAGAAACTAGAAGGTCTTTCAAAACAAGATTTAAAGAACATTCTGCTGACATCATAAATCAGAGATCTCGCACATCCGCACTTGCAGAGCATGTTTTGCACACTAAACATCACATCTGCATGGAGGATGCCACTATCGTCGCCAAGGAAAATCATTATTTTAGGAGATAACTCAGAGGAGCTTTAGAGATTCTAAAGCATCATAATAACTTTAATCGAGATGGAGGTCTAGACGTTAGCAGAAGTTGGCTTTCGGTTCTATCCCAACTTTAAAATGGTTTGTCCCTTCCTCTTACTTTACTTTTTATACTTTAATGATAAATTATTTTTCATATAACCAATTAGTTGATTATTAATTAATTAATTAATTAATAATTTTCCTTTTTGATTTTGTATTATTTTTCATCATAATTTATTTTTTCTTTTTCAGTTTTCCTTCTAATAGTTTTCTTATTATTTTCTTCCACTAATAATTTAAACAAATTAATTAATTAATGTATTAATAATTAATTAATTAATGTATTATTAATTAATTAATTAATTTTGATTAACTTGTTTGTTTATTAATAGTATTAACCTTAAAAAATAATTGTGTTCACATCATTGGTTCCTTAGGTCTCAATTTAATTAATGAATTAACATTGATTAAATTATTAATAATTTTAATTTTATAATTTTATAATTTCATGTTTTATTTTTATTTATGTTTTTTATTTTTTGTTAGTCTTTTTCTTTCTCTTTTTTCTGGTTACTATTTATTTATTCTGTCTGCCCATTCTTTCTCGCATCAAGATTTCTCCTAATGATGGGTTATGTTTTGGATTTGAAACATCGAAAAAAAAATGAACACTGTGGACAAATCTCTAGTTACCTATTCTTCAAATTCTATTTACCACATAAATTTACAAACAATAATATAAACTACACATGCTAGTGTGGTAATTGATAGTTTGTTTTGTTTGGTTAAACCTTATTAGTTTCTAATATAGTGTTGGATTGACGTTCAAATACATGATTAAGTTTTGGAGAGGTTGGTGGTTATGGCATCCACACCTTTAAGAAATTTATCTATTGTTGCTAAAGAGGTAAATCAATTGTATGAAAAAAAAAAACATTAGAAGTTCTTTAGTCTTTTTTATTGTATCCCATTGTCGAAATAATCGGTTTACTTATTGCCTTCCACATTCCCCACTCCTCCTATCAGTGTTCCTTTGCACCTCTCAGTGCAATTGCTAGTTTTTTACTTTGTAAATAGCTCTTGCAAAGTTTATTCTCACGGGGCAAACTAGGTCAAGGAGAAAGAAAGTGTGAGGGGTTGTGAAGGGAGGGGCAAACGATAAGTTAGGTGTTAAAACAAAGAAAATAATTTTAAACTCTACGTGGTTAAAAATAGTCTAAAATTAAAAAGAGTCTATGGGTCAAAAATTATATTTTATTGGTTAATTTTTTTATTTTATTTTATTTTTCTATATTGCATGTTGTTACATTTTAGTTATATATTTTTCATTTCGAAGATGCTCAAGGTTCTCTCGGTTATACTTTTGATGTTCAATTTTTGCTATTAACATGGTTACATATATAAATTATATTTTATTGGTTAATTTTTTTATTTTTTTCTATAGAGCATGTTGTTACAGTTAGCATAAGAAGTCACTCCTTGACTGCTTCTGGAGTAAGCCTTACACATCATAGTTAATTTCAAATTTTAAATGAGTTGTTTGAGTGGTGGGATGGCTTTCTCAAAGATTTTGAAATGATTTAATGTTCTTTAGACTTTCATGAATTTGGCAAGTTGTGGCAAGTATAAATTGTGTGGGTAAAGGTAGTATAGGGAGCAGAGTATACAAGTGGAAGAAGATGAATAGCTGGTACCTATTTCAGGAAATATTCCTATCCTAAATCAGTCACACAACTATGATGATGGTTCTTTACACAAACTTTATATATGCAAAGTAAAACAACATTCAGAAAATAGATTGCGTGTATAAAGTATTCCAAAAATCCTTTATGAAATCTTCACTGACATGTTCTAATACACACATATAACTTGCACAAAACTGAAAGCAGATAATTTACTGTTAAATCCTTTAACAACTTCTCACTCACACTTCACTGGTTGTTGCAATTCATATTTTAGAAGAAATTAACAAAGAAAAGATACACACCACACATTAGATGTTCCTTGAGTCACAAAATCCTCCAGCATGAAGCAAAAAGGGTTTTTTATACATCCAACCTCGAAATAGTATTTACAAGTGGTATATATAGAAAGAGAGGAACCAGCTCCATCTCTTCTAAAAAGAAGGAAACATTAATTCTAACATAACATATGTGTCAAAAGACATTACATCCTTATCTCCTCAATTACATAAAGGATAGATGGAGAAAGAAGAAGAGAAGGATTCCGGGCTAGAATGTTGAGTGTGCTGTCATGCTACACCTTTTTATGTTGAATTATCTCCTTGTGTCTTGGGTCTTTAATAACCATGTAGCTCCATTTAATAAGACCTCCAACAACCTCATAACCACCTCTCACCATCACTTGTATTATCCATTTGGTTATGGGTTCTTATCCATCCTTAACTGGCTCCGAAAAACTTGTTGACAGGTGTCAAAATTCAGTTAAAACAGGTGTTGCCGAAAATTCTGGTAAAGCCTGTAACTGCGCAAAATCTGGAATGCTATCGGAAATTCCGGTAGCACCCTGTTTATTTTTTCAAAATACACATAAAATAATGAAAATTTTGTGTTGATTTGTATTCCATGACACCTAGGATATTGTTCAAAATTTATAACTGATAAGCAAAAAGGGATTAGTACCAAAAACCTTTTTACCCTTCCTATATGTGTGCTGCAGCTTCAGCCAGTTTATCTAAATCAATTTTGTTTTTAGCAACTGATGTTCTGGATCTGATTGCTCTTGTAGCTGCCTCCTTGACAGGATTTTTGTCCTCCTTGGAACCCTTTTGTGTTTTTCTTCTTTTTGAGGGCTCTGAGTGTTGTTCTGAAGGGGTTGGGTTCTTGCTTTTCTTCATGGATTTTTTCTGTTTTCTCTGTCTTTGAACCTTTAGGTTTCCCTTCAATTTCAATGACTTCTATCATTAGGCTTGCCATGAGTAGAGCTTTGGATTTAAGCCTAAAATTATCGTTGTCTCTTGTATGCCTCGTTCTGATGCTAGCAATAGGTTTAACTTCTTATTTCTTCTTTTTGTTGCTGATTTCATATCCAACATCCTTAAGGAGTTCTTCATCTGATGGTGTAGGTTGATACTCCTTTTGCAAGTTTTTCTGAATATGTGCTTTCGGAAATTCCGATAGCACCTGCGCTTTTGACTTATTTGCTGTTGCAGACCTTTGTCTTCTGGCTCTAGTGTAGACATTAGGAAATGGAGGAACAGGGGGTACTATTTTCATGGAATTGGGCTTGCTTGCTGAGGAGCTCTCTCCTTTTTCCATCTTTCTTTCATTTTTTCCTGTGGAAACCTTGTCTTTCTTACATTTGGCCTTCTTATGAATATTTTATTTTTGGGTCTTTATTTTTTTTCTTCTCTTTGTGGGCTGAGAGTTTGACTGTGCAACTGGAGGTGTAGGTGTAAGTTGGCCTACTCTATAGAATAGAAAGTGGTCCCAAGTCTGGTTTATCTTCCTCAATTCTTCTTCAACCATAACTTTGATTGAAGCTTGATGGTACAAGCTATACTTAGAAACATCAGTATGGGTCTGAACCCTTGCTGACATCTTGATCAGGCTTTTCAACAAGAAAAATAGCAGATTCAATGTCTTCATCCCTGCAATATGAAAAGAAACCTCATGTGATAGAGGAATACCACTGTATACCTCATTTCACATGTGAGGTATATCTTGATAAGCTTAATTGCCTTTGCCCAGTCATTCTTAAGGTAGCTGCTTGGGATGCCTTTTGCCCAGTTTGGATCTTTGTGAGCATCCTTGAGGAAGTTGTTGAGATCACCTCTTGTAATCCCTTGAACCACCTTTCTCCTCATG
Source organism: Pinus albicaulis (assembly GCA_034641835.2). Classification (NCBI taxonomy): domain Eukaryota; kingdom Viridiplantae; phylum Streptophyta; class Pinopsida; order Pinales; family Pinaceae; genus Pinus; species Pinus albicaulis. Next base: position 1,683,322,394 of record CM076581.1, on the reverse strand, counting down.
GGGAAGGTTAAAGGCTTTAGCAATGGATTCTTCATAAACCTACGAAGTGAGGCCATAAACTATAGCTTCCTGTCCATCAAAAGAGTTAGAAAACTCTTGAGCAACTCCTGAATGAGATATTTCCAACCTTGTACAAAGAGGATACCATCCTAACTGCATAAACATAGTTCTTACCCTCGAATTATCATCAACCAAATCTACACCCTGTGGCTCTATTCGATTTATCTTACCACCTGTTTTAGTCATCTTCAGAAAAATAAATGACTATGTCTCCTGCAAATGATAGGTGGCAGAATTGGAAGATTTTACCTTACAGGCATGGTCTGTATTCTTCTCTGGAATCTTGTCTAAAATCCAGACTTCTTCTCCAACTATAACTCTCAGAAAATTCGAATCCAGCAGCTCAAACTTCAAATGAAAACATTGTTGTCTTTTAGGTGGTTTTAAAACTAAATCTTGGTTCACCACCTCATGTAAATCACCCTCCATCATTGAAAATATTCATGATCAAGATGTGCAACATGTGACACACCATCACCACGTTTAGTTGGCTGCATTTTCCATATGGGAGCTCCAGATGGCTTATGGCAAGTGTGTTTATGACTTGTAGTCACCTTCGCAAACTGTGTTGTTGATTGGATAGAATTTCCGGCAGCACTGTTGTGCAGCCAGCCAAATGGTTATGGCGTGTGGTGTGATCCCCACGATCCCTCTAATTCAAAAAAACATGTACCTTAACATATGGATAACTGACTTGGCGTAGACAAGCATGACGGGCAACAGTTCAGTCATTAACTGCGGATGGCACATGTGAATCAACGTATACAATGACTTGACGTTAGCTAACTGACTGTAATATGACACCTATCATTAGATCCTAAAATATTTTAAAAAGATTTGATGCGTATTAACCCTACAACACGTGGTATAACTAAAGCGGATGCACTTTTTCGTTTTATTTTAAAAACAGATTATGCTTCCGTAAATTTCGGTAGCATCGAAAATAAAAATAAAAAAAGACAGAAACAAGAAATAACAGACTGTCCGACAGGCTACAAAAAAATGGTGCTTCCAGAAATTTCGGTAGCGCCCAAAATTGTTTTTTGAAATTTTGAATTTTTTTGAACTTAAATCCTAAAAATAAAACTATGGAATGGACTCATGACTTAGCAAAGAACTGTGCTAACAGTTACATTTTAGTTGTTTATTTTTCATTTCAAAGATGCTCAAGGTTCTCTCGGTTATACTTTTGATGTTCACTTTTTGCTATTAACATGGTTGCATATATATATGTATTGGCACAAAATGTTCACTTTTTTTTATTAACATGATTGCATATATGTATGTATTGGCACAAAATATTATGTGCAAATAGAAAATCTATACTCTTAAGGGATATATTTAAAGTAAAGGGGATATTTTTGGGGTTGAGATTCAAGGGAGGGGTGATATAGGGTGAGGGGAATAATAAGTAGAAGGTTGGTTGTGATAATATCGTGGCTTAATGCATATTTATTGGTGGCTTTGCTCATGTTATGGGGTTTCATTTAAAAACTTTTTAACATTTTTGAGATTTTTTGGATGGGTCCCCTTATGCAGTGATAATGAAGTTTCCTTATTCTTGTTGTGCTCCATCAACGATAACTTTGGGACTTTAAGGGTGGACCCTCTTCTACCATGAGAAGGGTGCCCTTTAGGCCCTCTCAACCCTCGTTAAGAGGTTCTCATATAGCTAATGGTGGGCCCTACCATCATGATAATAAATAAGTACACAAGAGATTCAAGCATGGGAAGCACTCGCCCTAGCCCCACTCAATTATGATAAACAATTCCCAACAGTGGCCCCGGCTATCTTTGAAGGGCCAAAGTCCTCTAAGCCTCCCATTAATAGTAGGGAATTGGTTTAACCAATATATGTAGATCCCACATTTATAAAACCACATATGATTGTGACCAACCTCCTCCTCATGCTAACATGATTACTTCATAATTTATCTAAACATGCATTTCAGAACTTTGTTTTTCTATTGGTATACCTCTTTGGACTTTGGAGTTCCCACTATTATGTGTATGGTTAAGATTATTTTGGCTAAAAAAAGCACGTGCTTTCACTTTTGGTTGGTCTTTGTTTGTGCTCATGAGATGACAAATACTATGGATTTAGCCTTACTATGAAACATGTTGCAAGTAACCCCAATAGGTGTGATGGAGAGGACACCCAAACATCAGCTAATCTCTACATTGCTTACCTTTTCTCCTTTGACTTGGGCCATGTTAGTATTAAAAAATGCAAAATAAAAATGAAACTATCTTACAATGATAAGGAAAAGACACTCAAATATCTCTACAAATCATAAGCAATAAGCAAGTTACCAATAATTGGGTGATGATCGTGAAACTAGTATACACACTAGGAATTGATAATTTAGAATTTTGAAGGAAATAAATGAAGCATGCTTTGAAAAAATTATATCATCGTTTTGTGTTTATACATGGTACCTCTTGTGTTTTTTTTCAATGCTCAGTTGAGTGCAGCACTTGAAACAAGTTTTAAGGGGGTTCCCAATTTCCTCAGTGAAGCAAAGACCAAAACTAAAGTGCTTTTCTTACCAAATTTTTAAGAGTCTATGTGTGAAAAAAAAACATTGAAATGTCAAATCTTGAAATCAACTCATCGCAAATGGATAAAAAAATATAGCACAAAGATAGTCAACAAAGAGATGAAATTTCCCTTGATGGGGTGTTGGTGCTCTCAAGGCTTAGACAGAGTCATGAGGTCACATTTTAAAGTCCCTCACCAATTGCATAAAACAAGGTATCAATTAGCGACTCCATGAACAACTCAATGCATGCAAAGATAATGATGTAGCATGTGAGGATACATGCCATTCATGACTACAGGCGGAGTGAAATTGGCTTTATAGAGCACCTCAAACATAAGGATATTGTTGTTTTCATATCCCATTCTTCATAATGATCACTTAGACCAGGCAAGGATGAGGGGTTCATTTGACATCTCTAAGCATTATGACCTTCAATATCCCTCAACTAGCACTTGCCAATAGATAAAATATACCATACATTTTCTTGAGTTTCATTTGATTGGCTTGCTCTTGTTGGTTTTATGCTTGTAAAGGCCAGAGACGCCATTGTTACAATGTGACACTTTCTCTCTTATGACCCACCTTTCAAACATTTAGTCGCCCTCTATAGTAAGTGACAATCAAGGTAGTGATTTGCCAAAGGTTGTGAACACCTTTGCACTTGTTATGTTCATCGCCACCTCTATACCCATTTCTTCGTGGGCTATTGCTACTTTGCTCCCCATCATGCCTCAAGGATTCCAAGGTAGAATAGACCATCGAGAAGAGGAAAATCAACCATCTCCAAAGCTTAGTAGGGGGTTCATGAGTCTTCCAACATTTTATAGGAGCAACCCCCGAGACATCTAAGAGATATTACCAAACTCAAAGTTCCATTTAAGGAAGTGGGACCTACAAACTAAACACATACTGACATCCTACAGGGACTACAAATCACTCAGGAGCTTAAAAACCACCCTAGGTGATCAATCCCTAAGCTGAAACCCCTTTTCACTTACCTAACACCCCAACTACATGCATAACAAGGCAAGGGTGCGGTTATATGCCTCCAACTGCACACATCTGCCTGCTTCCATGTGCTTATGGCCTAATTTCCTTTGTTCTATGCTAGCAGTCCTGAGATCTGAGCCACTGTTTCAAGCTAGCCTCCAGATCACTGCCCATAACTCCCTGTAACTTTCCAGAATCGCATTTAACATGACGACAATGCTAAAAATTCAAACTTGAATCACAAACTTGACCTAGAATGCCTAGAACACACCAGACATTCCTTCAAACATATAAGTTGCACATCATGAATACATATCTAATCATAAATTGATGGTCTTCATCTAAGAATCTCTAAGAAGGATTTAAGCCCTCTCTAGAAAATTGCAATAACAATTGTTAGTCCATGCATTCATCAACCATTCAATAACTTATCAAACATGTCAAGATCCATGGATAGAATACATCAAATAACCGACATATAACCAGTAAATAACGAACATAGAAACCATGGAAAATCAACCATAACATCACCATCATAATCAATACAAATGATCATAGATCACAATAGGAAAATATCTCATATTAACATGTGAAAATTCCAACCAAGTTGGGGCATTCCACATTCCACCCGACCACAGATTGGGTTTAACCAAATCTCTCTTTCAACCAATCACCCCACCGCCATACTCCAGGCATGAATGTAGGATCTCATGGAATAAACCAAAATAAAGCCAACCAGGGCTTCCAAAGGCCAAGCCACCTCAACCCTCAACCATAGTGATTCCACCTCTACGGTCTGGAAGTCACTAACATCAACTAGATTAGTCTCTACCAAATTTGTCCAAGGCTCCATGAACTAGTAACTCAGCCCACAACCTTCCAGGGCTCTAGAGTGTTTGTTCCAACCATGGCTCTAGGGACTAGTAACTCAACCCACCAAGGGCTCCAAAGAATTTGTTCCAACTACGGCTCCAAGGATTATTAACTCAACCCACCAAGGGCTCCAAAGTGTTTGTCTCAACCAACACCTCTAGGGACTAGTAACTCAACCCAAGTTGTTTCAGGGCTTCCAAACCCACAACCATAAGGAACCTAAGCACCAATAAAAAAAAAAAGTGGAAGAAACCCACAACACTATGGCTATCCATGAAATGGCAAGGCAAGGCTAAAACCCATTGTCAATATAGGAAAATCTACATGCCAGTGACAACACATAACCAAAGACTCACATGCATATATCATACATCCAAAAATAAACAAGGTAATCACACATGAAACTTGTTACTTGCAAAGCAACCTGGTTGTAGTTGTTGATCCCACTATTTCCTTGCGCTTCCCTGCTTTCCTTTGCCTTCTTTCTCCAAATCCAAGTGAATTCCCAAGTTCTTCAAGAATGATCCAATATTTCTCTAAGTGTGCAAGAGTATGAGAGAATGCGAGAATGAATGAGAGAGCCAAAATTGAATTGAAAAAAATATCAAATTGACCAAATTCGTGAACTGGCCCTCATAAGCCTTTTTATCATTGAGGCCTCTATTTTCTTGTGTTTCCTTCATTTTTCCTCTAATTTCCTTAGCATGCAAACATGTGTCTCTTCACCTTCCTTTTCTCCTATTTTCCTTTATTTTCACAAAAAAATGCCAATTATTGCCTCTTTGCCTTTGCCAATTTCCATAGCCATTAAGTAATCACAAGTGATGCCCACTAAAGTGTTTTTCCCACCATTCAACTTGGAATATGTGTCACGTGACCTTGTTCTAATATTATTTACATGGAAAATCAACGAGGGGTTGTTACAAGATCTCTTACACTAGTAATTCTATATTGAGAGGTACCAAATATTTGAAGATGGTGGACCTATCCTAGCACATCAAAATTGTGATTAGCAAGGTGCTAATGTAGAGGGATGAGCCTCATTGGGAAATTTTGCTGCAAATAGAAGAGGTCCAACTATAAATCAAGGAGGTCAACTCCAAGATTTCAACCTTAACAAAGTAGGTCCATCACTTTGAGTTTGTAGAACCTCAACACACTCATGGATAGATCCCAATTATAACAATCAATTCTCCTTTTGAATGATTCTCAATATGCTTAGCATTTCAGTTTTTTTATTCATGAATCACAAGCATAGTAATCGTGCTAGTATTTATCAAAGTATCCATAGTTATATGATAGATTCCATTTTTTAGAACTCTATGTTAGTTAACTTGCCATGCTCTATATAGACAAAGGGTTTATATTTCTATTGTTGGTTTGGTTTCCCCAACAACAGACTCGCAAGATTGGTATTTGTAAAGATTTTATCCTCTTAGTTTAATTGAATGTTATTGCTACCTTTAAAAAAAACATGGAGATAAAATTTGAAATAATAGAAGAACCATATGATGAAGTGAACATAATAACAAAGACTTTTTTCTTTAATTGGGGATAAATCATTGTCTATATTTCTATTTTCTTTTGTTTATATAGAATGTATAAACATGGAAACAATTCCCCTGAAATCATGTATACGATTGGGAACAACTCTACTTCTAAAACAAAAGAATGCAATTATGAGATTTATTCAAACTTCTATTTACATCAATAATATGATTGGAAATATCCTAAAAATATCTCGCTTAGAAGTTACATTGAAGGACGATAAATCCTTGCCTTACCTAATCATCTGAAATTTGTCCTTCCATCCACTACCTTAGTTAAAGAATATGTCATATTATTCAATGTCATGACCTTGAGCTTAGATACCTCACTGGGATCCACCACCTCTCTAATATAATATACTTTCATTGCAATATGCTTTATATTTGGATGTAACTTGGGGGATTCTCTATCAAAACAATTACACTATGATTATTAGAACAAATAGGCACATGCCCATGATCAATCCAATATATTTCCATAATTTTTGCAATCACATAACATCCTTGTAATCCTTTAAGGCTCCAATATACTATGCTTCAGAGCCAGAGAAAATGATGACTTATTTCCACTTACTCTTCCAACTCATAACTCAATCAAATTGTGTGTGTGTGTGTGTGTGTGTGTGTTTGTGGAATTTACATTGTCCACAACACCTACACAGACAACATCAACAAACCCATCCATCTAAAAATTCTTGTTTCCATCTCCATGATAGAAAATAACATACTCACTAGTGCCCTAAAGTAACTCAATATCCTCTTGACATATTCATTAGGCACCAAAGTATTTGACATTGTATTGGAACTCCACCAAATTAGAGGTTTCCGCCTAAAATAGGCATGTGAACAACAAAGTGGTTTACATATTGTTGTTGTTTTAATACTTTTATTTTGTTATATTTACTTTCCACAAAAACAATTATGTCTATATTGTTCTAAGTATCATATTTCACATTTCGAGGAACACCACAAGTTGTATCAAATCTCTTTTCCATCATGTCCATAAATTTTAGAAATTAGTTTTTTGGGCAAAGACATGCTCCATGGTCGTGAACGGGGCATAGAATAAACAGTGATGGGGAGTACTATTACGTCACTATGTGAACTGAAGGTCACCAATTTGAAACTCCATGGGAAAAAATCCAACCATATTAGGGGCTAGTGTGGCCCAGGTTGGGTGTGATCCCCGTGTGATTTTACTAGCTTAGATGCCCCTGGGTCACAGTCTCTCAAGCCACATGTCATGCTTGATGTAATCTCCAGAGAACTTATAAAACTTGACAAACAAAACAAAGACATGGTCCATGGTATTTAAACACATGGATCTACCATTCAATGGCCAAAAATGTAGTTAGGGAAGAATACATGCAGGGAACACAAGTGGAGCTACCCAGTGTTGGAATCATGAGTGTCGTTAGACCAAAACCCGTAAGCATAAGTCTCCACTATAATTGCCAAATTTAGGATCCATAAGAAGCGATTAGTCGATTTCACAAAACACATGGGGAGCATCGAAATCTAATGTCCAACAATCTCCCCCCAGTGCAAGTCAGTTGAGTTTCGAACTCGAGACCTATCGCTCTAATACTACTTGTTGGAATCACGATTGTTGCTAGCCCAAAACCCACAAGCATTAGTCCCCGCCACAATCACCAGAGTTAGGATCCATGAGAGGTGGTTAGTGCATGTCGTGAAAGACATGAGAAGCATTAAACCCAATGTCCAACACCAAGTTGGACACCCATGTACACCGTTGGGTACATATGAAGCTCCATAGGTGAACCTAAAAATAGTATTACATAACCCTCTAAGTTGTTTCGTTGCTATAATATGTCAACAATAACACTAAAGGGGATAACTCTTACATACAAGGGAAATTGAGTAGTATTGCTATGGGAATTGTTTATCCTCCTTAGTTGATGCCAGGAAAAATCTAGTCAAGTACTATTATTAGAAACCTTCAAATACATCAAGGAGTTATAGTGCTCACAATTCTTTTGTCCTCAAGAACATGGAAACCCTAGACCTTGTAGAATAGATAACAATCAACACACGCACACATAGACAAACATAGATATTAAAAAATTCTTCTGGAATATCAAGATTTTGGGAATTTTGCTAGCATTATAATAATCATATGGGAGTAATACTCACTCTAAAGTGAAAACATATTTAAAATAAGAGATGGCAAACTACTATCATTGTGGAAAACCTATCTTAATATATTCCTCATTCAACTTTGATCACATTGATAGAGCTCTCAAATAAACTTTTATACGTGGGATTTGCAATGTAGTTGTTTGTGGACTATTTCAAATGACTCATCTCATGGAATTTATCATATTGGCATAGTTTTTGGGTGATATTTTGGGTGGTTTTCATATTCCCATGTTCCACACTCAAAAAATGACAACCATGAAAGATATAAAGTAATAGTCTAGACCCTCACTTGGTTAGTAGACTGACTTTGTACCCACATGACTTTCATTAATGGGGAACTCTTATTTTGTTTTGGAAAATTGAAAAAATCAAAGGTAGGCATGATGATGGTGAAGGATTTCTTACACTACAAGGAAAAGACACTCTAGCAAAGGTTTTTGTGGAAGCCCCTATAAAAATATCCCCAAAAATGGTTTGTAACTGAGGTCACTAGCAAATATGGGCGAGTGAATGTTTTAGTAGATGTTTTTTAACGGTGCATCTATAATACACGAAACGATCTAGTGTGTTATATATTCATACGCATTGGTGCTTAATAACATATGGTGCACCATGGATGAAAATTCTCTGCACTCTTTGAACCCTTCGACCATGACCTAGGGCTTGGTGGCCCTTAGGCCGACGACCTTCTTGCAGACCCACTACCCCTTCATTTTTGTCTCATCCATATTCTGGTGCACGACTAAGCTCTCGTATGGTGAATCATAGTGGGGGGACGGTGAATCCCCCCTCCTCTGGCTCTCCTTCCAATGGTGCGATGATAGAGGCTGATAATGCCCGTCAACAAAACTCCACCCTGTGCCCCGAGCCCTCTGGGACGTCACCCACAGCGAATCCTCCCACAGAAGCTGCTGTAACAACATCACCTGTCACCTCCTCTGCATGCATCCCAAAGGCAACAGAACGACCCAATATTGTGTTCCTAACACATCAAGTCATTGGAAGAATCTAGTATATGAAGGATCATGCCTTGATCAACAAGTTCATGGGATTTTGGCCCACCGAAAATGCCCTACTTGAATGGATTGCCTCCAACTGGAAGCCCAAGGACCACATCGATCTACAACTTTGCGCAAAGGGTTTTTTCAATGTGATCTTCACATGCATAGAGGACAAGGACTTAATCTGTTGAGATTCAATAAGAAATTTCAGCACCCACGCCTAGTGTGGGACCAGGAGGTCCAAGCAGCACTTACACTAGGGTGAGACCACAGGTCTTAGCAGCACCTACACTGGTGTGGACTAAATTTGGTGCATGTCTATTTTAGTTATCCCTTAATTAAGATGGACAATAAAATGTAATCTAATCTCAAAATAACTGAGTGTGATAAACTCAAATAGCTCATGAATTTCGAGTTAGAGGTAGTTGGTGAGGCATGTAGAGTAATTCTAGTTGAAACAGAGTTCAAAGTGCAGTGGTGCATTATTTAATGCAGGTTGTAATCAGTTTAACCCAATTAAGTGAGTTAAACTTCGTTGTGCTAGTTGTAACTGCTTGATACACTAGTGAGAGATCAAGTGAATTAAATATTAATTAATTCATAATCAGTGATCTCACATGCAACTGAGGATTTACTATTATTAGTTGCATGCATGTCAGATCCAGTGGAGACCCAGTTGAGATCTAGGTGAAAGGGAAGTTGACTATCAGTTGTAGGATTATTGGGTTGCACCCATGCAACCAAACACCCATTGGAGAGCCCATGATACTTGCACAGTCAAGGAAGGCCAAAATTCCTAAATAATAGGGATTGCAGTCATCAAGCATTGCGCAAGCAAGGAAGGTTGTCCACAAGCAGTAAATTGTCTAAATATTGGTCAGTTTTATCCGAGACAGTGTGAGACAATTAGCTGAGTACATGAGGGCCCTTGTGAGAATATTTGTATGTAATTGTTTCATGTATCCACGTTGAATATACAATAGAAGATAATGGAGTTTTGAGCAGCAAGATTTCCCCGAGAAATTATCTGTGTTGTGGCTTGATTGATTCTTCTTTGCTTCATGTGATTGGCGATTGTCTTTTTAATTCAACAATTGATTTGTAGAAGCGATTCAATATTTAACTTTAGTACATTGTTAGATCAGATTGAATCCATGATATACATGCTTGTTGTATAATTTCTACATGGTATCAGAGCACATGAAATCACAATAGTGAAGGAGAAGCTGATTTTGTGACTGGATATAATTTGAATTTGTAGAAAGACTTTCTTGGTGCTACAGCGTATTCAAGATCAAAATGTCTTTCAATGTCTTGAGGGTGGAGTATGCACTTGAGGGAAACTCAAACTATATTGCCTGGAAGGACAGGGTGGAGCGAGTACTCGAAGACAATGGGTTGAAGCAATTCATTGACAATGATGTTCCAAAACCCGTTGTGACAGATGCTGCAAATCTTGATGCATGGCAAAAGAAAGTGGAAAAGGTGAGGAGGATCCTATTGGAGGGAGTACAATACCACATTGTCTCAAGCCTCCATGGGAAATCAACACCATATGCAATGTGGAAGGCTTTGACAGATCTATTTCAGAGTAGCAACGACCACAAGAACTTGTCGCTCAAAGATAAACTTAGGAAGATCAATATGGAGAAAGGCAACTCCATGCCAAAATATTTAACAAAGTTTGTCCAATGTCAGGATGATTTGGGGAGCGTTGGAATAACTGTCGCTAATGATGATTTGGTGAGCTTGCCTCTCCTAGGACTTCCCAAGAGTTGGCATATTTATCAAGACTCTGTCAGTGGAAGGGAAAAGCTGCCAGATTGGGAATGACTGTGGTCGGATTTGGTGCAGGAGGAGTTCGGAAGGAACACTAGAGATGGATTTTCATCTAATAATGAAGATGAAGAAGATTGTGCTTTGGGTGCCAAGGCAAAGAAGGGGAAGGGGAAGAAATTCCATTCCAAATCCGAGTCCAAATACGGCAAGAAGCGGGACATGTCCACAGTGAAGTGTTTTCACTATCACGAGCATGGGCATTATGCTATTAACTGTCCACAAAAGAAGAAGAACAAGAAGATTGGAGGATCTGCAGTTGGTGAGGCTTTGGCATCGCAATTTGAGCTTGAATTCTCATTGATCGCATACATGGTGTCAAGTGCATTGATATTTGTGTGGTATTTGGACAGTGGTGCTTCCTTTCACATGACAGGAGACAAGGAACTTTTCAGTAGCTTGGAGGAGAAGGGTCTCGAGATGCATATTGAAATGGGTGATGACGGGCGGTACAGTGCTTCCGGGATTGGTACCATTACCTTTCAGAGGTAGTTAGGTAAACCCTTCCAATTAAAAGATGTAATGCATGTACTAGGTTTGAAGGAAAATTTAGTCTCAGTTGCAATGTTGGAGGATAGAGGCTACGATGTTGATTTTAGTGAAGGAAAATCTTTCTTGCGAAAAAAAAATAGGACAAGCCAAGAAGATAGGGATTTGAGTTAAGAATATCTACAAGCTGGATGTTGATGGTTGTGCAACATTGGTGGGCAAGAGAGACAAAGTGGTGAGTCGGGATGAAGGCAAATTATGGCACAGGAGATTGGGCCATCTTCACCATGGAGCCTTGAAAGTCATGCAGCATATTTCTACTGGTCTTCCCAAGGGTACACTTGTGCAGTCAAACACATGCAAGGGATGTACTATGGGAAAATATGTAAAGGCTACCTTTCATGAGAAGGAGAACCGAGCTTCGAGGATCCTTGAGAGAGTTCACACAGACGTGTGTGGACCATTCTCTATTGCTTCGACAGCAAAACATAATTACTATGTGATATTTGTTGATGAATTTTCACGTAAGTGTTGGATCTACTTCATGTAAAAGAAAGATCATACATTCTCAAAGTTTCTGAGTTTAAAGCACTGGTGGAAAAAGATTCGGGGAAGCAAGTGAAGGCTCTTAGGAGCGATAATGGTGGAGAGTACATCTCTAACGAATTCAAGAACTTCTATAGAAAAGAAGCAATTCGAGGAGAATTGATAGTGCCTCATAACCCACAACATAATGGGGTCGCTGAAAAAAAGAACATAACAATTGTGGGTGCAGCAAGAGCGATGTTGCATGTTCAAGGCCTACCGATGCATCTGTGGGTGGAAGCATGCAACATTGCGGTATTTGTGTAGAACCGTTGTCCTCATAGGATACTTGGCATGAGTACACCTGAAGTGGTTTTCATTGGCAAGAAACTTGATGTTTCACACTTTAAGATTTTTGGCTCATTTGTTTATGTGCATGTGACCAAAGGCGCTAGGAAGAAGCTGGAACTGACAGCTGAGATCGGGAGTTTTGTGGGGTACACTGAAACACCCCACAACTATTGGGTGTATTTTCCAAACAGCAGAATGACTGTTGTGTGACGAGATATAAATTTTGATGAGGAGAAATCCATGCGGTTGTCCCTTGAGAGGGAGCTAGACTTGCATGCAGAGGAGGAACTTTTGTTTCCCAAGGATGAGCCTCAAGATGTGTCGTAGCCACATGAGGAGTGTTAGGGTCCTATAATAATAGGATTCATAATTTTGAATTGACCATGTAAGCCTTGTAATATTGTACAGACCTTTGCTTTCTGCAATTTTTTTCCCATATTTAAAAAAATGAAAAGAGGGTAAGACCTTAAAGAAAAATCAAAGGACTAAAAGAAAAATATCAAAAAATAATATAAAAAAGGAACCCCACAAAAAGAAACAAGAATAAATCCTGAAAGCGTTACACATTCAAATGCCACTACTTTAGTTTACTTTACTTTTTCAATAAAATTGTGTGTAGCTTGTATAAAAGGCCACAATTCATGATGATCGAACAATTTAATCTTGATTATTCATGCTTTTGAATTTCATGTTAATAGTTAGTGAATAATATTTGGCCAAACCAATTAATCTTGGTAGATTAGTAGTTAGGTAGAGAACAAATGAGCTCATTAGTTTAATCTGAACCATGGGAAGTTATAAGGTTAGAAGTAGATTAGTTTGCTTATTAAAATAAAAATAAAAGGGTCAGCAAGCTCAAATGTACCCAATAAAGGAAATAAAATGTTAGGATAAAAATGGGTAGGTAGATTACTTTCACAAGCATTGGAAAGCATCATTATGGTTTATCTCATGTCACTAAGGCCATTTCTAACATTTCCCTTATCCCAAAGCAAAAACACATCCCCCTTGGTGAAAATCCCTTTCCCTTCTTCTAAACCATTTTTTCCCTTGCTAAAACTCCCTTTTTCACCGCTGGAAATCATTCACCCTTATTCTAACCCTTTTTCCCTTCCTAAAACTCCTTTCCCTAGCTTAAAACTTATCTCCCTTTGAAAATTACCTTTCCCTCACCAACTCCCCTTTTCCATTAAAAACATGTAAAACCCACTTTTACATAGTTTTTAAAATATTTAAAATGAATCGGGCTCCACTGTATAAACCCTTCCCTGATATCATTTTAAAACCCCCGCCTAATGTATTATTATCATCCCACATTTATTTTCATTAATCCCCATATTATATTAATTCCCCATTTAAATACATATTTCCCAACCCCCTTTATGTTATTTTAAACCTATAGTTTATATATTCTCCGCTTTATATATTTCACCCTCCCACTATATTAGTATCCCCAATCCCATATATCATTAAACCTTTGCATATGTATTATAACCCTTTGCCATGTAATCCTAACCCCCGCTATATTAAACCATCGCAATATATAATAAATCCATTCGCGTTCATAATACCCGACACCACCACCTCCAAACGCGAAACCCCGACAGTCGTCCAATATCCGCTGTCAGATCCAACGACCTACACTCCATTTCGCATCTCCAACAACTCGATGTTTAAAACAATGTGGAGTTGCAAAATGGGTGGTTTTGCAACCACATTCCCCTGCCACACGACACTCCCATGTGCTATCGCACTCCTCCAGCATAAACAACCAAACCACTGTTAACTTGTGCAATAGACCATTCACTAAACCGCCAAACGATCAATGCAGTAAATCACCGGTCTACCTCCTGTGCCATTACGATAAACTGCCTGTCTACTCCTGCTCCTTGCGATAAAACACAACGTTCAAACTATGAAATCTCGACTGTTTATGTCCATTCGCCTACCTTGGTTAAATCGTGAAATAAAATGAAAAGAGCCATTTCCAACGCTGAATTGAAGCCAGCTGTTATTCATACTTCTCCCTTAGACCTCTCTGTTCCCTAAAAGCCATTGCCCGCCTTTCCTTCAGATCTATGCTTTATTAATGATTGTTTTATTTTTACAGGTTATTAGCAGAAACAAAAGCTTGAGGAAATAGTTTTAATACTAGTTAAAAACTTGTTTCTTCCAGATTCTCGAGATGAGAATTCAAATTTTTTTCCTCAACAGAAGATTCCATACAGCATCAGAGCACATGGAAACAATTTACACAATAAATGTTAAAATAGAGATGAAATCATTTTCACCAGCACAACGAAAGATTCTTACAAACTACTCTCCAAGAAACATTTTGTATTCTACATGTGTCTTTTAGTAAAAATCATTTTTACTAAAAACACAGAAACATAAGAGAGTTAGAATGATTTATAGAAAAGGTGAAAGCAGAGCAGGCAGACAAAGTAGTAAAGTAAAAGAAGAATTCACAGTGACATTAAAGATAGAGTTTAAAGATAAAAGACAAAATTAAAAGAAGAGTCAGATGAAAGACAGAGGAAGAAGACAACGTGAGAGATAAGCCAGCACCAGAGAAACCAACAGATAAACAACAATCGGAAAATCAGTGCTAGATTTCAATCAGTTGAAAGGTGTCACTACCTTTTAGCATCCAGATATTTTATTTCCTAGAATAAATCCTAATTAGTTAATAGAATATTTTGTATTAGTTTTTGTATAAATACTTCATCCATATGAAGTATTGGGGGGATTTCTGAACATTTCTATAGTTGAACTTATCTGCAACCTGAGGTTTCACTGTACCATTTTTCAAGTCAGCAGACTGGACAAGTAATATAAAGGCATTAAATTACAAGATTCATGTGTTGAGCTACTTCAGTGAAGTATACTTCAATTGTTCAATTGTTATTTTCTTAAGTATTCCATAAACTTGCATGTTTTCCAAATTTAAATGTTATAACAGGAATATTATTGCAGAAATTGTTTAAGTACACTATGTTCTAAATTGTTATTCATTTTAATGTTTTCTTCTGATATCTGGATCCGAGAATCCTTAATTGCTCTCCCATCCCAATCGATCTCTGTCACCTTCCTTCATTATCTGGTTTAAGGAATCCTTAACTACTCCTTGATCCCGATTGAAAACCACTTCACCATTCAGCCTAAAAGATATGATTTTGCTCAGGTACCTTGCCCTGTGAACACTTCCTTTAGAACTTGATTCAACCCTGTTTTCTTGACACATTGACTACATAGCCCAATGGAAAATAGACAGTCTCCTATCCATATAAATCAATAATTCCACCACCAAATCAAATCAAGCATACTTAACTAGCCTAAAATCAATTAACTCAACAAAGTTAAATCATTAAGAGAGAGCCCTCTCTGAACATTAGGAAGGCTAGATCCTAATCTCTAAAGTAGGTTTGTGGTTACCTCGGTGATTTCTTTCTTTATCCTTGGGGAAAATCACTGAGTGATAACAAGGAGGATCATGGAGTGGTGGAAAACACTCATGCAAAGCCATCCATCAGAAAGGGTAGAAGGCGCACCACATAAGCTTATATATTGAGACTTGATGGTGCAGAGAATGTAGGAGCCCCTACTTCACAGTGCAGACAGAGACAGTCTTGAGACAGGTTTACG
The DNA here is from genome assembly GCA_034641835.2 of Pinus albicaulis. Taxonomy (NCBI): domain Eukaryota; kingdom Viridiplantae; phylum Streptophyta; class Pinopsida; order Pinales; family Pinaceae; genus Pinus; species Pinus albicaulis. The sequence continues at coordinate 1,683,306,374 of CM076581.1, read as the reverse complement.
GGATACATGGATCTTATGAGAAAATGTATTGTGACTGAACCATCTTCCTTTTAGGAGGCAATGCAACAACCAAATTGGGTTGATGCAATGGTGGAGGAGTATGACTCCATTGTCAAGAACAATGCATGGGAGATTGTACCAAGACCGGTCGACAAATCAGTGGTTGGATCTAGATGGATCTCCAAGGTAAAGCAAGCTGCTGATGGGAGTGTGGAGAAATAAAAGGCCAGATTTGTGGCTTGGGGATTCTCACAGATCGATGGGATCGATTATGATGAGAATTTTTCATCTGTTGCAAGGTACTCTTCTATTAGATCTATTCTTGCGCTCTCAGCGCAGATGGGCTGGTGTATTCATGATATGGATGTGAAAACTCTGTTTCTCAGTGGGATCATTGAGGAAGAAGTGTACATAGAGTAGCTTGAAGGTTTTGAGATCTTCAATAGTGAGTCGCATGTGTGTCGACTCAAGAGAGCACTGTATGGGCTGAAGCAAGAACCTCGTGCTTGGTACACTTGGATAGACAATTATTTCACCAGACCGGGCTTCACCAAAAGTGAAGCCGATGCAAACCTGTACCAGATTGTGGTTGAGGGTAAGTTATTGATTATTGTTCCTTATCTTGATGATCTAATTTTGACTGGTGATGAGTAGCTGATACACTCATGCAAGGAGGATCTTGCAAGGGAGTTCAAAATGAAGGACATAGGACTCCTTCATTATTTCCTTGGTTTGGAAATATGGCAGCAGGATGGTGAACTTTTTGTTTCTCAAGGCAAGTACGCCAAAGAGATATTGGGTAAGTTTCACATGGAGAGCTGCACACCCATGGACACTCCTCTTCTAGGAAATTGGAGGAAAGAGGAAGCTACTTCTGAAGAGGTAGTGGATGCTACTGTCTATAGGTAGTTAGTTGGTTCACTGATGTATCTAGTGGACACCAGATCAGACATTTGCTACACAGTTAACCAGCTGAGTCAAGCTATGGTTAAGCCTACCAAGATATTTTGGAGGTCGGGGAAGCATGTCTTGAGAGACCTGAGGGGCACATCAGAGTATGGTCTATGGTACAGATGAATAGAGGGAGCGAAGCTTCAAGGCTTCACGGATGTAGATTGGGCAGGCAATCCATCAAACAAAAAAGCACATCAGGAGGGATCTTCAACATTTGATCCACAACAATTTCTTGGTACAATAGGAAGCAACGATTTGTGGCACTCAGTTTAATGGAAGCAAAGTACATGGCAACAAGTCAATTTGCATGTGAGTCTCTCTGGATGAGAAAGATCTTGGTTGGTGTTATGAAACCAAATCCAAAAATAGAAGAAAAGAGAGGTCAACGCCTTAGAAATAAGCCACTTCGAGGGGAAACCTCCAATACATTACATAAATGAACAATTCTTGGATGATACAAATGACACAACCTCCTTTCTATATATAGGAGTTCATGGTGCCACAATGTAATCCTAGCTGACCTAACAATAATAATGTAAGGGAAAAATAATAATAATATTGGGGTTAAAGGGGTACAACAATAACAATAAGGGGGTTACACTAACAACAATAAGGGACTATACTAGCAATATAGGGACCTAACATGCTCCTCTCCTTCAAAAAAGTGTTGTCCTCAATGCTTGAGTAGCTTCGGGTGCTTTTGTATAAAATTCTCATCCTCCCATGTAGAATCTTCAGTCGGTAAGTTCTTCCATTTGATGAGATAATTTGAAATTGATTGATTTCATAGCTGTCGAGTTCTTGTTTTCGTGACTGCTTTGGGTTCCAATATGGTTTTTCCTTCCTCATCAAGTTCTGGCAATATTGTTTGAATTGGAAGTTTGTCCCCTATAACCTTCTTTAAGCATGAAACATGGAAAACTGGATGCACTTGTGAAGAAGCAGGAAGCTCCAATTTTTATGCCATATTACCAATCTTTTGCAACACCTTGTAAGGACCATAGTACTTTAGCGATAATTTATTATCCTTCTTAGCTTGCTTGAGGGACATTTGTTTGTATGGTTGTAGCTGTAAAAATACCCAGTCTCCTACATCAAAACTTATCTCACTGCGATGTTGATCTACCTGTTGTTTCATTCGATTTTGTGCCAAATTTAGGTTATCCTTTAAGAGTTGGAGAACTTCTTATTGATGCTCGATGTGATCTTCCACTGCTTGAACGCTAGATTTTTCCTTAAAGAAGATGTGATGGACAGTGGATGATATCCATAAAGTGCCATAAATGGGGTCATTTTTGCTGCAATATGGAAGGAAGTGTTATACCACCATTCAGTGAGAGTTAACCACTTGACCCATTGTGTTTGTTTATCAGATACAAAACAACGAATATATCCTTCCAAACATTTATTTACTATCTCAGTTTGACCGTCGGATTGAGGATGATAAGATGAGCTATGAGTTAATTGAGTACCCAGACGAGAAAATAATTCTCACAAAAAATTTTAAAATGGGATCTCATTACTCACAATAATTTTGGGTTTCAAGTAGCTTTTGAATTGTTTCATAAATGCGAGTAATCAGATTTATGTTTAAATGGATTAGATAATGCAATAAAAGGTGTATACTTGGTAAGTCTATCAACTACCAACTATGATACACTCTTCCTTCCTGTACTTAGTAAACCTAGAAATCTCCTCCCCAACGCTTAATTTGGAATGATAAAGGTCAGAGAAGACCCGGTCTTAATTGTCTCAATGAGTTTCATCGGTAAACTAAAACATTCCGCCACAAAATTTTGAATATCAGATTTAAGGCTATCCCAAAAAAATTCTTTCTTCACCCTGTGGTAAGTTTTTAAAAATCATGAGTTTCCTCCTAAGGAAGATGTGTGCAATTCCAAAATAATATTTTGTTTTAGTTGGGAATTCTGACAAAGATATAAGTGATATTTGTACCATAACGAATCATTTTTCCAACTAAATGTATCTGATGCACTAGGATCTTGTTGCAAATTTTGAGTGACTGTCCACACTTCTTCATCCTTCTTCCATTCATCCCTTGCTTCAATTATACAATCTGGTTGGATAATAGAAATGGCACAAAGCAATGCTTCCACCTCTTCATCCTTTCTTGAGAGTGCATCTGCAACAACATTTAACTTCCCTTTTTTGTATATGATTTCAAAGTCATAACCCAACATCTTTGTGACCCATTTTTATTGCTCTTCTAAAGTTAGTCTTTGTTCCAAAAAGTGTTTAAGACTATCATGATCAATTTTTACCTTGAAGTGTCTTCCCATTAGGTAAGGTCACCATTTCTTAGTGCATGTAGTATTGCCAACATTTCCTTCTCATAAATAGCCTTTGTAAATACTTTCCTTTTATTGGACGACTTTCAAAAGCAATGGGCTTTCCTTCTTGCATTAAAACAACACCAATTCCATTTCCAGAGGCATCATATTCCACAATAAGGTTTTTGTGAAGTCTGGAGTGGCTAAGACCGGTGCTAGGAACATTGCCTCTTTAAGATGTTCAAAGGCCTTAGTTGCTTCAGGAGTCTTCAATAATGTTGTTAGAGGTGCTGCTATTCTCCCATAATTCTTAACAAACTTGCAATAATACCCTATTAACCCGAGAAATTTGCACAACTGCTCTATGGTTGTGGGGAATTTCCATTCCTTAATGGCTTTAATTTTGTTAGGGTCTACCTTAACACCCTCATGAGATATAATATGACCCAAATATTCCACCTCTTGTACTCCAAAGAAACATTTGGATGTTTTTTCATATAATTGTTTCTCCTCCAATAGTTTGAGCACCCTGTAAACATGTTGAACATGATCCTTCCATGACCTGCTGTAGATTTGTATATCATCAAAAAATACTAGCACAAATTTTCTAAGGAAGGGTTTGAAAACAGAATTCATAAACCCTTGGAAAAGTAGAAGGTGCATTGGTAAGGCCAAAAAGCATGACCAAAAATTCATAATGACCCTCATGAGTTCAAAATGTTGTTTTCGAAATATCTTCAGTCTTCATTCTAATTTGATGATATACTGAACAGAGTTCCAACTTGGTAAAATAAATTGCCCCATGTAATTCATCCAATAATTCATCAATCATATGAATGGGAAATTTATCTTTAATAGTTAGCTTATTGAGCTCCATATAATCGGGACACATACACCATGATCCATCCTTCTTTTGCACCAATCCTACTAGAGCAGAGAAAGAACTTTGACTAGGTTGAATTATACCAGCCTCTAGCATTTCTGCAATCATACATTCAATTTCATTCTTTTGGACATAAGGATATCTATAAGGCCTAATGCTTGGAGGAACACTTCCTGGAATCAAATGAATAGCATGATCATGATCACGAATAGGTGGGAATCTGTTAGGAGTTTCAAACACCTTGGAATGATTGTCCAAGACTTTTTGGAGATCTGGAGAAATAGATGACTTTGATGTTGGAACTTCTAGTGAGCATAATTGTGTAATTACGCCTCATTGTTCTTTATTCAAAAGCTTTGTCATGACATTAGAGCTTATTATATTTCCTGGCTTACCTGTGATACCCTGTAATTCGATTTCCTTTCCTTCTGAAAAAAAAAATTCAAGAAAATTTCTTGAAAATTAAAATCTATCGTCCCTAAATATTGTAACCATTGTACTCCTAGAACAACATCAACACCTCCCATTGGGATGGAAAGCATTGGACTATTCATTACATATTCCCCCATGGCTAGCTTGATATTATGGAATTTTCCAAAGAAATTTATAGCTCCTCCATTTGCAACCATCACTTGACATTTTGGTGCTTGGTATAGGAAACAATTCAATTCCTTGGCTACCTTACAATGAATAAAATTATGGGTACTACCCGAATCAATCAACACTATTACCTTTTTATTCTTGATATGTCCTTTTATATTGAGAGTTTGAGGAGTGGTAATTCTTGTCAATGCATTACACGATATGGTCAGACTAATTTCTTCTTCTTATAGGGTTGGTTCCTGGTGTATATCCTCTTCTTTTGAAGTTTCTTGTTGCTTTTCTTCCTCCTCTTCACAATCTATGTAAAATAATTTTTTCTCAACCCACTTATGACCTTTAGTGTATTTTCTATCACAACTGTAGCGAAGCGCTTTTGCTCTTTTTTCTTCGAATTGTTATGGTATCAAAATTGTAGGTTGTGGAAGTCTAGGAGTAGCAACACTTCCATCTTTATAGGTGTGATTGGTAGGCTTTCTCGTCGCCATAATTTTACATTCAATTTGTCTTACCAACCTGAATGCATTCTCCAATGAATCAGGTTCCCAAACGCGAACTTCATGTTGGATGTTATCCTTTAAAGTCCATATGAAGACATCAATCCTGTGTTCGTCTAGAATATCACTTACCCTTATATTCAAATTTCGGAAGTCCTCAATGTGCTCCACCACTGAACCCTTTTGTTTGAGATTTATCAATTGGCTGAAGAAGGTGTTGCTCTTTGTATCCTCATAATGTGCTATCATTTCCTCCATAAAAATTGGCCAAGTGACAATATTTTTACGGCAGCAAAGCCATTGATACCATAAAAATGTATTTTGTTTTAAATGTAAAGTTGGAATGCGTACCTTTTGTGTGTTTTGCACATTATTGAGATCAAAACATTGCTCCATCTGTAGTATCCATGTTACAGGATACTTGCCATCAAACTTCCTCATATCCATCTTTGGAATATGGTGGTTCTTCAATCCAAGATTAGAGTTTATGAAATCACGATTAACATTTATTTTGTTCTCATCATGAGTTTCCTCTACTATCTTTTCTCCATTAGGAATAATTTCGCGTATCAACTTTGACAAACCTTCCTTCAAACCTTCAATTTTTTCTTCCATACCATTCTTCAAACCAGCCGTCGTAGCTTCCACACATTTCTTCAGACCATACATCTTAGCTTCCTATCTTTTCTTCAAAACATCTATTTCATTTTTTTTTTCTCTTTGCGAGAGCGCAATTTGGTTCACTTGCTCTTGTAATTTTGATATGTCATGTTGCATTTCCTCATCTTCATGAGCCATAGTAGAGCCTTTTGAAGGCTTAATGGGTGTTGAGTTCTTTTTAGGGGGAATTTTAGAACCCAATACTGATATTTATTCTACAATATGCCCTTGGAATCAATTCAAATTAATTCTTCAAACAAGACTTATGCAATTCGGAAAAAGAAAAAAAATACACACCTTTTTCTTGCTTTTGAGGAGCTCGATATTGAAATTGAATTATCTTTGTGATTTCGGATCTTCAATATCTAAAATTCAGCCCTGTAGTAGCACTATGAATCTTCTTTTGAATGCCACATGTCTGACTTGATTTGGATTCTTCAAGGCAAATTTATGCCCAATCTCCCACAATGACCTAATTATGGACTGGTTCAGTAGAGCGAACTTGTACGATGTGCCACGTGTCACTGTTTCCTCCTTCGGCTATGAAATTGATACACAGAAAACTATAGTCTGTGTACTTGCAGCCACTTTTTACATAATTCCAACCTGACGCTCAGAGAGAGAGTTATGACGATTTTCCCATGGTCACCTCTTTGAGATGAAATTCGGGATCCTGAAAAGACCCTAACTTCCATAGATCATATCTCCAAAAATATTGCGAACCAAGGTCTAAAATTTGTATATGAAGTTCCATAGGATTTCAAATTCATTCTGTAAAAATTTAAGCTTCTGAACCTTCATAGGCAAAAATTTATAGGGCAAATTCCAGGATGACTAGTTTTAGGTGAAATTCGGGAGCCTAAAAAAAAACCCTAACTTCCACAGATCATATCTCCGAAAATATTGCGAACCAAGATCTGAAATTTTTACATGACGTTCCTGAGGATTCCGCATTTTCTCTTAAAAATTTAAGCTTCTGAACCTTTGCATAAAAAAAATTATAGTGAAAATTCCATGATGAACAGTTTGGAGCAGCGAAACCCTAGAATCCAAAGCTCTGATACCAAATCTTATGAAACCAGTTCCAAAAATAGAAGAAAAGAGAGATCATCACCTTAGAAATAAGCCACTTCGAGGGGGAAACCTCTAATACATTACATAAATCAACAATTCTTGGATGATACAAATGACACAACCTCCTTTCTATATACAGGAGTCCATGGGGCTACAATGTAATCCTAGCTGACCTAACAATAATAATGTAAGGGCACAATAATAAAAATATGGGGTTTATAGGGGTACAACAATAATAATAAGGGGGTTACACTAACAATAATAAGGGAATATACTAGTAATATAGGGAGCTAACAGTTGGTTTGTTTGGTTCTCGGATGGATCCGATAGTGATACATTGTGATAATCAGAGTTGCATTACACTCTCGATTAGTCATGAGTTTCATGATAGGTCCAAGCACATAGATATATGGTACCACCATCTCAGAGATTGTGTGTAGAGAAGAATAATGTTACTTCAGTACATTCCCATAGAAGATCAGTATGCAGATATTCTGACAAAGGCGCTCACCAGGAGAAAATTCAAACACCATAGAGGCAGGATCAGGGGGAAGGATAATCCCTTTCTTGTTGACAGGGAGCGTTGAGATTCAACAAGAAATTTCAGGACCCATGCCTAGTGTGGGACCAGGAGGTCCAAGTAGCACCTACACTAGGGTGGGACCACATGTCTTAGCAGCACCTACACTGGTGTGGGCTAAATTTTGTGCATCTCTATTTTAGTTATCCCTTAATTAAGATGCAAAATAAAATGTACTCTAATCTCGAAATAACTTGTAATATTTAACTGAGTGTGATAAAATCAGTTAGCTCATGAATTTTGAGTTAGAGGTAGTTGATGAGGCATGCAGAGTAATTATAGTTGTAACATAGTTAGAAGTGCAGTGGTGCATTAGTTAATGCAAGTTGTATTCAATTTAACTCAGTTAAGTGAGTTAAACTCAGTTGTGCTAGTTGTAACTACTTGATACACTAGTGAGAGATAAAGTGAATTAAATATTAATTAATTCACAATCAGTGATCTCACATGCAACTAAGGATTTACTATTATTAGTTGCATGCATGTCAGATCTAGTGGACAATTAGTTGAGATCTAGGTGACAGGGAAGTTGACTATAAGTTGTAGGATTTTTAGGTTGCACCCATGAAACCAAACACCCATTGGAGTGTCCATGATACTTGCATAGTCAAGGAAGGCCAAAATTCCTAAATAATAGGTATTGCACAAGCAAGGCATGCTGTATGGAGGTAGTAAATTGGCTAAGTATTGGTTAGTTTTATCCGAGACAGTGTGAGACAATTAGCTGAGTACAGGAGGGCTCTTGTGAGAAGAGTTGTATGCAATTGTTTCATGTATCCATGTTGAATATGCAATACAAGATAGTGGGGTTTTGAGCAACAAGCTTTCCCCGGTAAGTTATTTGTGTTATGGCTTGATTGATTCTTCTTTGCTTCATGTGATTGGCGTTTGTGTTTTTAATTCCGCAATTGATTTGTAGAAGCGATTCAGTATTTAACTTTAATACATTGTTAGATCAGATTGAATCCATGATATACATGATTTTTGTATAATTTCTACAGAATCATGGAAGACGACCCATATTTTTTCAATTCGGGAAGTATTTATCTTCGCAATTGGGTCGAGCGCTTCAACCTTGACAAAGAGGACTTTAGCTGGGCTTCAGTTTGGATCTTGATTTTTACCCTACCTCAGGACTACTGGGATTAGTTCACCCTAAAATATATTGGCAATAATCTTGGGGAATTCATAAAAATAGCGGATGAGACAAAGATCAACAAAAACTCAACCTATGCAAGGATATGCATTTACATGCACATCGCAACAACTCCCCCTGATAAGGTAAGCCTTCTCCATGATGAATATGAGTGGATACAAACAATAGATTATGAACATGTGCCTTTCATGTTCAGAAAATGCCACCAGAATGGGCACCTATTGAGGGACTACCCTCTTAATCAAAGCTCCACGATGAACAAATAATCCATGGGCAAAGACACGAAGGGTTTCACAGAGGTCTCTGGACGAAAAAGGCATACACGGAATTCTTCCTCGAACTAGAATATGAAAGCTCCATCTACTATAAATAGTTTTGACGCCTTAGTCAATCTAAATGTGGATTTTTATGAGATTCCAAGTGCCTCTGATCCGCCCTCACATGAGAAACCCTAATATACAGACACTTTGAAGACTAAGATCCAGCCGAAATCTTCACTGAAGCCCCAGTCCTCGGCACCCTCTTCGGACAACTCTAGAAAAGGCAAAGGTACTGCATATGAAACGATCCCAGATGCTATGGAAGAAGAACCAAAGAGCATTGTCTATGGTGACCTAGACATTATTGGTCTTGAATATGCATGAAAGAGGAAGGACTTTCTCTCAATCCCCAATCAACAGATCCAACAACTGGAGGAAGTCCTAACCCGAGCCCAACAGCTCCCCTCCCTCGACATTCAAGGCGACACTCTCCTGAACACCAAACACATCCTAAAAGAATCCAGAAAACGAGGAAGAAGAACATATCTACAGTGACTGGTTGGCTTGGGCAAAGAGATAGTAGAATCAGGACGCTATCGCAAGTTAACTAGGTTTTACTCTGTTATTCGCAATATGTCTTAATGAAGCTCATCTCTTGGAATATCAGAGGGCTAAATAGCCCCTGCAAGCATGGGTTAATCAAGAAAATAATCATTGAGGAAAATCCCACGATTTTTTTTATGCAAGAAACAAAATGCTCCAGCACCACTCTGGATTCCATCTTCAATAGACTTTGGAAAGGTTGCAATACCCTCGTCGTCAATTCCTGTGGTGCATCAAGAGGCCTTGCGATCATTTGGAATCCCCAACTGGTCACCCTAGAGAATTTCCATGAAAATCACCACTTCATTCAAGTTTCTTTCCACCTAACAGGAACCAACATTCACAGACATCTCACGAATGTATATTTCCCACAGGCGGTGTTGCAAAAAGTAGAACTTTTAAACAACATTGCGAACCTCAATCACCAACACACTCATCCTCTCTGGTTGATAGGAGGAGACTTCAACATGATCACCACCCTCTAGGAAAAAAAGGAGGTCGACCCCACCTCGATATGAACAATCCCAGATTCAAGGACTTCATCTAAGGAAATAAGCTCATTTATCTTCAAACCTCCAATGGCATCTTCACTTGGAATAATTGAAGAGGAGGATCCCATCAAATTTCCTCCCAACTGGATCTTTGTCTCATTACGGACAAGCGCTGTCAGCAAAGCTAATGTAAGTCTGAGGGAATGTCAACATCTGCAGTATTGAGAGTAATCGAGATAAGAAACAAAAGTAGTGAAAACTCAGCAAACAAAATAACTAATCTAAGGCACACTTTTCTAATCTAAGTCACATTTTTCTAAAAATGTAACTAATGTACAAAGAAGATCTTCACACAAAAAATCCTTCATAATATCTTTTCAGATAAAGACCATTTATGGGCTTATATAAAGAGACGTTGTCATAATCGACTAATTCATAGACCCATTTTGCAAGCACATGCTTAAAAATATAAGGACCATGCCACATTGGTTCAAATTTAGGAGTGCCTATTTTATCGTGAGTTTGATCATATACTAAGACTATTTCACCTTCATACAAGGGTTAATATTTTGATCATATTGAGCCTTAACACGTTTTTTATGAGCTTCAACAGCTAATGCAGCGACACAGCGAGTCTCATCTAATTGTGCTAGGTATAAGAAACATGTTTCCTCTTAAGAGGTAGTTGGTAATAACTCAATCTCTAGTTTGAGTGACGAAATTTTACATTCAATGGGTTAAACAAATTCTAAACCGTAAACGAGTTAAAAAGGAGTAAACCCAGTGGATGTTTTTGCAGAGGTACAATATGCCCACAATGTAGAAAAAAATCATGGTATGCCAATTCGATTTATGACTTCCCACAATCTGTTTAATCATTTTGGTTAAAATTTTGTTAACAACCTCAACTTGGCCATTGGGTTGTGGTTAATATGGTGTGGAATTATCATGGCGTAGGCCAAGCTGAGCATAAATTTTAGTCATCATAATATTTCGAAAGTGGATACCATGGTCTGTAACGATAGCTTGAGGGACATCAAATCTAGAAATCATGTGATTTAATATGAAAATTGTTGTAGTTTCGTCGTCAACCTTAAAGGTAGGCATCGCCTTGGCCCATTTGGTAATGTAATCTATAACGAGAATAATATACCCATGCCCCTTGGCTGAGTGATGGCTACATGTAACGAAATCGATGCCCCATTTTGCAAATGGAGCGACAACTATGATTGGTTGAAGAGGAGCGGGAATTGCACACATATTTCAATTAAAAATATTACAATTTTGGCATTTTCTAACCGCAATGATACAATATTTGAAGAGTGATGACCAGAAATAGCCAGCGCACAATATCTTTTGAGTTGTGGAAAGCCCAGACATATGACCAACACATGCTCCAGGATCACAGTCATTTAAAACCCTTCCGGCTTCTTCATGAGATATACAATGTCGAAATATAGAATCTGCACCACGACGATAAAGAGTGTCGCCAACAATATTGTATTGTTGAGACTGGTATCGAATTATACATCGATCAGTTCGTGAAAGTTCGAGCCGAAAGGTTCAAGTTTGAGGATATATAATGATATCTCCATACTAAGGATCTAATGTGTTGATTGAAAACATAGATTCATCAGGAAGATGGTTTCCAATTCAGTGTAGGGAAAGTCACACATAAGTTCAGCAAAAACGAGTGATTTCTTAGATTTGGATTTTTCGAACTTCAAATCAAACTCTTGTAGGATAGCCATCCATTTAAAGTATTTCCCCCGAGAAATTGTTTCGTCAAAATATACATCATAGGGTTGCAGTTAGATAAAACTATTGTTTTACGTAACAATATGTAGTGACAAAATCGTTGGACAAATTGAACGATTGCCAACGCCAATTTCTCCACATGCGAATACTTGATCTATGTCGGTGTGAGATTCCAAATTATGTAATAAATCACATGTTCACTGTTGGAGTCATCTTCTTGAAATAAAACCATTCCAATGGTGGAATTGGACAGCTAAATACAAAAAGTAATCTCGATGATAATCAGGTGGATGAAACAATGGTGCATGGGTCAACGCGTGTTTGAGAGCATCAAATGATTTATCGGAAAGCTCATCCCAAATAAATGGAACATCCTGTTTTAATAACCGAGTGAAACCTTTAGTTAAATTTTCATAGTTCGGGATAAAATGATGTAGAAAGTTTGCTTTCCCTTGCAAACTCTGGAGTTGGCAAAGAGTGGAAGGAGGAGGTAGATTCACAATGGTCTCAACCTTCAACGGGTCGACACGAATGCCTTCTTTAGAAACAATGAAACCATGTAATCATCCTGATTGTACACAAAATACACATTTTCATGGATTCAAATGAATGTTGTAATGCCTACATCGCATAAAGATAACACGTAAATGTGTAGGATGGTCTGTATGCATAAATAATGAGTAGGTAAGTCATCCAAGTATGGCTACACAATGTGTTTGATATCGTGAAATGCATAAGACATAGCTCTTTGAAAAGTTGCGCCAGCAATTTTCAGTCCAAAAGGTGATTTACAATATGCAAATGTCCCCCATGGACATGCAAATTTTGTCTTGGGATAATCAAAAGGGATTATGTTTATTTGATTGTAACTAGAAAATCCATCCATAAACAAAAATATTTCATTTCTGGCACAATCATCAACAATTTGGTTGATATAAGAGGTGGGATAATTGTCTTTGGGACAAGCCTTATTAATATCCCTGTAGTCGAAACATAATCTGATAGTCCCTTGTTTCTTGTTCACTATAACTATATTAGATACCCAACCCGTCAAAGGAATAGGATAAATAAATCCTGCACGAAGTAGTTTTTCAACTTCAGCTTTAATAACAACAGATTTTCGCGGATGTATTGGACATAATTTTTGTCTAATAGGTTTAGCATCTGGGTATGTCTTAATTTCGTGAATCACAATCCTAGGATCAATTCCTGGCATTTCATCGCAAGACCAGGCAAAAATGTCTCAAAATTCCTGAAATAGGGCTTTGTACATATTGATTTCTTCAATTGAGCAAGAAGAACCTATATGAATGTTTTCAGTTACTCCTGGTTTGATTTATATGTCAGTGGGAATTGTTGCGGAAATATTTCCTAAGTTTGTCTCAAAATCCGAATGAAAGATTGACATAGGATTTTGAGGTTCCTCGACATAATTAATTGGAAATATGGATGAAAAGTCATTTTGAACTCTATCAAGGTCTGGTAAAAAAGAGGACCAATGATGAATATCGTCCCAAGGTAATTCATCCAATGACAACATTTCCTTAATATTCTCAACACTTGAAAACATTTGTTGAAAGGGATCAGAAAATTATGTCGTGGTTGAGCTTAATAGAGAATAATACTCATTACTAACCACATTCACTTGATCAGTATCAGTTGATGAAATGTCAGAAAGTGATTGTACTGTTACACATGCTGATTCATATGTAAAGACATATCATCGCTAGAGTAGTCCAATTTAGATTTTGAAGTCACATGCCATGGGTCATAAAATGGCATTGTGCTTGATGTAATCATATTGATATTGGAAATAGTTTGAGGTACGTTAGGAGGAGAAAAAGTTCCCATAAGAGAAGAATCCTTAACTAGTCCTACCCCAACATCTTCATAATGATAACAGTCTTTCCAACATGTTGGATACTATCCGTAGAGGTAGGGTCAGAAGCGCAGTAAGACAACTAATTGATTTTAACAATCTTTCCTTTATGAAGAAACATGATCAATCGAAATACCGATGAAACGCCAACAGTTATAGCATAGACCAACTTCGACCTAACAGAAGATTGTAGTCAAGAGGAGCATCAACAACTTCCACCTCAAGCATAATGATTTTTCCTTCTACCTCTATAGGTAAATCATGGAGTATTCCAAATGGTTGAAAACATCTTCCATCAAAGGATTTAAGAATTGTGGGTGACTAATTGATTAGTGGAGAACCAAGATTTTCCAACAGGATAAGGAATTAATGCACATATATTCTCCCTAATCAATTACTGTGTGAAAAACTCACCTATATTTGACTAAAACAAGAATTTGAAAATCCATTTTGTGTGGGATTCTAGGTACAAATTTCTCGAGATCAAAGACAATAAGGCTAGAATCTTGAGGATCAATCACTCCAATAGCTGATAACAGTAACTTCCTCTGAGCTGGACAAGATTGCAGCACTTCGAGGGTTGACATTACTGAAGGGGAAATGGCCAGATCTTCAACAATATTGTAATTATGATCGGCTCTCGCATGTGGATTGAAAGCCGATTTTTGAAGTACACCTTGGTAGGCGTTTAATTACCAAATCAGGACTAGGTTTCTCGATGTGTAATGGTTCAAAGACTGTAGAAGTTGAAACTGGAGGCTGACTGGATGATTCAACTTATTTTCTAGTTACAAGACTCTTATATCCTGTTGTGACCAACAACAACCCCCCTTTTTATTTAATATTAGTAATAATACTAAATAAATGGGGACCCTTAGTTAAAAAATCCAAAAAATCAATTAGGATTTGTTTTCCTTTTCAAATAAAAATTTCTATCATAAACTTATAGAAATCCCTCAGAAAGAACATTAAGAAACACTTAAGTTTATGATAAATTACAATAAAATTGCTCTTTAAACAAAATAGCGCATCCATAGCAAAATGATATATATCTTTTATAAAACTGAAAATGCGATTTTGCGCTTTTGTGATAATGCGACCCCAAAAGCCTATACAATAAACGTATTGGTCGCAGATCGCATAGCGCAAAAAACAGAAGTGATTAATGAATACCTTTTGCGCTATTTTCAATTTTGCGCTTTTGCGAGATTTGCGATGTGCGCTTTTGCGTTATTGCGCAATTTTCACTTTTGCGCTATTTTACATAACTGCGATGGCTTCATTTTGTGATATTGCGATATTGCGACATTGCGATATTGCAATATTGCGCAGCAAATCGCAGATCGCAATGTCGCAGATTCATGTAGGCGCGTTGTCCAAAGGAAATCTTCCCATATATCAAATCTGTTATGCGCTTTAATGATTAAATTAAATGATTGGATTGACAATTAATGGTAAATGAGATTTTGTTTTGATTGAAAGTCGTTTCACGATTAAAATATTATATTTCATCTGCCTTCACATTTAAAATAGTCTCATCACCTTTCTTATGCCATTACTCTCATTTACTCGTAAAACGCAGGCACGAAGGAGCAAACATCTATACAAAGCTTTCACTAAACACTATGGGTAAGAAGGAGAAGAGCTCGAGTTCTGAAAACAAAGAAATGGCTGCGCTGTATGTAGACACCGCTTGTAATAAGGATGTCGGTATATCCACTTGGGAAGGAATGTATAATCTATTAGAGGATGAAAATCCTGTGGTGATGAAAGTTGTGGCTACAACAGGTTCTAGTAATACGTCTGAAGCAACCCTCAAAGAACTGGCTTGTTCATTTCTGCATAGGATAGCGGCAAGGCCAAGGATTCTCCCATATACGGACATGGTGAAATGGGTGTTGGACAGCACTGATATTTCAGACAGGCAATTTAAAACTCCATCTGAAGAGCTAATCGGGTCATTCTCCACGGAAGACGTGAGGCTGATGTATAAGTTGCCGGAACCTCATGCGCCTTATAATAAGCAATTTATGAAAGAATTTTCCAGAGAACATGTGAATTTTTCAGAATGCACACAAGAATGGACCAAAAGAGATGAGCCATTGAAGAAAAATAAACACTGGTGGACAGTACCAAAAAAGGATGTTTTAGACGCTGTTCACAAGTTCAAATATCCAAGTGGGCAAATTGACATAGTTTCTACCACAAGATAAGGTATGTAAGTTTCCCAAAATTTATCCTCTATAGAGCTTTTAGAAGTTACTGAAGAAGCTGTTGGAGGTCAAAAGTTCTCAGAGAAACATAAAGTTCTTCTTGAGAAAAGTCGGGAGTTGAAGAAGACTTGAAATAACTGTAAGACAAAATGAGGAAACATTGACCAAATTCAAGGCACTTCATGCTGAGTAAGGAAAAAGATGTGGAGCGTGTTCAGCACAGAGAAAAATTACTGCGAAAGGTCAAATCGATAAAAAAGAAACTACTTTGGCTAAAGTATGATATAAAATGGTGAAGCAAAATCAAGATGAAATTGCAAAATTAATAACAGAGCAATAAGCTCAAATAAAGGAAAAGGCACAAAGAAAAGGCAGCAGAGGAGGCGGCTACAGTGGCACACATTCTTACTGATTGTGTAAATGATAATTTACACAAAGCTAACTTGATTCCAGAAACTGTTCCAGGATATCTCCCACAAGCACATCAATTGCAAACAGAATGGAGGCAAAAGGCAGAAGAAAGAGAAAAATCAATTCAAGGGATGACAAGATTAAATTGGGACTCATACTGGGCATACTTAGTGAAGCCACACAGTCAACACAACGCACTTAATTGTATCATCAATGCTACAGAGAAGATTGCGCCTATGCTTGCCGACTCTGTCTTTTTAGGACAGTTGAATTCTGAAGTCAGCCAACCGCATCCTCTCAAAACTATGCTAGATGCCTGCAAGTTTAAAGATCAAGTTCATAGATAGTTAGATTTAGTTTTAATTTTACTGTATTTTAGCCTAGGAAAAGGACGATCATTGAACCGAATCCTTAATTTTTGTAATAAGACTATTTTTAGATTTAGTTAAGTAGTATTTAAACCCTTCTCATGCATTTAGAGAAGGGTCTTGGATCTTAATATTTTTTGACTTGGAGATTGCATTTCTGTACTCCATTGTCTTATATATTTTTAAAAAGGATCACATCTGGTGATTTTCATGCGGAATTATCTTTGAAGTGTTGCATTTCTGTACCTTGGAATTTGATTTTGCATCAGAGTTACTGGATTAGAGTATCACATTTCATTTGAAAGTCTTCAAGATGAATGAGGTATTTCTATCCTTTCACTGTTGATTTCTTTTGTCTTATGATATTCGCTTTAAAATTGCTATCATTTATATATATTTGTTTTCACAACGCTTTCTTTTATATATCATTTCTGAGTATAATTGAAACGTTATCTTTCATAAGTATATATAGATGGTATACAATGATGAATGCAATATGCTAATACAACTTTGTTTAATTTCTTAAACAGAGTTATCTTTATTTGTTTCTGCATATTTCAATTTAAATAATAATACATTTTCATGGTTATTGTTAAATTGGAACAATCTTAAGTTGTATTCACATATAATTACCTGGGTTAGTATTAGAATTTCTTTATCAGTATTTAGTTTAAATTATATAGTTTTATTTCAGTTAATTTATTCCCATTTCCACCCATCCAAACCAATCCATTTAGTTATAAGGAAACTGGTCCTTTAAATCCAGTCGGAGCCACCATACCAAACAGAAAAGGAGCTGTCTTAAGGTCCCGACCGGGTGGTTTTCCCCGATGTTTGAAGCAGAGATTTTCTAGGCTTCAACATTTTTGGCGCTAGAAGGAGGGCCTGAACTATGAATGGCAAGTAAATCTTTATCCACAAGCCATTCTGAGAGCAAAACACCCTCATTAACTTCTTCAATTTCTTCTGAAATTCAAAATCCTAGAGAAGAAATTGCAGAAAATATTCAGACACCCACTACCAAAATCTCAAAACATTCAGACAATCAACATCCTGAGTCTCCCGAAGTTAAAGATTTAATTCATAAATTGAAAGGATTCTCATTATCTCTAGAAGAGTCTGAAATATGTGAAGGTAGTGTAACTTCAAAATTTGTTTCTTCGAAACCTCTTACTAGGCTTCAAAGTGAAAAACTTGGTATTTTTCCGAAATAATTCCCTTTACCTAGTAGAGTCAAGACAAGAAAAACTCAATCGGAATCAGTAAGTGATATAAGTTCAACATCTAATATTCAAATACCTGTTTCCGAAATCCCATCTCAACAAAGTACAGTTGTTTCCACATCATCTCCTCAATCATCATCTGCTCAATCATCATCAATCTCAACATCATCTATTCCAACAACTTCTATTCAAACACCACCAGTTTCTACTACCCCTCCAATAGTTGTTCCAATAATGGCTAGACCATGGGCTACTCCAGGGGCAGTCAACATGGCTGCACCTTTACATGATTTACCAGACAATCCTAGAAAATGGCTTCCAAAGTTTAGCCCAGATCTTAACATTCAAGCTGAAGAACATATCAATAACTTTATGTTGGCTATTAATTTGAATGGAGTCATACATGAAGATGTTGTAATTAGATTATTCCCTTATACTCTCCAGGGAGTAGCAGGATCATGGTACTTTTCATTACCATCGGGATCCATAACAAGTTGGGACATTTTTGCAGATCATTTTTTAACCAAATTTGGAGATGACCGATCAATAGCAACTTTACTCAATGACCTCTCAAATTTGAAGATAGAACCCAAGGAACCCATTAAAGAATTCAACGCTAGATTCAACAAACTCTTGAACAAAATTCACACAGATTCACAGCCCAGTGAACAAGTCAGAATTGAATGGTACATAACTGCCTTACCCTCAAACATAGCAATTTTCGTAGACAGAGCTGCAAAACCTACATTAGCTGAGAATATGAAAGAAGCTATTGTAGTGGAAAAACGAATTACTTCTCTGGAAAAGAAAAATGCTATCGAGGAAAGGAAATCAAAGAAAGTCAGCTTCAAGATGATTCAAAGAAAAAGGCCAAAGATCCATACGACATGGAAGGTTTACAAAAATTTCTTAAAACCATGAAATGGTTGAAATTAAAAAACAAGTGGCTGAAACTTCTACCAAGAAACCATTTCGAAATTTCAGAAGAAACCAAGTTGAATCTAAACCTCCTAATGCAATCTCTAATGCAGAATCAGAGGAAGAGGAAGAAGAAGAAGATACATCTCTAGTATCAGATGAGGAAAATGAAAATGAAGAAATAGCTGAATTGAATGGAATGTGGGATTTTATTCTCCCTAATTCTGATAGTGAAGAAGCTATGCCTGTAAGTACTAGGAGTAAATCTATGTCGGAACCAGTGCAAACAGTTCCTAAAAAGAAAATTACAACTCCAAGTACCAAAGACAAATCCCCTGTAAAGAAAACTTCTCCATTACCTACTCAAAATCAGCCATCCTCTTCTAATCCTCCTACATCAACAACGAAAACTTTAGTAGTGTCAGATCCTATGGAATACAACATTGTAGAGGACATGAAAAAGATCAAAGCTAACATTTCCTTACATGAACTCAGCAAACTAAAACACCAGCAAAAGTTGTTATTGAAAGAATTAAACGCTACACCAATTGCTCCTTTACCAAGCAGTGTAGTTGCAAAAGCAGCGAGAGGAACTGGTAAGCCACCAGATAAGGTAGATGCTACTGATACTGTGCTCATTGGGGAAAAGTCAAATTCTCAAACTCCTCCTTTTCTTTTGACTTATGAGATGTACAATAAAAATATGCACAATTGTTTGATTGATTCTGGAGCTTCCTCCAATATAATGCCTACTTCTGTCTGTGCTAAATTGAATATTGAACCACAGAAATCAGCAGTTCATATCGTTCAATTGGATCGCTCTAAAGTTCAAGTTGTGGGAGAAATCAATTCAGTTACCATCAGATTAGCTTTTGATCCTAGGATTGTCCAAAGAATTGATATTTTGATTGCTGATATTCCTGAATTCTATGGATTAATCTTGAGCAGGGACTGGTCTGCGAAACTTAATGGTTATATCTCGACTGATTATTCGCATATGTGGCTTCCCTACAAAGGGAAACCAAATCAAATTAAAATTGAACGAGAAAAACATATGACGCACACTGTCACTAAATTCGAATAACCTAATGAGCCTGTGACATTCAACAACAATATTCTTGGAGTTTATTCTGCTGAATCATTTCTTGGAAACTTCGAAGCTCCTCAATCACCTTTTTCTGTAAATACTTTTGTTTCTCAGATAGAAAATTTTTCACAATCTGATTCTTCCAGAATTGTAAATATTTCTGATGTAATTGTAGATAAGCCAATAGATAAGTCTTTATTTTGGTCGTTATATTTTGATGGATCAAAGTCTAGTGATGGAGCTGGAGCTGGATGCATCTTAATTGATCAAGATGGTGAGAAAACTATGCTGTCATGTAGGTTAGAATTTGAGTGTACTAACAATACCGCAGAATATGAAGCCTTGGTTCAAGGACTTTATAAAGCTATAGGGTTAAATGTTAAATACTTGAAAGTCTTTGGTGATTCCGAAATTGTCATAAAACAAGTTAGGAATACTATTCATTGCCTTTCAGGACATCTTAAACACTATCAAACCCTAATACAAGATCTCACCACTCATTTTTTAGCATTTAATATTTCTCCTATTCCTAGGAATCAAAATACATCGGTTGACTTGTTAGCTAATGTTGCATCTAAACTCCTACCTGCTGAAGACTGCAGTCCTGATAGGTTTTCTGTAGAATTAATTTTTCGTCCATCTGTCCCAGACAATGTCACAAATTGGAGAGTTTTCTATCATGATCAAGATATTTTAAATTTCATGACTTCAGAGAAATCATATGATGAACAAATTATTGATGAAGATGATCATGATTTACAAATTGCTTCAAAAGGTAATGAAAACCCCATTCCAAAATCTGTTGTTAAATTAGAGGATTTATATGACATTAAAGACAGATTCAAGAAAGTCACTAATGCTAAACTTCAAAGCTCTACTTTGAAGTTTGAATTAGTAAATCTTGGTTCTGATTCTAAACCTCAAAACGTTAACTTAGGACTCAATTTAACACCAGAAGAAAGAGATGCATTCATTAAACTTCTAAACAAGTATAAAAACGTTTTTGCTTGGAATTATGATAATTTAAAAACGTATGATACTTCGATTATTCAACATACAATTCCAATGCTTCCTGATATTAAACCTGTTCAATAGAAGTTGAGAAAGATCCATCCAAATCTAGAAAGTCAAATCAAATCAGAACTTAATAAACTTTTAAAAGCCAAAATCATTTTTCCAGTCAGGCACTCCAATTGGGTTTCCAATATGGTACCTGTAAGGAAGAAGAATGGTGATATAAGAATCTGTATTGATTTCAGAAATTTAAATAAGGCATGTTTAAAAGACAAATTCCCATTGCCAACCATGGAACAGATACTTCAAAAGGTAGCTGGTTCTGAACTTATGTCTTTTCTCGATGGATTTTTGGGCTATAATCAAGTTTTAGTTCATCCAGATGACATATTGAAAACAACTTTCAGAACAAAATGGGGAACTTATGCTTATTAGAAAATGCCTTTTGGTCTAATAAATGCAGGAGCAACTTTTCAAAGAGCCATGGACATAGCATTTAAAGGTCTGATCAATAAATCAGTTGTTGTTTATCTTGATGACATAACAGTATTTTTAAAAAAGAGAGCCAATCATCTACATGATTTGAAACAAATATTTGAAAGATGTAGAAGGTTTGGTATTTCCTTAAATCCGACGAAATCTTTCTTTGCTTTAGATGAAGGAAAACTCTTAGTATTTGTTGTGTCAAAAGATGGCATATATATTGATCCAGATAGAGTGAAAGAAATTTCTGATATTTCTTTACCTCATAACAAAAAATCCATGCAATCATTTCTTGGACAGATCAATTTTGTTAAAAGATTTATTCCTGATTTTTCTTTTATTGTTTTACCTATGCAAAATATGATCAAGAAGAATTCAATATTCAAATGGATGCATAAAGAAAAAGAAGCTTTTGAGGCAATTAAACAAGCGATCATTAATGCACCAGCATTGAATACCCCAGATTTTTCTAAAGATTTTACTTTGTATACTCTGGCCACTGAAACATCCTGTGCAGCCGTTTTAACACAACTCAATGATCAAGAAATCGAAGCACCAATTTCTTTCTTTAGTTCAAATATTCAAGAGGCTGAGCTTAATTATTCCGATGTTGAAAAACAAGCCTTTGCTGTGTTTAAATCAATCAAACATTTTAGACCTTTTCTCTTGAAAACACATACAAAAATCATTGTCCCATTCTCTGCAGTGAGGCAATTATTAATTCAAAAAGAAGTAGGAGAAAAGAGAGCTAATTGGGTAACAGCCTTGCAAGAATATGATATTGATATTAAACCAGCTAATATTGTTAGAGGACAAGGTTTTTGCAGATTATTGGCAGGAGCTCATAATATACCAGAAAATCAAGATTCAAATCAAGATATTCAAGTAAGTCAAATAAGTGTCACAGATTTCGAATCTCAGTATACTGACCTTATCTATTACTTGAAAAATGGGTATGCTCCTTCTAATCTCAGTTATAAGAGTAAACACGCTTTAAGGTTAAAGGCTATTAAATATGAGATTATTGATAATGTGTTATTTAGAAAAAATTATGATGCAATTTTATTAAGATGTCTTGAAAAGACTGAAGCTGAAAAGGTTTTGCAGGAGTTGCATGATGGACCAGCAGGAGGTCATTTTGGAGGTGATACCACAGCTCACAAAATAATTCGTGTTGGTTATTACTGGCCTACTCTTTTTAAAGATACACATGATTACGTAAGGAAGTGCCAAATTTGTCAAACTGCAAGTGGAAGACAAAGGAAACCAGCTTTTCCTTTGCAACCAGTAACTATTGAGCAACCATTCGAACAATGAGGGCTTGACATTATTTTTGAGATAGTACCTCATTCTTCCAAACAGCACAAGTACATCCTTACTGCAATTGATTACTTTACAAAATGGGTAGAGGCAATCCCGTTGAAGGTAGCCAATTCTGATGCAATTATTGATTTCATAGATCAATTCATCATAACCAGGTTTGGTGTACCTAACGCTCTAGTCTTTGATAATGCATCTTACTTCTCTGGAAATAGTTTAATAGAATTTGCAGTCAAAAGAAGTTTTAAATTAAAATATTCAGCAAATTATTATCCACAAGGTAATGGTTTGGCTGAATCCACTAACAAAAACCTTATCAAAATCATTAAAAGGACCGTTGATCAAAATCAAAAGAATTGGCACAAATCTTTAATCTTTGCGTTATGGGTTGATCGTATCACTGAAAAAGCTTCAATAGGGACTTCACCTTTCAATCTGGTTTATGGAAAAGAAGCTGTGATACCATCAAATTTAACTCTTCCATCGTTAGCCCTAGTGCAATTTATTGAAGAAAATCCTTCTTCATCCATTCAATTGAGATATGATCAAATCCTTAAACTAGAAGAAGATAGGGATAAAGCAAAAATTACTCATGAAAAACATCAACAGCTTGTAAAATCTTCTTTTGATGCAAGTTCTACCGGCTCAAAAATTTTGTCAATTGGTGATCTTGTTCTGAAATGAGATAAAGCACACGAAGAAAAAGGTAAACATACCAAGTTTCAGAAAATGTGGCTTGGATCATTTCAGATCGTTGAGAAGATAGGCTCAAATACATTCATACTCCAAGATCTAACAGGTAAGAGAGAATCTCTTCCTGTAAATGGGCTTATCTTGAAGAAATTCTTTTCATAAGGAGGTAACCCCTTCTTAAACTGTACATATTCCTTTTTGCAGAATTTTGATTGTTTTTGTTTTTGCAAATAAAGGTTGTTAATGAGTCTCTGATTGACTGTTTACTATTTAAGAAAATTTCTTCGGAAGAATATTATAAATATTTATTTTGTGTAAATAAGAATTTTTAAAGTAATAATCACAGTTTTTGAATAGTTTAAAATAAGATGTTAAACTTTGAAATATTATTTCAATCATTTGCATGATCTTTTGAAAACTTGAGAAGAATGTAAATCATCATAAGTTTATTAAGCAGAGAAAGGTTATCTATCAAAGTAAAGATTTTTTCAAAGTTTTGGAACTCAAAAAAACTCTGAAAATTGTCATCCATTGATTCTTAAGGGTAAAACTATTTCACCCCATCCATTTAAGTTGTGATTTTTTAGAATGTAATTCTAAGAAATTTGAAAATTTAAAGAGATAAGAGGTCTCATTATGAGCCGACTTACCATGTTCATAAGGAGTAATAAAGCTGACATTACCAATACTGCATACCAAAACAGGGTAATGGCTTATAAATATAAGACAAGGGGTCTCATCACGAGCCAGCTTGTTCAGTTTAATTATAACTAGTGAATGGCATTGTTATTAACTGGCTACCAAACCAAAACAATGGCTCTTAAAATAAAAAATAAATAAAAGACAAAAACATGAGATAATAAGTCTTATGAATTTATCTTTTAAAAAGTCATAATTTTAGTTGGATGGGACAATGAATGGTTAATGGTTTAAAGGTAACCCTGTCGAGACTATGAACGTTTGCTGGCAGCAAAGGCAATACCTATGGCAATAGAGTATATTATAAAACCAAAACTTGGAGAGAACCACTTACTTCATTATTAACACCAATCAAAGCTTGAAATAACTCAAAATGTTTTTATTCTTAAGGAATTAAAAAGAAATTATGAAATGATTTTTATCTTTTTCATAGTTACATTTTATTTGAATTATCCTAAGATAGTTTTCATTATCTTTAAAAATCTTTACTTACTAAAGATATAGTGTTCATTTTATTTTTTCAGAGATAACTGTTTCTTTCAGTGAATCGCCAATTGTTGTGACCAGCAACAACCCCCCTTTTATTTAATATTAGTAATAATACTAAATAATGGGGACCCTTAGTTAAAAAATCCAAAAAATCAATTAGGATTTGTTTTCCTTTTCAAAATAAAACTTTCTATCATAAACTTATAGAAATCCCTTAGAAAGAACATTAAGAAACACTTAATTTTATGATAGATTACAATAAAATTTCTCTTTAAACAAAATAGCGCATCCATAGCAAAATGATATATATCTTTTATAAAACTGAAAATGCGATTTTGCGCTTTTGCGATAATGCGACCCCAAAAGCCTATACAGTAAACGTATTGGTTGCAGATCGCATAGCGCAGAAAACAGAAGTGATTAATGAATACCTTTTGCGCTATTTTCAATTTTGCGCTTTTGCGAGATTTGCGATGTGCGCTTTTGCGCTATTGCGCAATTTCTACTTTTCCGCTATTTTACATAAATGCGATGGCTTCATTTTGCGATATTGCGATATTGCGACATTGTGATATTGCGATATTGCGCAGAAAATCACAGATCGCAATGTCGCATATTCACGTAGGCGCGTTGTCCAAAGGCAATCTTCCCATATATCAAATCTGTTATGCGCTTTAATGATTAAATTAAATGATTGGATTGACAATTAATGGTAAATGAGATTGTGTTTGGATTGAAAGTCGTTTCACGATTAAAATATTATATTTCATCCGCTTTCACATTTAAAATAGTCTCATCACCTTTCTTATGCCATTACTCTCATTTACTCGTAAAACGCAGGCACGAAGGAGCAAACTTCTATACAAAGCTTTCGCTAAACACTATGGGTAAGAAAGAGAAGAGCTCGAGTTCTGAAAACAAAGAAATGGCTGCACTGTATGCAGACACCGCTTGTAATAAGGATGCCGGTATATCCACTTGGGAAGGAATGTATAATCTATTAGAGGAAGAAAATCCTGTGGTGATGAAAGTTGTGGCTACAACAGGTTCTAGTAATACGTCTGAAGCAACCCTCAAAGAACTGGCTTGTTCATTTCTGCATAGGATAGCGGCAAGGCCAAGGATTCTCCCATATACGTACATGGTGAAATGGGTGGTGGACAGCACTGATATTTCAGACAGGCAATTTAAAACTCCATCTGAAGAGCTAATCGGGTCATTCTCCACGGAAGACGTGAGGCTGATGTATAAGTTGCCGGAACCTCATGTGCCTTATAATAAGCAATTTATGAAAGAATTTGCCAGAGAACATGCGAATTTTTCGGAATGCACACAAGAATGGACCAAAAGAGATGAGCCATTGAAGAAAAATAAACACAGGTGGATAGTACCAAAAAAGGATGTTTTAGACGCTGTTCACAAGTTCAAATATCCAAGTGGGAAAATTGACACAGTTTCTACCACAAGATAAGGTATGTAAGTTTGCCAAAATTTATCCTCTATAGAGCTTTTAGAAGTTATTGAAGAAGCTGTTGGAGGTCAAAAGTTCTCAGAGAAACATAAAGCTCTTCTTGAGAAAAGTCGGGAGTTGAAGAAGACTTGAAATAACTGTAAGACAAAATGAGGAAACATTGACCAAATTCAAGGCACTTCATGCTGAGTAAGGAAAAAGATGTGGAGCGTGTTCAGCACAGAGAAAAATTACTGCGAAAGGTCAAATCGATAAAAAAGAAACTACTTTGGCTAAAGTATGATATGCGAAAATGGTGAAGCAAAATCAAGATGAAATTGCAAAATTAATAACAGAGCAATAAGCTCAAATAAAGGAAAAGGCACAAAGAAAAGGCAGCAGAGGAGGCGGCTACAGCGGCAAACATTCTTACTGATTGTGTAAATGATAATTTACACAAAGCTAACTTGATTCCAGAAACTGTTCCAGGATATCTCCCACAAGCACATCAATTGCAAACAGAACGGAGGCAAAAGGCAGAAGAAAGAGCAAAATCAATTCAAGGGCTGACAAGATTAAATTGGGACTCATACTGGGCGTACTTAGTGAAGCCACATAGTCAACACAACGCACTTAATTGTATCATCAATGCTACAGAGAAGATTGCGCCTATGCTTGCCGACTCTGTCTTTTCAGGACAGTTGAATTCTTAAGTCGGCCAACCGCATCCTCTCAAAACTATGTTAGATGCCTGCCAGTTTAAAGATCAAGTTCATAGATAGTTAGATTTAGTTTTAATTTTACTGTATTTTAGCCTAGGAAAAGGACGGTCATTGAACCGAATCCTTAATTTTTGTAATAATACTATTTTTAAGTAGTATTTAAACCCTTCTCATGCATTTAGAGAAGGGTCCTGGATCTTAATATTTTTTGACTTGGAGATTGCATTTCTGTACTCCATTGTCTTATATATTTTTAAAAAGGATCACATCTGGTGATTTTCAAGCGGAATTATCTTTGAAGTGTTGCATTTCTGTACCTTGGAATTTGATTTTGCATCAGAGTTACTGGATTAAAATATCACATTGCATTTGAAAGTCTTCGAGATGAATGAGGTATTTCTATCCTTTCACTGTTGATTTCTTTTGTCTTATGATATTCGCTTTAAAATTGCTATCATTTATATATATTTGTTTTCACAACGCTTTCTTTTATATATCATTTCTGAGAATAATTGAAACGTTATCTTTCATAAGTATATATAGATGGTATACAATGATGAATGCAATATGCTAATACAACTCTGTTTAATTTCTTAAACAGAGTTATCTTTATTTGTTTCTGCATATTTCAATTTAAATAATAATACATTTTCATGGTTATTGTTAAATTGGAACAATCTTAAGTTGTATTCACATATAATTACCCGGGTTAGTGTTAGAATTTCTTTATCAGTATTTAGTTTAAATTAGATAGTTTTATTTCAGTTAATTTAGTCCCATTTCCACCCATTCAAACCAATCCATTTAGTTATAAGGAAACTGGTCCTTTAAATCCAGTTGGAGCCACCATACCAAACGGAAAAGGAGCTGTCTTAAGGTCCCGACCGGGTGGTTTTCCCCGATGTTTGAAGCAGAGATTTTCTAGGCTTCAACATATCCACAGTCTTAGATCATGTTGCAACCATGGCCTGGGAAATCATCAGGATATTCGCCGATGAATTGGAAGAAGATCCAATCATTTTGTTGTCTTGTAATGGAAAAGGATCTTTAAGGACAATGGTGTGGGCGAACCTTTGATAAATTTAGATACCTCGGCCCGATGTGGTCACTCTTTGGTGTAGTGATACTCGTCACAGATAAGACAAAGATAACAAGGTTTATGTTTTTCGTCTGACGGTTTAGTTTTTTCTGCTTTCTATTTTAGAGGATTGTTTTGTTTATTTTTACCCTTTCCTTTCTTCTTATGGCTGCATGATTTAGTTTTAGTAGTAGATGTGTATACGACATGAAATTCGATTGTACTGATTACACCATCTACAACATGAGAACCAGAAGGAGTTGTAGTGAGTTGCCCTGGATGAGGTAAATCGATAATTTTCTCATACAAAGTAGCAGACTATGTATAAACAAGGTCTAGATACTAGGATTAAGCGATAACTTGTTCTTTTGTTACAACTCCTCCTTTAGCTGCATCTTCAATAATCTTAGGGAGTAATGATTTTATGAACCATTCAACCAGAATTTAATCCATGGTAAAAACTTTGACTAAGCAACGTCTACGTCTCCATTCATGGATGTGATCTGAAATTTACTTAGACGTACTTTGTCTGGGTGAAGTCAAAAGTTTCGTGCCATTATCATAACGGACTAGAAACTGAAGATGAGTAAGGAAAGTAGTTCTTAAAGCATTGAAATTGTTGAAAGAGCCTCGTGGTAACTCAATGTACCACTTTGTGGCTAAGCCAATTAAATTTCTTTGAAAAAGTCTTAAATGAATAAAATCATCAATCAAAGAATTGGATGCACACCACAGATGATAAGTCACAACATGGTTTAAGGGGAATTTTCCTAATTTTCCTTCAAACTTTAGAATGTCACTGGGCAACTTAGTAGGCATTTCCGGCCAAAATGAAAGATAGTGAATTAGATCATTTGTTAGCCAAGACAAGTTTGGTAAATCTAAAGTTGCAATGAAAGGTAACCACCGGTTAGGGTTTTGCTGAGAAAATTGATAACCCTGAGTGACAATATCAGTACCTGGAGGAGGATATCCAGGAAAACCTGGGATAGCTTGAGAAGTTGGAATCGGTATACCTCCATGGTATCCAGGGGTAGCCATACCGAGTTGAGGTTGAGCTGGTATTTGATATGTATAACCAGGGTATGGTTGCCTATGGAAAGATGGGATTTTTCCCACTTTTCCATAATGCAATTGGCCTTGAAATGGCTTCCTTTGAACAAGTTGACCTTGAAAAGGTTGACCTACTGAGGGTTGTTCCCGAATAGTTTGACCTGTAAAAGGTTTCCCTTGAATAGGTTGACCTACAAAGGGTTGTCCTTGAAAAATTTGACTTGTAAAAGGTTGACTTGTTTGTGTAGTTGTTGCACTAGGTTTTCCCACCTAGGCTTGAGGAATCAACTATACTGTACGTCTATTTTGATGGGTAGTAGTCTGAGGGATAGCCTGCATAACAATTGGCGTTGACATTTGAAGGGTTATAGCAATAAAGACTTGAGAAAATCCTAGGATAGGTGTACTTGGTTTTTGAACATAAGTTTTCACAACATATTAGATAGGAGTACTAGGAGTACTCGGAACAACTTGCTAACTACTTGGCATGGATACCTTTGGGGTAATTTGAAGTGCACCTTGAACAATTTGTTCGACTTGGGTGTAATCGAATTTTCCAACTGGCTCAACAGGTTGATTATAAGGCAGTTTCTATGTAGGTTGCAAAGACTATTGAGTAAACAAAGGGTTCAACATAGTATTTATCCTTGGGTAAGGAGTTCCCATTGAAGGTTATGACACATAGGGTTGACCATAACTAGTTTGAGGCATTGGAACATAAGTTTGACAATTACCAGGAATAAGATGCCCTACAATCGTTGGCTAGGTTCCAATAAAAGGTTGTCCTCCCTAAAAAGGTTGTTGCACTTGAAAAGGTTGTTGTCCTTGAAGGGGTTGTTGCCCTTGGAGAGGCTACTACCCTTGAAGAGGTTGTTGCCCTTGAATAGGTTGTTGCACTTGAAAAGGTTGTTGTCCTTGAAGGGGTTGTTGCCCTTGGAGAGGCTACTGCCCTTGAAGAGGTTGTTGCCCTTGAATAGGTTGTTTCCCTTGGATATGTTGTTGTCCCCTAGGCGATATATGGCCACCTTGTGATCTAGATTGAGGGATATTCCTGGAAAACATATATACATGTTTTTTCGTCAAATTTTGGGTGGTAGAGTCAAATAGACCAGTTAACATAGTAGAAGTTTCAGAGAAAGGAGATGCTCCTGAAAAGTTCCAGAAAGTGACTGGTACCCAACAGGACCAGAAGGACCGCCATACAAAACTTTTTCTGGTGAAGAATAAAACATAGATGACTCAGTACACATGCTTTCAGAAACCATGTTACTATTCTTGGTGTTATCATTATGTAATTTAAAATTTTGGCAGAATAAACACACAGGACAACATCAAAACCACTTTGGAAGCTGGGATCTAGCACTGTCAGCTTCAGAGAGGGATCTCTCTTGATCATTTAACTTTGTTTTACATGGATATTAGGCTAGTTATGATTCTATTTGGTTGGTTGTTTGATTTTGTTTGATTTGGTTGATTAAATCTTTATATTCCCATTGGGAAATGGAGTCAAAATATAAAATTGGATGTTGCATCAATTTTTAAAGATTATAACAGGGCAAGCTAGGTTACATTAACTGGATTCTTTGAGATATTTTAAATGAATAATGGATACGGCAGAAGTGAATTTCAGTTGAGATTGAAAAACAATTAAGTATTTTTCAATCTAACTTGAGAGGAAAACATATAAATTGTAAAAGCAGCTAGAATAAGGTGTTTTAATTAACATGTCCTATTCATAACACTTTATGTTTTACAATTCAGAATTTATGATACACATAGAAAACATAAAAACAATGGAAAACACAGTAACAATAGAAGCACTTCACCAGTGAATACACCACGTGAATCGTGGAAGAAGTCTTTGTATTATTGATGCTCCAACAAAACTTGGAATTTACAATTGCGCAGTAGGAAAAATATATTAAAAAAACAACCTAGAATGCTTCGAATAATGAATTATTTATACTAAAATATTACAAAAATGATTACAATCAATGTTGTCTCAACATACAATGTATTATTAGCCTAAATCGAACAATAAACTCTAACTGTGACAAAAAAATAGGCTCGATGGAGGTGATCTGGCATGTTATCACTGTTTTTGAGGAAAAAGTTGCTGAGTAGACCTATTTGTGGGTTGCGCTTGTTGTAGTGTTGGCTGATGTGTTGTCCTATGTGCTTGCTACAACTGACTGTTCTTTTTTTACTCTTTACTATTGAGGCTCACTTAACTTATCCCATCGATCTTCATCTGGGATAGTTAACTTAATGACCTTTCTGGAGATTTCATCCACTTCAGTATATTTATCAAAGGCGGGTTTTACCACAAAGATGTGGTTTACCTCATGCTGGATGAAAAGATCATGACTTAATGCTTCCAAGAACGATTCCCCTGTCATGGTGCCTTTGATATTTTAGAATTTAGTTGTGTCTCTGGAAATCTCATTAAAATTCTTCACATAATGATCCGAATGGAAAATGGCATCAACCCATGATATTCATCTACCCATGTTATCCATCCACCGATGGAATTTACCCATGGTATTGTAAATGGCATCAACCCATGGTATTCATCCACCCATGATATTTATTCGCCCATGGTATTGTAAGTGACCCATGGTATGTATCCACCCATGGTATTCATCCACACATGGGATCTACCCATGGTATTGTAAGTGGTATCTACCCATGGTATTGGCCTTTGGTATCTACACATGGTATTGTAACTCAAAAAAGGCTATAAATAATAAGCCTCAGTTTGTAAAAGCACAGATTGTCCGCCACAATGTAGCTTCTACAGTTATTCTCTGTTTTAATAAAACAAGTTTATTTGTGGTTTTAGTTTCTTTGTGTTCTCTCTTTTTTCTGGCATTCTAGTTTTGCAGATATTGTCAGATCCATTTCAATTTCTTTTAGATATTGGGGGCCTCCCCCCAAGATCGGATCAGTGGTATCAGATTCAGGTTACGCCTCCATGGGAGTGAGGGTTTAAAACATATTTCAATTTCAATGCTTTGCAGCAATCTTCAGCAAAATCCATGAATTTTTTTGGGCGGCGAGTTTTCAGATCAGATCTGAAACTTTTGGTGAAAAATTTGCAAAAACAAAGACCAAATCTGGATTCCTTGCGAAAAAACACTCAAATTAAAAAAAAAATCGGCCAAATTGGAGTTCGGATGAGGGAGATATTGCTGATTCAAAATCAACAATGTTGAAGCAATTTTTCTGACGACAATTCATGGACGGCGGCTCTCCTGTCATTTTTCGCAATTTTTAGTGAAAAAATTCAAAAGAATGGATATAGATCTGAGCTCCTCTTGAAAAATCACCCAAGTTCAAAAAAAAAAATCGGTCAAATCGAATTCCGGATGTGGGAGTTATTGTTGATTTAAAATCAACTATTTTTTCAGAAATTTTGTGACGGCGAAACAGTTCCAGCGCGAATATGTGAGTCTAGATTCTCCAGATAGTGGTTTCAAACATATGATAAGATGCAGAATGATCATTTCATTTCCAAAAATAGGTTATAATAAATATTCTGAGTTATATTGACTGAGTTATGCTCATTTGAAATCTGGAGCAGCATTCGGAGCGGGTTCCCTTTGGAGACGTGCCCTCCCACCCCGCTTTAGTAGGCACCTGCTTCACATTCATTAGTTTCATCATAGCAGCATTCAGATTGGGTTATTTGGAGACGTGCCCTCCCACCCCAAGCTATGTAGGCACCTGCTACTTTGTCAACAATCATTATCATGGTTATGGGTCAACCGCACAAAATTATTTTCATCGAAGTCCATTTGCTAGGCCGCACACTGTTACTCACACAGTAGGTCACAAGAATTACAGGGTATCTCTGTCCTTGGATCTTCTTTTTTCATCGAAGTCCATTTGCTAGGCCGCACACTGTCAATATCACAGTTGGTCACAAGCATTACAGGGTATCTCTATCCTCGGATCTTCGTTTATCACGGTTATGGGTTAACTACACAAAACCCTTCTCTTCAGTGGCTCTTCATATTCAACAAAGGCTTCTTAGGAGGGAACTTCACGCAATGGGGACCATTGCTTCTTAAGGAGGGAGGAATGATCCAAATGGAAAATGGCATCAACTCATGGTATTCATCTACCCATATTATCCATCTGCCCATGGAATTTACCCATGGTATTGTAAATGGCATCAACCCATAGTATTCATCCACCCATGATATTTATTCGCCCGTGGTATTGTAAGTGACCCATGGTATGTATCCACCCATGGTATTCATCACCACCCATAGTTCCTGCATAATCATTATGGTAGCTATCCACCCATGGTATTCATGCCCAGTATCTGATTGTTGTATCAAAAGAGCTATAATAATAAGCCTCTGAGTTTCTAAAATATGATTGTCATACAATGTAGCTTCTACGGTTATTCTCTTGTTTTAATAAAACAAGTTTCTTTGTAGTTTTATTTTTTTTTTTTTTTTTTTTTTTTTTTTTTTTTTTTTCTGGCATTCTAGTTTTGCAGATCTTGTCAGATCCATTTCAATTTTTTAGATCTTGGTGGCCTCCCCTCAAGATCCGGATCACATAATCTTGTCTATTCATCAGCGTGTCATTTATTACAAACAAAGAAGGCAAACCCTTATGTGTTAGAGGTTCAATCCTACTGAAGAATCTATTTACAGTTATATCTAAGTTGTGGAATTTCTCTTCCAGCTGTACAATCAGGTTCTTCTTAGTAAGAACCTTCTTCACTTCTATAATTGTCTCTGTTCTGTCATCCACTCCCAAGTTATCCAATTCATATATTTTATTGGAGTTTAATAACTTTATGATGTTGTTGGCTACAGTGGGCATATATCCAAGCTCCTCCTTGATGGTTTTAATAGCATCATTGGCTTTCTCTATCAACTCCTTCTGCTCAAATATAATCTGGATGCAGGGCCAGATTTCATTAATGGATTCAATGACATCTGTCCAAATTATCTCTTTGAATTGGCCCAATGTATTTCCAATGGATGGCTCTCCTCCAATTTCTGAAACATTTCTATCATCTTATGTGCTCTCTGTGCTTCAGTTGCATGGGAAATTTCACTTCTTGACTTCTAATCCTGCAACAATTTAACTTGGTCCCGAAGTTTCTTGATTTCTTTTGTCTGGATTGATAGATTCTGCATTTCCTTTGTCAATTTTTCTACTCCATATGTTGTACTTGTTGTAGAATTTCTGGTTGTGGGAATGGTTGTAAGAGGCACAACCTCCAAAGGGACCATAGAAATCTTAACAACCTGTTATTTTTATTTTATTGTCTTCTCCATTTCTAATTCCATCTGTCTCAACTGGGCATTCTGCTCCATGATGAGCTTCATCATGTCTGACTTCTAAGACTCTATTTCTTCAATTTCCTTAGTTAAAAGGTCTTTTGTAGCTGACAATTTCAGCTGCTTCCTTAATGCTGTTGTGTCAACATTTTTCTTCTTTATTACCTCTTCTGCAACTTTGATGTTGGAAGTATCATATCCAACTATGATCACTAAGTCTTCCAAAGACTTAATTCTTGAATCCTTCACCATAGAGGATATTTTCTCCATCTTGAGTTGTGATTGGATGTTTTCTAAGGAGACCTGCAATTCAGACAAACTCGTGGCAGTATTAGTCACTGTAGATGAAATCATTTCACCTGTTTTCTTGTGCATCTCCATTTGATCAATGGGATTGATGTATTTGATGTCAAATTCAAACGCATTCTTCTTGTAGTTTGCTGTTGACTTGGGATGTGAAATTTGTGCCTTTAGAAAGGCCATTTTCATTTTGAATTTTTTAGAGTCAAAGGCTAACAACAGTCTACTCTGAGAACTGGAAGTTTTCTTCCAGAATTTATTATAAATGTTGGTCTTCAAAACTTCATTCTTCAACTTAATTTCCCTAAATGTGTCAAATATGGTTTTCTCTTTCTCTCCTGTGACAATTGTACTTGTCTGAATGACCTGTTGTTGATCCTGTGAAGCTATAGAAGTGGTAAGAGAGAGTGTGGCTTTTCCACCAACTTGTGAAGAAGTAGGTGCCTCTTTGGTGATTATGATGACCTATTGCTCTGAATCTTTACTTAGGTTAACTTTGGGATTGAGCTTGGTCCTCTTCATGTGCATGATCTTGAATTCTTTGCTAGAGTTTTCAGTCACTGAAGGTGACCCTTCTCCCTCATTCTTTTTCTTGCTTTCTCCTGTGGGACAAGAGTCTGTGATGTAGAAGTGGAGACTAACTACTCCTCAGCCTCTTGCAGAGTGTTTTCGGTTCACTCTATTTGGTTCATATACTTCTCAATTTCTGGTCTGTGTGTATGGATGTAAGGTGTAGATTTGTTTTCTACACTTAGCTTGGATATGGTTCCTAATGGATCATAGGACCAGGTGAAACTGAGGTTAAATTTCATTTCCTTTAGCATTCTGTTTGCTTCTTCCCCTGTTGTCGTGCTGTTGAAAATAAAATGTCCTATTTGTGTTTTAATTATGAACTGTGATTTCTTCTTTGCTGACACAAAGTGGACTTCATCTGCATTTAGCATTTTCTTGATGTATTATAAAGAAAAAAGTCTCATTGGGAGGAATTTTGGGAGCTTATAGGGGGAAAAATCATATCCATAGATCCTCAATTCTGTTTAGTTCTGGTATAAATACCAGTCACCTGTCTTTGTTTGATGAGATAGTTGTAAAATCTTTTTGATGTCTTCACTGATTATTGGCTCGGATGTACTGCTTAAAAGACTCATTGTTGGATGTACAAACAATTCAAAGAAATATTTGTATGAATACTTTTTCTGTTCTTTCATAACCATTGTAGTCCAGAAGATGATTGACTGTTGATTGCCATCATCATCGAATTTATGCATTGCAAACTTGAATTTGTCTCCCTGAAAATACAAAAACATATATACTAAGACAGAGGCATATTTAAACACCTCTTCTGTTTGGAACCTGAAAAATTGGTCATGGATAGCATCAACTAGGAATTGGCTAAAATTGAACAAAATAGAAGGCTTAGAATCTGCAAAGAAAATAGAAAGGAATCCTATAATTGGCTCATCTACCCATTGGTTACAGTAATATCCAAGGAGGTAAGAAATGACAGTGATAATTTGCTTGGCTCTATCAGGGAAAATTGAGGATGAGTGGGGAGGATTCTTCTTGGGCAATTGGGTATCTTCAGCTAGAAAAAGCTCAAGGGTTTTAGCCTTTTTTGCAAAATCCAGCTTTTGATACAGTTCATTGAGGGCTTCTTGTGAGAAAAGGGTTTCATTTTCTATAACAGGGGCCTGCATAATTTGGTATATAGATTGGGCAATGATTGTGAACAAAATTTCTATTGTGGGAGAAATTATAGCTCTTTGGCTGGGTATGTAACAAGCCTGACACTTACGGATGAATTTAGGGGCACTGTGGGTGTGGGGAAAGATGTAATGGGGTAAATTTGACTCCCACAATCCAATATCATCGGACTTATCAATGTACTTGTCTTCTAACCAACATTACATATCAAAAAGCTCAAATTCACATAGGGTTTTGTGAATTTTGTAGTCTCTGTCTGATAAAGGTATGTGGTAAAGGTCAATAGGGGGATGGAGCAATGGATTTACAGGCTCTTCATGGCCTTTCTTCTTAGGAGGCATGGTTGAAACTGTCTCAGAGAACTAAAAATAGGGTTTAAAAAGGGATTGGTTCATTGAGACTATGTAAAAACTCTGGGACTGGGGAAGAAGGTGCAGTAGTTGCAGAGCTGGTTTTGGCAATGATCAGATGAAATGCCCGGTGTTCTGTAAACGTGCAAAAAGTATACACATAACAAAGAAAACGACAAGGTAAAGGTTTAGAATTTTATTATGCATGCTTTTATACATAAATTGATCAATTTTCCGTTGATTATGGCGTGGATTCGTTGGGTTAACGGTAAGTTATGAATTAAATGTTCAGTGGGTGCTTTTCCACAGGAAGGGAGTTGATTGGCAATGGTAACGATCAAGTTGGCATGATATGATAGGCACTCAACGGGCAGAATGGTGGTATTGGTATCAGCGGAGAAACAACATTTCGGGGGGGGGGGGGGGGGGGGTATGAAGCAATAATCTGTTTGAGTGGAGGGGGGTGTGAAATGATGAGGAGGTGCCACGTTAGTGTGGGCCCAAAAAGAAAAACTGCTTTTTTTAGACCCCCCTCCCTGGGCGGTAAATATCGGATGGAGAGTGGGGACCGAAAAGGAATGATGGTCGTTGGATTAGGGTGCTGAAGATCTGATGGGTGGACATATGGTGGCATGTTAAAGCTATGCGATGAGACATTTTGTCGGGCAGTGGGGGGAATTGAATGAATGAAACTTTTGATATGTAATGATATGCCAAAATTTGTATTTATGCGCCCGACCATTTTAGACTTAGGATAAAACATTTCATCCTTTTTGTTCCTTATATGCATAAAATAAATTTGAAGTCTCAAACTTAGGATAAGCATTTTAATGCTTTTAAAAGCTCCAATACAACTTCTACCTACCCTTTCAATTCCATTTCTTTCTCTAAGCTAACATTTTTTCCTCTTTTCATAGGGCGCATTTAAGCTAGCAAACCCACATAACCTTGTTTTTTATAAAATCTAACCTAATATATTACTTATTTCTCCTATTGATTTAGTTTAAACAGTTGAATCAATTTCATTTTCTACCTAAATACTGATTTGCCAATATTAAATTGTTTGGAAAATCTTTATTCACTAACCTAATTAACATGAAATTCACAATTGTTCAATCATGATTAAGCTATATGATTTGAACAAAAATCTAGTCATTTAGGCATTTTAAGACAAGCTACACACATTCTTATTGGATTTTGACATAACGAAACTAATTTAACAGTAGTGGCATTTAACTTTGAAGCACTTTCAGTATTATTTCTATTTTTCTTTTGTGGGGTTCTTATTATATTTTTATTCTTTTTTCATCTTTCTTTCTTTTGTCTTTTTTCTTCATATTCATTTTTTGACATACCCTCTTTTGATTTTCTTTTATATATACTTTTTTTTGAAACCATTTGCATATTGAAAATAATTTACAATGTAAAATTACAAATATAAAATACTCAATCACCTTGAGATCCTATAAAATATAGGACCCTAACACCTGGGTAAAGAGTAGAATGGGATTCGGTGTCGTGGGTGACCGTAACCAGATTTATGTAAAAAATCGGTGAATTGGTGATACCAAGGATCCAATCGAAAGGGAATAAAAGGGTATATTGGTTCACTAAACCTCAAATCTAAATATTATTGACGAGAGGGAAGTGCAATCTCTTCTTCTTCGTCAGAGATTTATTCAATGCTAATAAGGCCAGGAGGAAGATTCTTAGTGATGAGAAGCTTTACTAGAGGTGAACAAGGACGACCAGGAGTCAGGGCTATAAGATCCGAAGGTAACTCAAATCAAGTGGAATCAGAATCAGGCTAAAATATTTAAGGTTCAGTTAGTTGTGTATCTGAAAACTCACCGATGGAAGATTCAACTATAATTACTTTATAAATTTTTGGTTGATCTTGTTCTATTTCAGTTATCTGAGGTTGATTAACTTTAAAACCATGATGTATTACAATAGATCATTCTCCTTGTTCAATAGACATGGTTCCTGATGATTGAACCCTTTTAGTTTTTATTTTTTCCAATTGGTTGGGTTTATATTTAGGGGGTTTCCTCTACATTCTACGTGAATGTCTCGGTAATTCAACCACGATTAATTTCTTGAATAAAAGAAATCAATTTTTTAAAAAAGAACCATACATTAGGCCTCTAAAAAATCAAACAAATGAACACGTGCTACCAAATATAAGAGGTAATCCACACACAAACAATATGTTTAAACAATAAAATCACTAGTTGCTGATGAAATCAAACCTCATAGATATTAATGTAGAAAACTAGCAGTTGGAACAGTTACCTTGACAACTTGCTTAATGAAACAATCTGGTGCAAGTAACTCCACTATGCCATCTCAAAGTGAAGATTGCCCTCCGGAAAGTCTAAGTGATCCTACTCAACATCTGCTCCAGGTATAATGGGACCTTCCCTCCACCGTGACGTTGGGAAAAACCCTAAATATTATGGCCACTAAGGTTACCAACTGAGACAATTGAACCTGGGGGAACAGTTTATGGCCCGATATACATGCAGGAGCAGAGTTTCAAAGCTCAATCCCCTTGAAATATCCTTGGCATGGTAAATACGAGGTTTACTAACAAGTGATCCCAAGCTCCTAGACAATGGTTAATCTGATGTTTACCGTTTGTATTACGTGCACATCTTCTATCTTCACCAATGAAGTAGGTACGATTACTCCACTGGGTCCGACATGACTTCGTGCTTAACTCTTTTAAGAATAGCTTCCCAGAGCACAATTGCAACAATTGGGTTTTTCCCTACAGCAAGATGCTACTTGTTTGTTTTATTTGCTTTGGAAAGTTAATTACTAGTCCTGAGCTAGGTTGGTGGAATGAGCCCAATAAAATGTAAAAAATATCTAGATGTTCTATTAATTTGGATGTTGTTTACGCAGAGGGGTATGGAAATGAAACTCAATGATATTGTGATCGACTCAAAAAATACTATAAATGCATCAATAATGGAAATAAAATTCTTTATTTCAATGAATTTCTATATAAGAGAAAGTAGAAGGAATTTTGGACTCAAAGAAGTACAAGTTTCCTAAAACATCCCATAACAGTTCTTTTTCATCAAGAAAAAAATTTCATTTTTAAGCTTGACCAATACCACCTTGTGATGAAAATCTTCGTTGATTACAAAGCCAAAATATACAATTTTATGAACAAACGATTTTCAAAAGAAAAATCAACTAAAAAAACCCTAAAAAATGTAAAAACTTAAAAAATTAAAGCTCTTAACTAATAAATCTAACTAAGATACCTATGTGTGTCTTTTTATCATTTCTTTCAGTTGAAAGAAAAACAAATTGTTTTTTCACTTTAACAAGAAGAAACAATTTCATAAAAGAATACTTTTAAGACTAATCACACTTCGGTAATCTAGAAGTTTTCCGTTTGCAAATGAGCAAGAAACAATCATTCAACAAGCAAGGCTGATAAGACACCTAGTAGCTCTAGAGGGAAATGACAAAAAACCAGTGATCTAGGTAGTGAATATATTTTCCTCAAGAGAAATTCATCAAACCAAGGCAAACCCTACTTGAATGTGCAAAAAGGTTGATCTATCAAATGGAATCTAAGGTACTTAGGAAGAGTTCACATACAGACTCTGATAGTTGGTATAAGTCAGGTTAAACCTCAAGAAATGTGTTATCTGACTCAGAGAGAAAATATTATTTTTTTCAAAAATTCTCAAGGGGTGCGTAGATTGTTAGTACAAACCAGTGCGCATGCGCACTAAATTAAACTACAAAATTGCACAGGTTTGCGCTCTATTTATCACAGAAAACAGCAAAGGGTAGAGAATTTAAAAAAAAATATACTCAAGACTTTCCAATTCAAAGAATCTAAAATGTCATAAACCCAACCACACTCAGACGAAGTCGAAATAGAAAATTTTGAATGCTAAACCAAAAAAATCAAGAGAAAACTAAGTTTGTTTCCCCAACGGAGTCGCCAATTTATTTTTTGGATAAATCCTCTTGCGGACAAGAGCGATCTCCCTAGTATCCCAACAGATAACTAGAAACAAACAACCATTTGAATACCTCTTTCCCTAAACTATTAGCATTCAGATTATCATAACTTATAAATGAGGAGGTTATGTTCCTACCTTTCAATGAGATGTTTGATGTAGACCTTGCCTTTCATTCCAAAGAAGTCCTTCAATGCCGAGAAGAACCTGCAATCACAAACATGCAAAGAATCAAAAGCACCTGCAGTATATAATAATCCAAAACACGAGTTTAACTTACCGATAAAGGAGATTAATAATTGTCATTGTTTTAATGAATCTAAAAACAACACAATGAGAAAAAGAGATCCATATGTATTAGCAATAATTATAAAGAGAAATCTTACAACCCAAGCCTTCATGTTGTACAAATTTCTCATGTATGCCTTCACAATCGTGCTCCTTAGTTTGACAAGATTTCCTTTCTAGAATGACCAACATAGGTTTATCTTCAATGAACTCTTATACATTGTACAATATCTGAAGTACAAAATTCCAAAATCTACCAAGTACTATTTCCAATGTACTAAATACCCTAACCCTGAAGCTTCAACTCAATTTATAGGAGAAATTGAGGAGGTTTCAGATTCATAAATAGAGGGAAGAGACCCTATAATGAAGGGATTATGGTTCCTTGATCCAAGGGGATAATTTCCATGAGTGGAGGGATATAGCTCGAATTGGCGTGACTCAAGAGGCTTTTAGTTGGAAGAATTTTCACCCAACTATGCTTCTAGAAGTTAATATTTCGTGTTTACTTTCTTTTACGGGGGTGTGCAAGTTTTATGGGTGAACAGAGCAAAGATCACTACAACTAATAGAGGAAGTATCAACGCATGCACAGGAAGTGACCACAAAAAGCGCGCAGGGAAACATTAAGAGCTTTTTCCCAATTTACAAAACTTTGTTCAGGAATATAAATATTTTGACTTCTAAGGAGGCATGAGCATGGATGGTGATAGATCCATATTGATAGTCAAATTTCATGGTGACCAAAATGACGTGTAACATGATGATGGACGAAAATCAACTGGAACAAGCTTGTGATTAGCAATAATACAAAGCCTGGGATTCTCAAGGATACAACAATAATAGAACAGGACCAGGAGGTCGTGAAAATTTTCAACCTAGGTAGTCTAATGCAGGAGAACCAATGTTTAGGAAAGTCTAGACCCAAGAGGTTCATGGAATTCCTAAAGGGAAAGATATTTCCCTCGAATGTAAATTGTGTAAATTAGAAATAATATGTTTTGATGTAATTACATGTCTCCTAATTCTATAAGGAATATGGATTGTTATGTTGTTGGGATATTTTAGTGAGCTAGCATTTTGCCCAAGTGGGCTTGTGTAACAACAAAAAGTGTCAAGATGAGTTGAGAGGTAGTTTTTGTTGAGATTCAACAAGATGATGAGCTTAGTGAAAAGAGTCGCCTTCATTAAGTGGGCCCGCAGGCTATTTTTGGAGCAGGTCTATTTTTAGACTATGTCTATTTTTAGACATGACGATCATATTTTAGAAGTTGCAGGATGCTATTTGTGGATGGTTGGTCAAGTTGGAAAAATAGATGAAATTCTATTTTTAGAATATTGGGCGAAGTCTATTTATAGATCGTTAATCTAAAAATAGATGCATGTCGATTATTATTAGCTCTTAATAATAATCAGACTCTAAACAACAACTTATTCTCTTGGAGCACTTCAGTTCAGTGCACAGATGTGGCACAACAGTTGACAAAAGGAATTACGCTATTCCTAAGGGTTTACTGGAGCTAATGCATGGAGGACTCAATTAGAACTCAAGTGGCAAAGTTATGACACAGTTGGAAGAAGTAGTTATGGAGTTGTATTCAGTTTAACTCAGTTAGACTCAGTTGAGCTAGTTGTATCTAGTCTAACTGATTGATACACTAGTGAGAGTGGAGTGAATTAATTCATAAATAATAGCTCATTAATCAACTGAACAATACATCAGTTAACTATAGTGCATGGCAGTTTCAGTGGAGACCAGTGAAGAGATAGGTGAAAGGGCAAGATAGACTATCTGTTGTGACTATAGTGATGCATTGATTGCATTTAACACTCAGTGGAGATGCCAATGAGGATTGCACAGTCAAGGATGGAGTAATTCGAATTCATTCAGAGCTATTCTTCAGCAGATATTGCGCAGTGGAGGCAGGCTAGCAGGTGGCAAAGATCGGTGCATGGATTTGCAAGATTAGGCCTGATTAGTGTATGACGATTGTATTGTACTGAGAGCTTGTGATAAGCTTTGTATGTTTGTATGAGATTTTCATATGATCTCCATGTTACATAGTATATAGTTGGGGTTTTCAGCTTTAGGCTTTCCCGATTAAAAACTATGTTATGTGTGATTGATAATTTTTGTTTATGATTCACATGTGTGTGCAATTAATTTTTTCGCAAAAGATTAACAAGTGGAATAGATTCAGTATCTTGCATAAAGTTAAATAGTGTGAGATCAGGTGGATCTTGGACATATGCATGCTTAGTGCATATAATTTCTACAGTTTTAGGAATAATGGACAAATTTCCAAACAATCTTGGATTGTTAAGAGATATTATTTGCAATCAAAGGTTATGTGTATGTGTGTGAGAGACGGAGAGGGGAAAATTCAGAGGCTAGTGGAAAGATTCTAGTGGAGCTAGGATAAATTTGAGAACCCAGGAAAAGGGCCCATGTACAAACCATTGCAAATGATTATGATTGAGGAATAAAGTGTTTTATTTTGTGAATGTGTGTTGCATATGCATGCATACACTCTTGTTTCATGTATAGTTCATGTGGGCCTTAGAAAAGGGTTTTATTATATGTCTAATTTGGAATTCACTTACAATCCCTGTAACGAGAAATGATAATGTTTGAATGCATGATTATTATGGAAAATGGGTCTATTCTAGATTCCTGTGGTTCAATACCTCGTTGGTATTGGAAATCATTGTGCCAAAGGAATGTGTTATAGAGTCCATGCAATGTCAGTGTTAAATGGTTAATGACATTGAAATCAACGTGGAAAGGCTAAGTGATGTGATTTTCACTCCGAAGTGGTGGAAATTTCATTTGTGTGTAAATGAATCAAACTTCTACTAATTAGAGGCTCACTTAGAGATCTGGGAACCCATTGTGATAACTAAGTAGGTCCCAGTCTTAATGTTTATTCCACCAGTGCATGAAACATTAAGTTATGAGCATTAGAGTGCATGGGTGTTGTGAAGAGATTAGATCCCTAGAGGGATGGAAACCTCCATGAGACCAATTCAGGATGTACTGCATGTTTCTAGATCATGGATGAATTGATTCAGTCTAGTAGGAACTAGACTAGTGAAATTTTAATCTAAATCACAAGACACAATCCTACTCTACTGCTCTGCGGAATTCAATTCACAATTTAGAACATTAATCACAAACATACAATGAGAATCAACACACATGAACACAATAGTTGTCAAGGGGAAAGAAACTGCTAAAATCCCATTATGCTTGCATGCATTAATTTGATGAATAGAGATGTATTACAATTGCTAGCTCAACCTGCAAGTGAATAACCTTTCTCTCTGTTCACTGAGAATATTTGACCCAAACTTAGTTAAATCATGTCTCTTCTTGAGCCCCTATTTCCTAGTGCAATTCATGAGAAATTAGGTCCCTATTATTCAGTAAATTCCTCCAAAATGCTTGCACAATTCCCAAGGTTGATCATTTGACTGCATGTAACATGTGTACACTCAAGAATAGTCTACAATTGACGTTACACTACCTTGGA
Organism: Pinus albicaulis; assembly: GCA_034641835.2. Taxonomy (NCBI): domain Eukaryota; kingdom Viridiplantae; phylum Streptophyta; class Pinopsida; order Pinales; family Pinaceae; genus Pinus; species Pinus albicaulis. Next base: position 1,683,261,994 of record CM076581.1, on the reverse strand, counting down.
ATCTCCACCACAGTTGGGGAACTCGAATTCTATACATACACTAACTATTTTGGGTTGATTGGTTAGTATACTCTATGATCACCGAGTTAGACTGTTGTCCGATTGCACAATTGACCTTCCACTAGTTCCTCCAATAGTTAGAACTAGTTTAATGAAAAACAACTTGAAATAACTAACCTTTATACCTGCAAATTAGAAATCACACATGCATAACTAAACTCCAATAACCTTAACTCAAATTTACGGAGACGACTGAGTGACAAGAGCCATGTCACACAAGTTAACTACATACAAGTTGTTTGTTGATGTGGAATTTCGAATTTTCTCAATTTGACCAAGGCAAAATCAAATTGAGACTTTCTTGCTGCATTTTTCAACGCTCCCTCTCAGCAAGAAATGGATTATCAACCAACCCTATCCTGTACCTATGGAAATCGATCTTCCCTCTTGACAAAGCCTTTATCAAAATGTCAACATCTTGTTCCTCTTTTAGAATGTATTGTAGCAACATTATCTGCCTATGCATAGAGTCCCGTAAATGGTGATATATATATATATATATATATATATATATATATATATATATATATATATATATATATATATATATATATATATATATATATATATATATACTTGGATCAAAATTGAAATACCAGATTCTTAGAAAACTTAATGCAAGTCTGATTATCACAGTAGATCATAGTTTGATCCATCATCTGACCAAACAATTCCAGAAGTATCTTTCTTATCTAGATCGCCTCACATGTTGCTTGACTTGCAAGCATGCATTCTGCTTCTACTAAGCTAAGTACCACAAATATTTGCTTCTTGTTGTACCAAGAAACCAATCCAGACCTAACACAGAAAATTCCACCTGACTACCCAATCTGGATCTATGAAGCCACACAAATTCACTCCCTTTCTCCATTTGTACCATAATCCAAATTGGGTAGTTCCTTTGAGGTACCTTAAAACAAGCTTAGCTTCCTTCCAAAATAATTCAGTTAGCCTAACCATATCTTGGCTCAGCTGGTTGATTGCATAACACATATATGGTCATGTGTTCAAAAGATACATCAGTGATACCACTAGTTATCGATAAATAGTAGCATCCACTTCTTCACCTGAAGTGGCATCCTCCTTCCTCAATTTGGTCGCTAGAGGTGTATCCATGAGTTTACAAATCTCCATGGGGAATATCTATAGTATCTCATTTGCATACTTTCCTTGAGACACAAACAATTCCTCATTGCCTCGCCATACTTTCAACCCAAGGAAGTAGTGCATTAAACCCATGTCCTTCATTTCAAATTCCCTTGCAAGGTCCTCCTTGGAAGATCTGATCAACTCCTCATCACCAGTTAAAATAAAATCGTCAACATATAAGACAATAATAAGCAATTTACCTTATACCAAGATGTGATAGAGGTTTTCATCCACTTCAACTTTTGTGAAGCCCAAACCAGTGAGATAGATGTCAATCCTGGTGTACCAAGAATGGGGTTCTTGTTTGAGATCGTACAATGCTCACTTGAGTCTGCACACATGATACTCTCAATCAAATGTATTAAAAACCTTCTGGTTTCTATATTTACACTTCCTCCTCAATAAACACATTGAGAAATGTTGTTTTTAAATCCATCTGGTGAACCTTCCACCCCATCTACGCATCCAGTGAAATAATTGATCTAATGGATGAATACCTTGCTACAAGAGAAAAGGTTTCCTCATAGTCAATTCCCACAACTCGAGAGAATCCTTTGACGACAAATTTGGCCTTATACTGCTCTATGCATTTGTATTTTGCATGCTTAACCTTGAAGATCCATCTCAAACCCACTACTGATTTATCTACTGGTCTTGGGACCACTTCCCAAACACTTTTCTTTACAATGGAATTGTACTCCTCCACCACTACATCAACCCATATAGGTTTCTCAGTTAATTCCTCGAAATATGATGGATCAGTCTCTACAAACTCATTCATTAGATCCATGTAGCCAGTGTACCTCTCAGGTGACCTCCTTAGCCTCCGCAGATTTGAAGGAGCTCCCACATGCTCCATTGAATCATGCACAAGTCTATCAACTTCCCTGGTTCTTTTCCTGCCTTCTCTAGATGGTTTTTCTTGAGTGGATGTCTCCACTCTCTGCTCCTCAATTTTTGGTTGCTCCACAACTTTCCGAGGCTCCTCCCCTTTGGAGCTAAAATCTCTTATTCTCGTGGGATATGAAGCTCCCTCTCAAGAGAACACTACATCACTTTCTCCTCGTCAAAATTTACATCCCTTTCTACAATTGTCATTTTGAGGGAATGTAAGTACAAATGGTAGTTAGGAGGAGTTTTGGTATAACCCAAAAAAAATACCAACTTAGTTTTCGGCTCAAGATTCTTCCTCGATGCTTTGGAGATATGGATGTAAGCATAGGCTCCAAAAATACTGAAGTGTGACACATCCAAATTTCTCCCCTAGAAGGCCTCCTCCAGTGTTATCCTACCTAGAATCTAATGAGAACTTTGGTTCTACAAGTAGAGTTTTGTGTTACATTCCTCTTCCCACAAATGCAGTGGTAGAACTTCGTCATGTAGCATAGCTCTCGTTGCTCCTACAATGCTCCGATTCTTCCTCTCAGCTACCCCATTGTGTTGTGGGTTGTGGGGTGTTGTCAACTCTCTTTGAGCCTATTATCTCTCCTAAGAGCCTTCACCATCTTGCCAGTTTCTTTCTCAACCATTGCCTATGAACGTGGAGAATGTCTCATATTTCTTCTGCATGAACAAGATCTAGTACTTTCTTTAGAAGTCATCAATAAAAATGACAAAATATTTATGTATGACAGTGGAGATTGTCGATAAAGGTCCACAAAAATCAGAGTGGATCCTTTTAAGACTGCATGTGCTTTGTTTTCTGGATCATGGAATGTGGATTTTACATACTTCGCCAAGGTACATCCTTTGCAAACATCCTGCTGCTCAAGTGCTACTTTAGGGAGGCCAGTGGTTATTTTCTGCATAATCTCCAACGCGCCATGATGCAAATGGCCAAGAATTATGTGCCAAAGTTCACCGACATCGCGACTCTACACTTTCTCTACCTTACTACTTAATGCAACACAATCTTCCACATATAGAGTATACAATTTCTTCACACGAAATCCGATCTTATTCACTTTTCTAGTGACTATGTGTCTCAGGAGTGCTTTCCCTTTTCTGAATATCACATTGTAACTATGGTCTTCCAAAACTACAACAGAGATGAGATTTTTCTTTAGGCCTAGAATAAACATGACATCCTTGAGTCTAAGAGGGGATCCCGAGTCCCTCTGAAAGGTGATTGTACAAATACCAGTCGTGATGTGCCTTCCTTCGTCCCCAAAATTGATGTGCATTTGGATATATTTCTCCTCTAGCTCATTGAAAAAATCTCTACACCCTCTCGTGTGGAACGATGCACTTGAGTCCAAGTACCACATGCTCCCCATCCTTGTGCTCGCCATGCATGCGATAAGGGTGAAGTCAAGATCAATATATGAAGCCAAGACTTCACTTGCTCCTCCTCCTTAGGTTTTATTGCTTAAATTTTGATGTGGACACTTCATGGCATAGTGCTCAAATTCCTTACAATTGAAGCATTTGATATTGGACAAATATTTCTTCCTGCTCCCTTGGCTGGATTCTATTTTGGTTTGAGATTTATTCCCTTTTCCCTTCTTTCACTTTCCAACCAATGAAAATTTGTCTTTATCCTCGCCCTTGGATGAAGTCCCATCTCCGGTGTTCCGTCTTATCTCCTCTTGTATCAAATTGGACCATAAGAATTCCCAATTTTGTAATTTCTCCCTCCCATTCATCGAATCTTGGTAGTTGTACCAGCTTTTGGGAAAGCCTAGAAGAGCTAGGCTTACCAAGTCACCTTCTACAAAATTTACACCAACCCCGCTAAGTTAACCACGAACTTGTGTGAACCTACTCAGATACTGCATTAAAGTGTCATTCTTCTGCATATTGATATTTCAAAGTTTATCCTTGAGTTCCAACCTCCTGCGGTCACTACTATTCACGAACAATTATGTCAGTGCTTTCCACATTGCAAAAGGAGTTCCTTTCCCATGGAGATTTGAGAAGATGTGGTCTTGCACTCCCTCCAAGATCATTCTCCTTGCCTTGGCTACATATTTCTTCCATTGGGCTAGATTTTGTGCATAATATGCTTTTGGTTTTGTGCATTGTATGCCTGTGGTTTTGCAATATTTGTCTTGACATATTCTAGCAATCCATTTTCATCCAACATGATACTTCCATGCAATGAAATTAGAGATGCCTTCCAAGGCATACTCTAGTCTTAGCCCATTGAATTTCATCTTCCCAACTATGAAGAGAATCTGCTGCATTGAACTACAAATTTGATCCTCCTGAGAAACAACTTCGAAATTATTGTTCTAATTTGAATCTTGCTATGATACTATGTAGAAATTATGGTGTAGAAATGCAATTTCTCATGAAATTTTAATATAAATCATAAGACACAATCCTACTCTATTTCTCTGCGGTATTCAATTCACAATTTAGAACATCACTCACAAACATGCAATGATAAATAACACATAGGCACACAATATTTTTCCAGGGGAAACAAACTGCTAAAAACAACTTATGCCTTCTTGCATTAATATGATGAATAGAGATGTATTACAATTTTTAGCTAAATCTTAGCTCAAACTGCAAGTGAATAACCTATCTCTATGCTCACTAAGGAGCTCTAACCCAAACTTAGTCAATTTATGCCTTTGCTTACGCCCCTATTTCCTTACATAATTCTTGAGAAATTAGGCCCCTATTATTTAGGACATTCCTCCAAAATGCTTGTGCAATTCCCAAGGTTGATCATCTGACTGCATGCAACACCTGTACATTCAAGACTAGTCTACAACTGATGTTACACAACCTTGGAATCTCCACCACAACTAGGGAACTCGATTTCTCTGCATGCACTATCCAGTTTGGGTTGATTGATTAGTTAAATGGATGATCATTGAGTTAGATTGTTGTCCCACTGCACAACTGACCTTCCACTAGTTCCTCCAATATGTAGAACTAGTTTAATTGAAGGCAATTTGAAATAACTGACCTTGATTGCAACAAATTAGAAATCACACATGCTTAACTGCTCCAACTCCTCTAACTTGAATTTACTAAGCTGATATAGTAACAAGAGCCATGTCACACAAATTAACTGCATCCAAGTAGTTTGTTGATGTGAAAATTCAATTTTTCTCAATTTGACCAAGGAAAAATCAAATTGAGACTTTCTTGTTGCATTTTTCAACAGTTGGGTTGTAGTGATGGTTCACTGCGGGGCTTGTAAATAATTTATGGAGGCAAGTATGGCAATGAAAATCAGGTTTGGGGCTCCCAGGTTCGTTGGCATTTGAAACAAGGGTCAACATTAATTAATAAGAAGAGCTATAATGGTGATAAGGGAGTGGAACCACGATTTCATACCCCCCCCCTCTTCGCTAATGTCATAGGGGGAGGGCTCCCACAGTCCCTGATAGTTGTCGATCTATGCCTGTGATCATTACCGCTAAATCTAAGGGCCCACGTAGTAGGAGCTCACGTCATGTTTTGGGCGTTGATTTGATTGGGAAATCATGGTTGTTAAACCCAAGGCCCATGTGCAATGGAAATACCTAGTCCTCGAGTTGCAGTCATGTGTGTAGAAAATATAAAAACGAGATTCAATCTGACCTTGTAATTTACTAAAACAAGATATTGAATCCTTCTACAATTTGGAGAAACAAAACATGATCAAACAATCACATAACAAGTAAGAGAAAGAGACAATCGATCACACAACAAAAGATGTATCTGGGGAAAGCACACTGCCTAAAACCCCACTATCTGTATATTGTATATAGTCAATACCATGAAAAAATACAATGCTTTTCTCTCTTAGAGAAACTCCTACACTATGGAAATTGTCTCACTCTGATCTAGTCAAAATCAGTCAATTACTTAACCAATTCTCAACCTCTACTCAACCTGCCTTGCTCATGAACACTTGGAGGAATTTTTGCCCTATTAAATAGGAAATTCCCAAGAATTGATTATGCAATGCATCATAGGCTTCCACGTGACTTTATAACTGACCTGTACAGTTTTATAATTATACAACTGATAGTTATCATCCCTTTAACCTCAGTCTCAAGTAGGCATTCCTTAGAACTGACATGCAACAACTATTTATAGTAAATTATAAATTAATTGATTAATCACTACCTGTGAATTAAATCAGATTTAATTCACTCGACCTCTCACTAAATTATCACTCAGTTAGAACTAGTTAAACTAATTTTAACTCAATTTCTTGAGTTAACTAATTACAACTCACAAATAAATATAAGTGGACCCCCTTAAATCATGGTAGAACTCTACATGCCTCCTCTCTGACCATCAACTTGAATTTTCTAAGATAAATCATTCATTTTGACTTAGTTAACTAATACAAGCTGTCATGAGATGAAATTGCAATTTTTCTTCCAAATTAATTAAGGGAAAATTAAATCAGAAGCCCCCTTTAGGGTTTCATTTCAACACTCCCTCTCAACAAGAAAGGGATTATCTGCTACCCTGATCCTGTCTCTGTGGAATTATAATTTTCTTCATGTTAGTGCCTTCATCAAGATGTATGCATCATGCTCCTCCAGGGGAATGTACTATAATGACATAATCTGCCTCTGAACACAATCTCTGAGATGGTGATAGCGGATATCAATATGCTTGGACTTGTCATGGAATACCGAATTAAGCGAGAGTTTGATGCAACTATGGTTATCATAATGTATCACTGTCAGATCCATATGTTGACCAAACAAACCAACAAGTATATTCCTCATCCATATGGCCTTGCATGTTTCCTGATTGGCCGCCATGTACTCTGCCTTTGTTGAACTGAGTGCAACCGGTCTCTGTTTCCTGCTATACCAAAAAACTGCTTCTGATCCTTTGCTGAAAATGCCTCCTAATGTTCTCTTCCTGTTGGATGGATTCCCTTCCCAATCTGCATCGATGAAGCCTTGAAGCTTCACTCTCTATTTCCATCAGTACCATAATCCATACTTTGTAGTGCCTCTAAGATATCTTAACACATGCTTCCTTGCCTTCTAAAAGAGCTTGGCATGCTTAACCATAGCTTAGCTCAGTTGGTCAACTGCATGGAATATGTCGGGTTGTGTGTTCCCCAAATACAAGAGTGAACCCAAAATCTACCTGTAAATAGTAGCGTCCACTAATTCGCCCTAAGTAGTGATCGAGGTGGATATTGGTGGCCACCTGCCTATTTCACCTAGTCAGTTTCATCAGTTTTGTTATTTAATATTTTTAGCAGTTTTTCAAGTCTTGAACTTCTGAGCCATTTTGAGGTCCTATAAGGCGTAGTCCTCGGAGAGATATTTCCAATGAGGTATCATACATGCCAAACGTAGGTACTATGACCAAGTTATGACCCCGAGAAGTTGGCGGCCTAACCCCAACAGGGCCTATAAACTCTTGGTGTTACACCTCCTCGGGTTAGGGTTTTGGTTGTTTAGGGTTTTCTCTTATTTTTCAATAATAAAAAGACCCTTGAGCCTCATTGTAACACAGTTCAGAGGCATGTAGCTGCCACATCTCTTCTCAGAGATAGGCTACCATCGCCCTAGCTAGTTTATGTCCATTCTGTATGTAAGCATATTTTAATCATTTGATATTAATGAAATGAAGTTTTATCTCTGCTACATCTCTGTGTTTATTTTTTTTTCTGTATTTTATTTCATTCTTGCATAAATCCATGAGGGTTTGAAACATATTTTAGTTTCAAATTTTTACATTTATCTTCAGTAAACTTCATGAAAGTACCAAGGTCTCGAAATATCATATTAGCAAGTGAAAAATATCTCATTTGAAAGTATTTTTTATTATCTCAAATGGGTTTTTTTTACGAAATTTGGTTTCATTTCTCGGTTTGAGAGATATGAGCAATTGAAGTTACACCTGTATGGAACACTGCGCTGCCACACATCCTATGAGTCTGTGGAATCATTTTCTCACCCCACATGTCATCAAATTTCAAGTGTCTTATATCACTAGAAACATATATTCAATACCTGAAATGGGCCTTTGACGGGATTTGATTTCATCACCGATAGCAGAAGTTATCAGTAAAGTTGCAACAAGAGGTCCATTTCAACCAAGATCTGAATCAAGTAGCATCCTCCTTCCTCCAGTTTCCTGCTAGAGGAGTCTCCATGGGTCCACTGCCCTCCATGTGGAACTTCCTTAGAATCTCCTTGGCATACTTTCCCTAAGATACAAATAGCTCCTCATCGCTTTGCCATATTTCCAATCCAACGAAATATTGCAAGACCACATGTCTTTCATCTCAAATTCTCCTGCAAGATCCTCTTTGCAATAATTTATGAGATGCTCATCACCTATTAGTATTAGATCATCAACATAAAGTAGAATAATCAATAGCTTACCATCAACCACAATATAATATAGGTTCGCATCTGCTTCACTCTTGGTCAAGCCCAACCCAGTGAAATAGTTGCCAATCCTAGTGTACCAAGAATGAGGAGCTTGCTTCAGCCCATATAGTGCTCTCTTGAGTATGAACACATGAGAGTCGTTGTCTAAAGTATCAAAACCTTCCAGCTGCTCAATGTACACTTCTTCCTCAATAAATCCATTGATAAAGGTTGTATTTACATCCATATGATGTATCTGCCATCCCATCTGCGCCGAAAGTGCAAGGATGGATCTAATAGATGAGTACCTTGCAACTGGTGCTGCCTCCTTCACTTTGTAGACCCACCTGGATCCTACAACTGACTTGCGCACTAGTCTTGGGATAACTTCCCATGCAATGTTTCTGATAATGGAGTCATACTCCTCAACCATGGCATCAACCCACACTTGATGTTGTACTGTTTCCTCGAAAGAGGATGGTTCTATCTCAATACCTTTGCTCATAAGATCCATGTATCCAGTGTACCGCTCTAGGGACCTTCTTTGCTTGCATTGTGATGTGGGTGCTCCCACATCCTCTATCGCATCCAACAATAATCTTTCAGCCTCTCTGGTGCACTTCCTTCCATCTCTGGTGGATGGATCTGCATTAGTGGTTTCTACCACTCTTTGTTCATCTTATTGTGGTTTATGCACATCCTGAGGTTCATCCTTTGGAGCCAAGAGCTTCTCAACTGTATGCAACTCGAGCTCCCTCTCAAGGGACAATTTCATGGCTTTATCTTCATCGAATTTCACACCTCTTTTGACCACTTTCATCCTCTGTGCTGGAAAGTACACCCGACAGTTGTGAGGTGTATAAGTGAACCCCACAAATATCACCAACTATGTTGTTTCTCTAGATTATTCCTGGCATGTTTGGTCAAATGGAAATAAAAATATGAACCAAAAATTTAAAAATACGACACTTTTGGTCTCTTACCTGAAAAAGCCTCCTCTGCTGTACTCATCCCAAGTATCCGGCGAGGACTTTTGTTCTGCATAAATACTGTTGTATTGCATGCTTCTGCCCATAGATGCAACGATAGGTCATGATCATGCAACATAGCTCGTGTTGCTCCCATAATAGTTATTTTCTTCCTTTCTGCAACCCCATTTTGTTGTGGTTTATGAGGTGAAATCAATCATCTTCGAATTCCTTCTAATGAACAAACGTTCTTGAATTCATTAGAGATGTATTATCCAACATTGTCACTCATCAGAGCCTTCACATTCTTCCCTGTATCTTTCTCGACAAATGCCTTGAACGCACAAAACTTGGAGAACGTCTGATGTTTCTTTTGCATGAAGAAAATCCAACACTTTCTTAAAAAATTATCAACAAAAATCACATAATACCTGTGATTTGTCATGGAAGTTGTTGAGAATGGTCCACACACGTCTAAGTGAACTCTCTCAAGGATCGCCTTGGCTTGAATTTATTATAGTGAAATGTGGCTTTGGTATACTTCCCTAATTGACACCCTTTACATGTATCTCCTTCCACAAGTGTTCCATTTGGAAGTCCTATAGAAATCTGTTGCATGATCTTCAAAGCGCTGTGGTGTAGATGGCACAAATCCTATGTCATAACTCACCGATGTCTCGACTCTCCACCTTATCTCCTTTAGTGCTCAATTTTGCGCAGTATTCCACATCTAGTTTGTATATGTTCTTTACTCGAACCCCAATATTTCTCACCTGTCCCGTGGCTTTGTGATGAAGGAACACCTTTCCTTCACTGAAGATCACATCATAGCCACGATCTCCCAACATAGAAACATAAACCAAATTATTCTTTAAAATGGGAACATACATAACATATTTTAATGTGAGTGGATTACCTGACTTCCTCTGAAAGGTAATTGTACCTACACTAGTAACGTTATACCTCCCTTCGTCACCCATCTCGATGTGCATATGGAGATCCTTCTCCTCCAAGCTACTGAATAATTATTTGTTGCCGGTCATATGGAATGAAGCCCCCCTATCCAAGTACCACGCATAAACCATTACCGATGATGCCATGCATGCAATGAGAGTGAAGTCCAACTCAAACTTTGAAGCCAATGCTTCACCTGCTGCTCCTCCTGAGGCCTTATTGTTGATCTTCTTTTGTGGAAAATTTGTGGCATAGTGTCCATGATCATGGTAATCGAAACATTTTACCTTTGAAAGTCTCGCTTATTTCCTACCTTTCCAAACTAATATGTAGAATGGGACACCTTCCCTTTCCCTTTCTTTGCCTTTCCAGCCAAGGCACGGTTTTCCTCCTCATCAGTCTTTGATGAGGACCCATCTCTGGTGCTCCGCCAAATTTATTCTTGTACCAAATCAGACCATAGTCGCTCCCAATTTGGTAGCTTCGCCCTCACATTCATAGAGTCCTGGTAGCTATGCAAACTTTGGGAAGGCCTAGAAGAGATAGCCTCACCAAATAATCTGAGGCAACAATTATCCCGAAATTTCCAAGCTCATCTCATCATTGAGTGAGCTTTGTCAAGTATTTTTGGATCTTGTCAACCTTCTCCATTTTGATCTTCTTGAGCTTTTCTTTCAGTGACAACTTCCTGTGGTCATTTTTATTTTGATACATATATGCCAAGGCCTTCCACATAGCATATGGAGTCACCTTCTTGTGGAGACTTAAGACAATATGATCTCGAACTCCCTTTAACAAGATCCTTCTCACCTTTGCTACATTCTTATTCCATGCATCAAGAAGTTGAGCATTTGCTGTTGCGAGCTGAGGGATATTAGTATCTATGAAAGCCTTCTTTCTGGTGTCCTCCTGCACTACCTCAATGTTTTCCTTCCATTCTATGTAATTCCATTTTCCCTCAAGATCATATTTGATTCTCAAGCCATTGAAATACATCTTGATCTATTGTTGGATCCCGAAGAATAAATCTGCAAATTCAAACTTGATCAAAACAAAAAATTTTATTCTCTTCTTATTGTGATTCCTGGTGCTCTAATACCATTTAGAAAATATAACAACAAGATTTAATATGGTCTTGTAATGTACTAAAACAAGATACTGAATCCTTCTACAATTTGCGGAAACAAAACACGATCACACAATCACATAACAAGTAAGAGAAAGACACAATAAATTGCACAACACAAGATGTATCTAGGGAAAGAACACTGCCTAAAACCTCGATATATACATATTGTATAAACTCAAGGGCATAAAACAATACAATTCTTTTCTCTCTCAGAGAAACTCTTGCACTGTGCCAATTGTCTCACTCTGATCTAGGAAAAATAAGTCAATTACTTAACCAATTCTCAGCCTATGCTCAACCTGCCTTGCTTACACATTCTTGTAAGAATTGTTGCCCTATTAAAAAGGTTTTATAGGAAATTCCCAAGAATTGTTTGCACAATTAATCATAGGCTTCCACATGACTCTATAATTGACTTGTACAATTTTCTAACTATACAATTGATAGTTATCATCCCTTTATGCTTGGTCTCAACTAGGCCTTCCTTAGAGCTGACATGCAATAGCTATTTATAGTGAATTATCATTAAAATGATTGATCAATACTTGTGAATTAAATCAAATTTAATTCACTGGACCTCTGATTAGCTCATCACTCAGTTAGAACTAGTTAAAGTGATTTTAACTCAATTTCTCGAGTTAGCTAATTACAACTAACAAAAAACTGTAACTAGACCCCCTTAAATCATGGGAGAACTCTACATGCCTCCCCTATGACCCTAAAATCGAATTTCCTAAGCTAACTCAGTCATTCTGACTTAGTTAACTAATACAAGCTGTCATGAGATGAAATTACAATTTTCTTCCAATTTAATTAAGGGAAAATTAAATTAGAAGCCCCCTTTGGGGTTCCATTTCAACGATGTGCACTAATTTTTCGTGAAGGAGTGAGAGATATCGAGGGACAAGCTGCAATGGAAATGTGTAACGAGTTCTCCCATGAGGGTTTGTGCCAATATTGTAACAAAGTCTAGAAAGCAATGGTTATGTATGTTTTGAGCGTGGGGTTTAACATTGTGGTTGAGGTTCAAAAGAAGGTTTTAAACCAAGGGGGATGAAAGAAATCCAATGTAGAAAGAGGTGAATGAAACCGGGTTCATTGATATGGTGAATGATCGAGAGCATCCTGATAGGATGTGTCACATTGACATTTTTTAATTTCATGGACTCATACCTAATCGCATATTTGTCTCGCATGAGAACTACATCAAGTCCTTCCTCGCATGCATTTGTATAAAACAATAAATCTTTATCCAAGTCTATATTTTTCACAATAGGGACATGTGTGAGAAGGTGCTAATCACTCAAATCTCACTGTAAATTATGATTTCCATTGAAATCTCACTACCTTCTTTTCCAATGCAGTAATCAAATAGCCAATTCTTGAGAATCCTTGTATAAATATCCTATAATATCAGGCTAACCACATAAAAGATAAATATTCTGTTACATTTCGAGGAGTAGGACACTCTAGTATGGCCTTGATATTTTTGGGATTGACTGCAACTCCTTCCTTTGAAATAACATTACCCAAGTAGTGCACTTGCGATTGAAATAAATCACACTTTTTGAGCTTCGTGTATGGATGATGCTCCTACAACACTTGTAACACAACCTTGAGGTGCTCTTCGTGCTCCTCTTTGGTCTTTCAATACACTAAAATTTCATGAATGAAAACTAGTGCAAATTTATCCAAGTATTTACTAAGAACATTACTCTTCAAGCACATAAATGTGGTTGGTACATTTGTTAACCCACATGGGACCACTATAAATTCATAGTGCCCATATATGGTCCTGAATGTAATCTTATGGTTATTTTCATCCTTCATTTAGATTTTATGGTACCCATGCCTCAAATCCATCTATAAAACAATGTGGCTCCTCTTAGCTAGCCAAATTGACAATTTGGGAAATGGATACTTGTTTTTAATGGTTTCTTTGTTTAACTATTTGTAACCAATACACACCCTAAGGTTGTGTTGAAGGCTGGAAGGTGACTGCCTCAACATTAGGGATTCCACCCGGTTGGGAGCTTAAAGCAACTCCTTTTCCGTTGAAATGGTGGGTTTGACTGGGGATATAGGGACTAGTTTCCCGTATAAAAAGAGTTTATATGAATAAAAAAAGGGAATAGAATCAACACAAACATGGTGATTTATTTCTAATGATAACATAAATTAAATCTAATTGTTTTCGGGGATCCAACTTTTTTACATGATTATAAGGAAACATTTCACAAGCATGAAACAATATAGATCATTGCATACTTAATGAATATAAGGACATGTAAGAAACTAAATCAATGTAATTGATTTAGTTGATTAAGAACATCAATAACATAAAAGACTTCTTAGTTTCACATCTAATAACATATCGCTCAATACATTATATCAATAGTAATAAGAACATATACCACTTCAATGCTTATCAAAAGGAAAAAAGTAGACAGAAATAAGTTTGCTATAAATCTCAGAAACATAAAACAATTAATACTTAGATAATAGTACCCACTACATCATAGCTTAAGATCTGAAAAAGATAGCTTCTGGGTTCAGGTTTCCAATTAGATAACTTTTGTTCCACATTAGTGCAAGTTCCAAAAGCAATGTTCTTAAAATTCCGGACCCCTTTCTAAATGCATGAAAGAGGTTTAAATACTGATTAATATTACAAAAATATAAGACTTGTGAAACAAGTCTCTAAAACTATTATTTCAAAACTATATAACTAAAAACTAGGAAAATAAATTGCATTTTTTGGAACAGTTTCACGATTGTTTCCCATAATCATTCTCTAACTAATCCTTGAGCTGGCATGCTTTCACCATATGTTTAAGCTGGGGGGGATGAATTGGTTGCATTCTCATCTACCCCGTGAATGCTGCATCCTTTAATGCTGGAAGAAGTCGATCTGCTGCATTGGAGAGACATCTCAACATTAGCCATTGGCTATGTGGTTTAATCAATAAATACCAGTAACTTTCCATATTTGGTTTGGTTAGGCTTTGAATGTCAAGAGATTTTGTCCTATATGTTTCTTGCCAAGAATGCCTTAGGAATTTGATATCTGGTAAAGTGTCCTTTGGATAATCCTGGATTAGGTTGACTTGCAAAAGAGAATCTTTTATGTACTCCAGAAATGTTGGAAGACAAATTCTTAGCTCTAATAATAACTAATTCAACAATTTTCATTTTAATGTCCTAGTCTCCAAATACTATATCTTTGATTGATTCTTCAAGACGAGGGAGATCAGTCGCTCTACCCTGTGCAGTGTCCTGCGAATCTATATACTTAGACACTTTATCATCAATCTCATCATAATAATTCCTCAGATCAGATATCTGAGTGACTAATTGATCACTGGTTTTAACCATCTCTTGGACTTGATTTAGCTTATGATATAAAGCTGTTTGTTGCTTCGACAATGATGCCTCTAACTCTACTGCTTCCTTCTTGACTGCATTGAGTTTGGGATTCTCCTGGAACTTCTCAATTATCTGCTTTCATTGATGGATTAGTTGATCCTTTTCACTAAGCTCATTTCTGAGTTTGCGTGTAAGAGCTTCAAAATCTTGCTAAAGAGTAGTGACATTTAATTTCAGCTCTTGTTCAATCTTATGTTTTTCATTTAAGAAAACTTGCTCCATTTGAGCAATTTTGTGGTCCTTTTATTTGATTATTGATTGAATTTTAGCTTTTTTTTTTTGTATGTATAGTTTAATCTGCGTAAGCACCTACAAATTGAGACAGTTTATGAAGTTCTTCCTCTAGAGTTGATTGAGTTTCTTTCCAAAGGACTTGCATTGGTGTCACGTTTAGAGTTAGTTCTGGAGATTTCTCCATCCTTCACCTCTTCTTTGATCTGGTCATGACAAATTTATGTTTTATACTATAGAATACGTCTAATGGAGGTACTTCCTTAACGTTGAGGATTATTTCATCAATAGGAAAAGCTGGGTTGATTTCCATGTCTTGGGAAGATGTAGCTTCTTTGTTTTCTTCCATATCATTATTTCTTTGGCTATCACTTTGCTCAACACCTTTTGTAGAAACCTCTGCAGTGAATGATATTTAATTCTTTTTTTCTTGACTCTTCATACTATCATTATCAGTAGGCATGTGCTGTGTACTTGGTTCTTCTACAGAAGCTACTGAATTTACAGTATCAAGAATAAGTGCAACATCTAATTGAATAGGATCACGAGTGACTGGAATATCAGCTGTAGATAGTAATTTTTCAAACTCGCCCCAGTCTTATGTGAGTTTTTCATTCTACTCAATATTTGCAATGTATGTTTCTGGAATTGGTACTTGAGATGAAGACGTTGAAATTGAAATCTTTTCTGTTTCCGGTGCTAGTATTTGGAACAAAAATTTCATTAAATGAGCATTTCTTTGTTCTCGATATTCTTTGAATCTCAGCAGGTCTTCAGGACATAGCGTTTCTTCTGCTATTTGTTGAACTCTAGAAAATTTAGAAACTCACTCGAAGATATCATCTAATCTATCAGGCTAGCTTGGGAATGCTCGAAGCTTGACCTGATTTGTGATTTTTCTAGCAACACCATAGGCATCATAATTTCTATTGGGAAAAACTGGGAATTTGAATGATTTTATTCCATCAATTTCAAGACAGTCATGCTTGAAATTTCTCAACGCGTAAGAGCCACATGAAAAAGGGAAGGTTGGCCAAATGGTCTTTTTAGCATCTTTCAATACTTTTGTTAAACCATTGCCAACAATTTGATAGGCAATTTCTTTAGCCAACAATTTATCTAGTACATACATAGGTAGGATATGTGGAGGGGCATAGATTCCAAAAACACCGATGTACATAAAGTACACTTCACCAAACCACCTACCTATATACTTTAGACTTTTATCAGCTTCAGGGGTAATTCTAGGGATTTTAACTTCAAAAATGACTTGGTAGATCGAGAGCATGATTTCATTACAAATATTGAACATATGGGAGTAGTATATTGGTTCCCACAAGAAATCTAACTAGACAAAGATGGGAAATACTACTTCCTCGGTTCACTTCCATCCAAAGGAGCGGAATTCACAAGAAAAACAAATTGCATCCATGATATAAGAGCTCATGTAAAAAGGAGGGGTTGTATTGGTTTTAACATTCCGATTTTCCCTATAGGATGTGATGAGTCTAATAAAATTATCAGAAATAATGGTTCCCCAATTTAGGATATACCCATCAGAGGCTGCTTCTATCAAGGGTTTCCGATTGTCTTTAAACTTACTAGTATTTATAGACCCAAATAAACGACACATCATTGCTTCTATTTGAGAGTAAGGACTTTTAAGAGAATAAAATGTATACATACCATTATCATCACGCTTATGCCAGTTATGATCATTTCTCCACTCTTTAGTTACTGCTACAGGATTGTCGTTCTCTTACATGAACTTTTGAACGAATTGTGAATCATATCTGTTTTGCGGCTCTGGTAATTTGTACATCTTCTTTAAATTAGATGTCCTGAGAGAACCAATGACAATTCTGTTCTTCATAACAATTTTTCTATCCCTTATATCCACATTTTCTAACACCCATCTCACTAAGTTAGTGTATGGATGTATTTTGGGACAAGTGAAAATTTCGTGAATAAAAGAATTAGCCGCATCTGACCAGGATTTTAAATCATTGGAAGAAGCATCATTAGCTACGGCTTGCTTGTCCGAAATTACTTGAGGTTTCTCATTCTCGAAGAGTTGGTACAACCCTTCCCATCCTGATAAAACGACATTTGGATTGCATGTAGTATCAGAGGTTAAGGGAGCCATTTCGTTGTTTTCCTCTTGCTGCATATCTAACTGTGAGGGGGTGGCGGATTGCCTTCGTGCTTTAATCAATTGTGACATGATTTTATGCCTTGCATTTTAGAATTATTCTGTTCAAACAAACCAGAGATGATAAGCTCAACACACTTCGAAACGTTGTTAACAATCTTATCAATTGAATGCATGTGTAATGAGAATCCATCAATATTTAATTTTGAAACTAAAAATCAATTGAAAACCTCGAGATTACAAACTTGTATGAACGAACATTAAATTCGAAATTATGGATCCACATGGTTCTGAAAACTGTCATTATATTTGGATATTACATCGGCGATTTGATAGACGACATGCTTTAGTCGATTTTTATTGCTCTATGAAATGCGAAATTGCGAAACTGCAAATGCACGATAGCTATAAACAAAATGTGATATCGGTATATTTTAGTTGAAGGGATGCAGTATCGGTGTCTGTTAGATAACAGATTTTGGTATTTCGGCATTGCATGAATTCACTTATTCTCTTGATCGCAAATTTTGTCCCGTTATATGCATTTTGCTTTTAAAGTTTTAGTTTTTTTTTAAGCATTTTTTAGTGACTTTCTTATTTATAAAAAAGAAAATTAAAATCTTAACCTAAGAAATTATTAATTTGTGTTTTATTTCTAAGAATTGAATATTAATTCTAAAATTTTTAAGGGTTCTCATTATTCTTTCTAAGTTATTATGTAGGATAATGGGGAGTTTTTGTAATACTACAACATGGTGTCATCCTTTTTCTATATAAATAATGTTTGATCTTCCCAAAATTTCAAGCTGAGTCTAATGTACCCCTTTTTCAACATCTCTTTCAACTAAATTTGCAACTGCATTATCTCGGGCATGCTCATTTGATAGGGTTCCTTGGACACATCCATCGCTTTTGAAGTGAGCTCTATTGAGAAATTGATGTCTCTCTTGGGTGGAAAACCTAGATTTTTTTTAGGAAATACATCACCGTATTCTTGCAATATGCGATGGTCTTCAATTCTTAACTCATTTTCCTCTTCTAAGCTAGTCACTTAAATAACATACAAAGGACATCCTTTTTTGCTATATTTCTTTAATTACAGGGTTGAAATATTCCTTATTGACATAATATTCTATACCTTTTTCAACAACCTAGGATCTCCTTTACTGTCCCTATATGGTCGTGTTGGTTATCTAACATCATCATCTTTTAATTAAATTACAAAACTTGGGGTAATAGAAAAAGGGATATTTATCTGAGGGAATAAGCCTAAATGGAGGAGCTATTTAGGCTTTCTCTATATGGACTGAACTATTATATCCCCACGAGCTGATTGAAAGGTTAGTGATAGAAAAATAAAATTTTACTCTACTAAACTATAGAAGAAAGAAAACAAATAGGGTTTTGGTAAAGAGGGGAACTTGCAACACATCCTTCTTGATGGATCTTTAAATTCTTGAGTGGATAACAAGAAGAAGGAGTCATCATTTCATGAATATTGTACATAAGACACACACAAACACCTTTTCTATTCTACAATAACAAAATCCTAATATCACATGTGAAGGTTGGTAGAAACCCTTCTAGATCTAGTTGATTAGTTTAATGAAGTAAGTTAATGCATTCATGTAACAACATTAAACCGTTATAAGTGAATTGATGCGGGGGGAGGATGAGATCCTACTAACTAGAGGAAAAAGACATGTCAACAAAGTCCATAACTTTGAGTATTGGATAGCTCTGTGTCCTTTCTATATACGGTCATTCTTCTTGAAAACTCTCTTATGTCTTGTGGTCTTCCATTTATTTTCTAATATTTACGAATCCCATTCTTATCAACCCCTAAAACCAAATTGGGTCAATATAATAAATGATACAAAATGGGTCGTCCATTTCAATACTAAGAAAAGAATCACAATACCATAGGTTCGGTATGTTCATACCAAAATATCACAATCCCATGCGAAGGAGATTTTTAACAAATATTTTGATCTTTGTTAGAGTTTTTACATAAAATATAGGTCCATTTTTATATTAATCCTAAGATATCCATGTTCTAAGTGCACCCATAATGATCAAGATTGACTAAATAAAGTCAAGAGGGTGTGACAATCAAGTTTAACCCTTATCAAATGCATTCTCACAAGTAATTACTCATTACTAGCACTATGCACACAACTTTCAAGGGAAAACATTGCACCTATTACTTAAATAAATAGTATAGATGACATTTTCCAATGTTTTGGGACAAATGAAGGTTCTCTATACAAAATAGACCATGCAAACTTGCACCATAGAGCTATGATCTCTTGATACATTTTCCCAAAATGGTTTATTAATACATGCAAGAGAAAGTCTCATAATAACATTATCCTCTTGGATATTTATAAACATGGGGATAAAATGAATCTATGCTCATCATTAAAGGACTTCTACAACCTTGTAATTTTCTCTCTTCTTTTGTACTACCCATATTGGTTGTGAATTGTGACATGCTTCATTGCATCAAAAGGCGCTCAACAATCAAATATTAGGGAGATATTGCAGGAAGTGTTAGATCAAAATAATAATAATAATAAAACATAATGTGAGCTTAATTTAAAAAACAACAATAAAAAAGTAAAAATAAAAATAATCATAAATCTGGTACAATTAAGAAAAATAATAATTAAAATACGAATCATACAAAAGAGAAACACTGAAAAGATTGAAATTTCATTATTATTAAGACCAATCTACATCCATCTTAACTTTGAATCTACCAAGCACAAAGAGGGATCCAATCTCTCTCTTGAGGTACAAACCTCTTTCAGAGTGAAAAGAGATTTGATCCCTCTCGGTGCTTGGTAGATCTAGAGTTAAGATGGATCTAGGTTGGTTTAATTATTACCCTTTAAATAGGCCACATTAGAGACCTATACTATGCATTAAGAATACCATGGGTTAGAGTCCGAAAAATGTTAAATGCAACATTACAACATCTCTATCATACCTTGGGTAATCTTATGGTTTTCATTTGATTTGATTTTAATTTTAATTTTAATGTATTTTATTTTTGTTTTGTTTATTTTGACCAAGTCAAAATGTTAAACATTACAACATCTTTACCATCCTAAGCTAGAGGGCACCTAAGCAAATGAAAATATAAAGTTAAAAATTTCCTTTAGCCTTTAGCTAAAACTAAAATTACTAAATGAGATTTCGAAATAAACTACTCCAATATAAAAATTAAAAATATAAAATACTTCAATATTAAAATTTATTTATTATGTAATTTAAGAAAATTAAATGAAAATTAATATTAATATTAATACATAATTTATTATAAATTAGCTTGGATTTATTTTAAATCCAAATTAATCAAGTGAAAAGGAAACAATTTTTTTAATAAAAACTTATTTGTAAGTAAAAATAAATTTACATATGGAGAGATTTGATCATTGTGATAAATCTATACTTGTTATATAATTCTTTATGTTAAAAGAAATATAGTGAAATATAAGTCTTCATTGGTTAGCCTGTTATTATCCCTTCTTACACCGAAGGTGTTTACTTTTGAATCATTCCACTGCTCACTATAGTCAACCTTTTTATTTTCTGCCGTTGATTCAAGTAAACAACTGTCACATTGTCAACCGTTAGATCTATATAATAAATATTTAAAAAATATATAAAATCCCAAAAATAGTCACTCCTTTTAAAATTAGCAATGTATTACATATTTACACACACAAATTCTTTCATTTTCCATTTAAATGCTTTTTAGGCCTTTGAAAGAAAAAATTAAATTAGAAAATGGTAATTTTTTTTTTAACAAGAACGGTTATGGATTTATATTAGATCTTTGGCATGAATTCCTCAAAACAGATTACAAAATTTGGGGGCAGTTCCCAATTTTTCTCGCTTGTTTTGATATCTATGGCTCGATAATTAATATGTCGGTACTTCTTACAACTAGCTATCGCTTCAATCTCCGAAATTTTCCCTAAGTTGTGGAAACAAACAAACTGCTGTAATAAAATGTAGTAAAACATGTGACTAGAATATAGTTTTTTTTTGCTCTGCGCCTGCTCTGTTGGCCTGCGCAGCCACTGCATGAGCGCTGCTCACGGCCCTCCGTGTTGCAGCTTCGGCCCTCACGGCCTTTGGAGCACTCGATCCAGCCAAGATCAGATTGGATCCGTCCTCCAGGCACCCGATCCCGCCTCTGGCCTCTCCAGAGCTGCGCCTTCTGATCTGTGGCTCGTCATTTGCTGGATCTGCTGCCCAGATCCTTAGCTGCGCCTTGGTTCTGACTCTGCTCGGTCTCGGAAATGCCTCTCTTGTCTGGAGCAGGAAAAGTGAGTTTCTGATCTGGACTATGGAGACCCAAGGCTCGCCTCTCGGGCCCTCTCAGTCTTCTCCTCCGGATGACTCTGCCGCTTTCTCTTCCTTGATTGCTGCGTTGCCTAAGAAGAAGAATCCTGACGCATCAAAGTTCGTTAAGAAGCTCGATGATGTACCAGAGGTAAACCTACCTCCTGAGGGACCGATCCAGGTTGCCTTGTCTCTAGCAGATCGTGTCCTGGTGGGTCAATTTACGGGTCTCTGGCCCTCTCCTAAATCAACCGAAAACTGGGTCGTCAGGAATTGGATTCCGCTGATCAAGAATAAAGTCACTTCGTACTTTCTAGGAAGAGGCTACTTCCTGTTCGAATTCAACACCAAGGAGGACAAAGACCTGATCTTTAGGAATGGACCCTATTTCATGGGACCTCAGGGTCTCTACCTCAACAAATGGACCCCAGACTTTGATCCGGCTGTGGACGTACCGTCGGCTGTCCCCGTTTGGGTTAGGCTCCCCAACCTTCCGGTACACTGTTGGAATTGGGACTCCCTCAAACATATTGGCAACTCATTGGGCAAATTCATAGACAGAGCCAACAACAACGATCAATATGATTGCGCCCGGATCTGTGTCGAGGTAGATCTTGAGGTGGGTCTTCCGGAGGCCATAAAACTAAAGGTTGGAAGCTAGACGCAAGATCAAGTCCTGGACTACGAACAGCTCCCTTTCAAATGTCGCAAATGTCACATATACGACCATTTTGCTAGAGGATGCCCGAATAAAAGCGATCCAGAAAAAGGAAAGGAGGAAGGATGGAACCAAGTCAAAAGGCCAAAGACAAACCACAAGAAATCTGGGGCACAAGGATCTCAACCTGCCGCTGCCCAAAATGTATCCTCGTCAAGAAGTCAAGAAAATAGGTACGAGATCCTAAGCTCTGCGGAAGAAGTCCCCAGGGAAGAGGAGAGGCCCGTCAAACCAGCAGAAAAATCGACCTCAGCAGGAAAAAGACCCGAAGAGAGCATCATGGCAAGGGACAAAGAAAAGCAAACAGAAGCCTCTGAGGAGGAACATGACTCGGAAGAGTCCGAGGAAGATGGAGAAATCAGAGACACGCAGACTTCGGTCAGAAGATCTGCAAGGGGTCGGAAATCTGCAAGAGAAAAGAGAGATCAGGAAACCTACAAAGACAAACTCCAGGGTAGTCAGCCCACGTTGGAAAAACTCCTCAGCAAGAATATGAAAACGGTTAAAAATCAAGCTCATGGCTCTAGGGGAGCCTCCCATCAAAGAAATAAATGATGAAGACCATCTCCTGGAACTGCAGAGGAATGGGGAGTAAAGTAAAAGAAGAAGCAATAAGAAGTATAATAAGAAGAGAAACCCCGGACATTCTTATGATCCAGGAGACTAAAATGGAGGACAAGGAGTTCCTCCAAATCAACAAAAAGTTTTGGAAGGGAAGCAGCGGACTAGCAGTATCATCAAGGGGAGCCTCTGGGGGTTTGGGCTCTCTCTGGAACCCCCTCAAGTTCAGACTGGTCTCAGAGGTGCACAACAGCCATTGGCTATTCTTGAAGCTACATTCAGTAGAAACAAGGGAGGCTATCTGCCTGTTCAATGTCTATGCTCCTAATAATATAGGGGAGAAAAGGGAGTGCTGGGACTCCATTAGACAACTGGCGGAGACTGAGAACCTGGGAAACCTCATTATTGCAGGTGACCTAAACATAACCCTATGCTCGGTGGAAAAGCGAGGAGGCACAATCGTAAGGGACCCAGCAAGGGAGTGGGTGGAAGACCTCATGCAAGACTGGGACCTGCTCGATATCCCTCCAGATAACGGTAAGTACACCTGGACCAATAAAAGAATAGGCCCTGGTCATATTACTGCTAGACTTGATAGATGTTTGGTGCAGAGTTCTTTTCTTTTGCTTGGATTAGAATCCAGGTTACACATCCTTCCTTGCAGTGTCTCAGATCATAAACCCATTATGTTAGAGATGTCAGGACCCAAGGATCTGGGTCCCATCCCTTTCAGGTTTAACGCTCTTTGGGTTAAGGAGCCTGAGTTTATCAACTTGGTTCAAGACAGTTGGAAAATGCCAGTGAAGGGTTCTCCCTTCTTCATCTGGGAAGAAAATCTTAGAAGGTTAAAAGCTGCCCTCAAAACATGGGCCAAAGCTCTTCCCACCCCTGCTCAAGAGAGAAAGCAGGCCCAAGACAATCTTATTCAGCATCAAGCCCAAAGTGAGGATGTAGAAATCACCGCTGAAGTTTTAGACAAGGAGGAGGTGCTTCAACAAATCTACCACAAAGCCTGCCTCTCAGAGGAAGAGCATTGGAGACAAAAATCCAGGAGTTTATGGCTCAAAGCGGGTGATAGAAATTCTGCCTTCTTCCATAAACAAGCTCAAGCAAGGAAAATTTTTAATTCTATAGCAGAAATTAAAGATGGCAATTTGATCCACAAAGACAATGAGAGCATAAAGAAGGCAGCCTTCAACCACTTCCAAAATCTCTACAAAGAAGAGGGAGAGTCTGATCCAAATTCCAAATTTTTGGAGGTGATACCTTCAAGGATCTCCCCCTTTATTAATCAGCAGCTCGAAGTAAAGATCTCCATCCAAGAAATAAAAGAGGCCCTGGACAGTATGGAGCCTGACAAAGCCCCAGGCCCGGATGGCTTCACGGCCAGATTCCTCCAAACTTGCTGGCAGATTGTGGAGAAAGATCTCTTCAAGATGATCCTGAAATCACAAAATTGCCAAAAAATTGGGGGCAGCACTAATTCTGCCTTTCTTGCCCTTATTCCCAAGGAAAAGGGTGCAAAAGAATTCAATCGGTTTCGCCCAATCTCTCTCTGCAACATTGGATACAAATTAATCACAAAGGTAATAGCAAACAGGCTAGCAGGCATCCTTCCAATGATCATACCTGAGAATCAAGGAGGATTTGTTCAGGGGAGACAGATTGTCGATAACTACATCCTGGTGCAAGAGGCGATCCATTCGAGTCAACTTCGCAAAGAAAAGGGTATGGTAATTAAATTAGATCTGGCAAATGCCTTCGACCGTGTTAGGCAAAGTTTCCTTTGGGAAGTTTTGAAAAAGTTTGGCTTTGGACTAGGTTTTGTAAATTGGATCCGAGCTAGTATTGTCGACCCATGGATTGCCCCCTTGGTGAATGGGAGAGCAGCTGGCTTCTTCA
Organism: Pinus albicaulis; assembly: GCA_034641835.2. Classification (NCBI taxonomy): domain Eukaryota; kingdom Viridiplantae; phylum Streptophyta; class Pinopsida; order Pinales; family Pinaceae; genus Pinus; species Pinus albicaulis. The sequence continues at coordinate 1,683,237,087 of CM076581.1, read as the reverse complement.
AAGCATCAAGAGGGCTCAGGCAAGGCTGCCCCCTCTCACCGCTGCTTTTCGTTCTCCAAGTCTCTGCCCTAAGCTTCTTCCTAGATCAGAAATTGGAAGATCAGGAGATTTTGGGGCTTAATATAGCCAGAGGCGTGAAAAATGTAAACCATACTCTTTTCGCAGATGATACCCTTCTGTTGGGGGCTGCCACAGCTCGATCTGCCATAAGGTTTAAGGAAGTTCTAGATGATTTCAGTGATGCTACAGGAAGCAGCCTAAACAAAGGCAAATGTAAAGCCTACTGCTGGAACATTTCTGCTCACACTCTCTCTGTCATATCCAGAATTCTGGACTTTGCTGCCACCCTCAGCTGGTCCTCCTTTATATACTTGGGTCTTCCCATCTTTCGCAACCTGGTTTATAACAGAGATTGGGCCCCTCTTTTGGACAAATTCAAGACAAAATTTCAAGCCTGGGGCTTCTCTTGGTTAAACCTTGCAGGCAAACTTGTTCTAATCAAATCAGTATTAAGCAGTCTCCCCATATTCCAATTTTCTGTGCTCCTAGCACCCTCTGGCATCATAAAGAAAATGGAAGCCTACATCCGCAAGTTTTTCTGGAAAGGTGGCAAACTAAATGACAGAAAAATTCCGCTGATCAGTTGGGAGAAAATATGTATGCCTTTGATGGAAGGAGGACTGAACATCAAAGATCTCTGCTCTCAAAATATTGCCATGGGGGCCAAGCTCTACTGGCGAATCATCGCTCCACACCCAGGCTGGGCGCAAAGAGCCCTCTGGAAAAAATATCTCATGGGAAACAGAAAAATATCTCTGGATAATCCTCTTCCCACAACAGGAACGCACTTGGTTAAGCGTTGTCACAAAGCAGTGGCTCTCATCAAAGACAAATCGTTCTGGATACCGGGCAATGGTAAAAATGTCAAGATCTGGGATGATAGTATAATGATGCATCCACCCTTAGCATCGAATATCTCTTTGCAAGCGCTGATACAGTGGATGGATCGCGCTGGGTTTAATACACTGTGGGACATCTCACAGTACTCTGACAGAATCTGGCAGCTCTGGCGCCTACCTCCCGTGCCTCCAGAGCTTGCGCAGGCCAGACATCACCTATTATCACTGCTACATGGTAAATCGCCCCTACGCTCAGGCAAACTCGATGCTCGGGGCTGGGGATCCGGTCCAGGTATTTACACAGTAGCGCAGGGGTATAAGTGTTTACAAGAGCGTCCCTATGTCGCCCCCGATCCAACTGTGTGGAAGGCGCTGTGGCAGCATAAATCTTTGCCAAAGGTCGACTTCTTTTGCTGGCTGCTTTGCCATAAAGCGATCTTAACAGAAGACAAACTTAAGAAAAAAGGCTTTCAAGGCCCATCCAGATGCCACCTATGCTGCGAAACGGAAGAGAGTGCCCAGCACATCATTCTGGAATGTAAATATTCTAGAGCAATTTGGCAGATCCTTTTGAATTATTGGAAAACAGAGTTTAATCTTCCTGTCTCTATCTCAGACTTATTTGCTAATTGGCACAGTTGTTATCCAGGAACTCTTCCAAAAAACGAAAGATTTAAAGCAGCCTGGTTTTCCTTGCCAAAATTCATATGCTGGAAAATTTGGCTCGAGAGAAACAGAAGAGTTTTTAGAGATGAAAAACTAAATCCTCAGCTCATCATCATCAAAGTAAAAAACCTCTGGAAAGAAAACTTGGGTGAACAGTTATCGGAAGCCAACTTAAATCAAAAGGATCTAGATTGGGGTGCCTCAATGGGTCTTCATTTCTCTGATGAATCCAGGCAGCAAAAGAACATAAAAGAGTGGCAATTCAGAGGAAACAAGCAAGAAATTTCAGACTTGCTCACCAGACAAGACAGACACTGCTTATTCTTCGATGGGGCTGCGAAAGGCAATCCCGGTCTCGCTGGGGCAGGAGGAATTATAAAGAACAAGGAGGGAAGAACAGTGATTAAGTATGCTTGGGGCCTCGGGCATTCAACCAACATCCAAGCTGAATCCTTGGCACTTCTGCAGGGGCTTAAGCAAGCAAAGGCCACCGGTATTTCAGATTTAAGTGTCATAGGAGATTCTCAGTCTATCATCAAAGTTCTAGTGGAGAACTCCTTTCCTACAGATCTTCGACTGGCTAGAGCGATCTTAAGAATTCGAAGCATGATGAAAGCTTTTTGAACTGCAAGCTTTCTCCATGTTTTGAGAGAAAACAATAAAGAGGCAGATTCGGAAGCCAACAAGGCGGTGTTGCTTTCAGAAGGCTCCCTTTTGATAGACGAAACTGAGGAGTGGGACTCCATCCCATAAAGCTGCAATGTTTTTTCGTCTTATTTTACAACAGTTTGTGTTTATATAAGCTAGGAAAAATAACAAATATAGAATTTCTAGCCATGTGTAAAAATGGTGGATTCCCAAAACTTGGGACCTATGATCAGACAAAGGCAGAAAGACTAAGGGCTAGGCCCGACATATTGTAATCTTGGATGGCATTTGGCCACGTTCTAATATAAATTCATAACCATTCTTGTAAAAAAAAAAAAAACATGTGACTAGAAATTAAGGAATAGGAGCCCATTCATCTTCCCTGTCACTTAAAAGAGTGCCAGCGGAAAGGACAACTGCTTTGTTGGCTTCCATATCTGCATCCTTATTATTCTCCCACAGAACATGGAAGAAGTTCACCCTTTGGAGAGTTTTTGATATTGATTTGATTCACTTCATCAATCTAGCAAATCTGAGATCCTTAGGCACTGATTTGTCCACTATGGCTTTTATGATGGATTGAGAGTCACCTATCATGATTACCTCTTTGACGCCAAATTTTTTTACTTGCATGAGGCCTTGGAGAAGAGCAAGTGCTTCAGCTTGAATGCTTTTGGAATGACCCAAGCCCCAGGCAAAACTATGGTCGATTCTGCCCTCCAGATTCTTAATAACCCCACCAGCACCAGCTTTCCTGGGATTGCCTTTGGCAGCCCCATCAAAGAACAGGGAGTATGTGGCTTGCTTAATAATCCATTCTGAAAAATCTTTCTCATTGAGTCTGATTTGCCAATATTCACTTATCTTATTTTGCCTTGTTTCCACAGATATTTTAAGGCCCATCATGTTACCCCATTCCATATCTCGCTGGCTTATATTGGTTGCTTCGAGGTGTCCACCCAAGCTTTCTTTCAATTGGCTTTTAATCTTAACTATGACAATTTTTTCAATCTGCTCTTTGTCTCTGAAAGTTCGACTATTCCTTTCAAGCCAGATTTGCAAACATATTATTTTTGGAAGAGAGAGCCAAAAGGCATTGAAACTGTTGTTCTTAGGGAGCCCCCCTGGGTATTTGTGAGGCCAATTAGCAAAAAGATCCGATATGGAGATCGGAAGAACGAAGCTGTTGCCCTAAGGAGCCAGAGCCTCATGCCGAACCTCTACAACAAATTTACATTCCAACATAATGTGGCAAACGTTCTCTTCATTTTCACAACACATCTAGCATCTTGAGGGACCTTGGAAACCTCTTTTTTTTAATCTGTCATCTTTCAAATTCTTGTTATGGCACATAAGCCAGCAGAAGAAATCAATTTTAGGGATGGATTTAAGGTTCCATAGTCCCATCCAGATCGCTGGGTTTGGAGGAATGTGGGGCATCTCCAAATATTTTGCATATCCCAGGGGCAAATGAGTAAGTGCTAGATTGGCCCCATCCACACTTGTCCAACAACCTTTCATGCAATGGAGCCATACCATGAAGGTGGGCAAGCAAAGAGTCGAAATTTGTTTTCAATTCCACAGGAACGTGAATGTCCTTCCATCCCAACCAGCGACAGTCAACCCATAGAGAGATGTCCCATAGTGTGGATAAGCTTGCGTTTTCCATCCAAATGTGCAGAGGACGTAGTGAGGGAACATCTGCCAGAGGTGGATTTCACATAATTCTGTCATTCCAGAAATTGATTAATTTACCATTGCCAGGAATCCAATATGCTTGATCTTGGACCAGAGGGATGGCCATCGAACAGAGTTTGGCCAATTGCATGCCAACGATAGGAAGAGGGTTGTCTAAGCAACGTTTCCTCTAACCTTTAAAATATTTACGCCATAATGCTTTCTGTGCCCAGCCTGGTTTGGGGGTCATTATTCTCCAAACGATTTTTGCTCCCATTGAAATATTTTGAGCTCGGAGTGATTTAAAATTCAGAGCACCTTCCAAAAGAGGTTTAGTAACATTTTCCCAGCTGGCCAGAGGGATTCGATTTTCGTTATGTTTTCCTCCTTTCCAGAAAAATCTTTGAATGAGCTCCTCCATATTTTTGAGGATGCCGATGGGAGCCAACAGAACTGAGAATTGGAAGATAGGAAGGCTGCTGAGGACTGCTTTGATCAGCACTGTCTTACCAACAATATTAAGTTAAGAGAATCCCCATGCCTGGATTCTAAGTTTGAATTTATCGATCAGTGGGAGCCAATCTATACTGAAGGCAGATTTTTGAAAAATAGGAAGGCCCAGGTACTTGAAAGAAGTCCAATTAGCAGAGACTACAAAATCCAGACGTCTGGAAATAGCACTTAGAATGCGGGATGAAATTTTCCAACTATAAATATGACACTTCCCTTTGTTTAGTTTGTTGGCCGTGGCATCACAGTAGTCATCTAGCACTTCTTTAAATTTGGAGGCAGAAAGCAGAGAGGCTGCACCCAACAACAAATAATTGTCAGCAAATAAAGCATGGTTAGTATTTTTTACACCTCTTGCTATATTAATTCCCAGAATTTCTTGATCAAACAACTTCTTGTTCAAGTAAAAACTTAACACATATGTGGAGAAAAAAAAGGAGGGGAGAGATAGGGCATCCTTGTCGAAGACCTCTTGTAGATTTGAAGAATCCCACAGCTCGTCCATTCACCAAGGGGGCTATCCAAGGCTCAGAGATACAAGCACAGATCCAGTTAATGAAGTCAGTCCCAAATCCAAACTTGTGCAAAACCCTAAGAAGAAAGCTGTGCCTAACTCGATCGAAAGCATTAGCGAGATCAAGTTTAACAACCATTCCTTTTTCTTTACGCTGAATGCTTGCATGGATCACCTCTTGCATAAGAATGAAATTATCAACAATCTGCCTTCCATGCACAAAGCCACCTTGGTTTTCTGGAATAATTTTAGGAAGGATAGCTTTCAACCTGTTTGCTATCACCTTGGTTATAATTTTGTATCCAATGTTACATAACGAAATAGGTCTAAATATGTTAAAAACATTAGCTCCATTTTCCTTCAGAATGAGGGCGAGGAAATTAGAGTTTGTGATGCCCCCAATTTTCTGGCAAGCTTGGGATTTTAGTACCATTTTGTGTAGATTCCTTTCCACTATATGCCAACATGATTGAAGAAATCTTGTTGTGAATCCATCTGGTCCAGGGGTTTTGTCGGTATACATATCAAAGAGGGCAACCTTTATTTCTTCTCTAGAGACCTTTGCCTCCAGGGACTGTTTCTGTTGTGTAACCAGCTCCAAAAAGAGAATAAAAGAGATATGAACGCCTTAGAAATAAGCCACTTCGAGGGGGCAACCTCCAATACATTACATAAATGAACAATTCTTGGATGATACAATTTACAAAACCTCCTTTCTATATATAGGAGTCCATGGGGCCATAATGTAATCCTAGTGGCCACAATGTAATCCTAGCCGACCTAACAATAATAATTTAAGGGCACAATAATAATAAAATGGGGGTTACAAGGGTACAATAATAATAATAAGGGGGGCTACACTAACATAATAAGGGGCTACACTATTAATATAGGGACTTAACATGCCCCTCTCCTTCAAACAAGTGTTGTCCTCAACGCTTGATTATTTCTTGATGCTTCTGTATAAAATTCTCATTCTCCCATGTGAAATATTCTATAGGAAAGTTCTTCCACTTGCTGAGATACTCTGAAATTGATCGTACTTTTCGAGTTCTTGTTTCTATGACTGCTTCATAACTTCTTTCGATGTGATGTTGATCTTCCTGTTGTTTCATTAGATTCTGCACCAAAGTTGGGTTATCCTTTGAGAGTTGGAGAACTTGTTGTTGATGCTCGATGTGATCTTCCATTAATTTATCATCCATATTTTCTATTATTTTATCCTTCAAACCATCCAACTTAGCCTCCATTTCTGATTTTAAACCATCTATTTCATCTTCAATTTCTCTTCGTAAGATTGAAACTTGTTGCACTTGGTACCGTAATTTTGATATCTCATACTGCAACTCTTCCTCTTCATGCGTCATAGTATAGATTTTTGAGGGATTAATGGGTATCGAATTATTTTTTGGAGGCATTATAGAACCCAATACTGATAACAATTCTAAAATATGCCCTTGGAATCAATTCAAATTGATTCTTCAAACAAGACTTATGCAATTCGGAAAAATACACACCTTTTTCTTGCTTTTGAGGAGCTCGATATTGAAATTGGATTATCTCTGTGATTGAAAATCTTAAATATCTGAAATTCAGTCTTGTAGTAGCCTTCTGAAGCTTCTTTAAAATTCCATAGGTCTGATCTAATTTGGATTCCCCAAGACAAATTTGTGTCCAATCTCCCACAATGACCTAATTTTGGACTGGTTCAGTAGAGCAAACTTGTAGGACTTGCCACATGTCACTGTTTCGTCCTTTGTCTCTGAAATTGATAGCCAAGAAAATATAGTCTGTGTACTTGCGACCAATTTTTACGGCACTCAAATCCACTGCCCAGAGAGAGAGTTATTGAACTTTTCCCACGATCACCTCTTTGAGATGCAATTCAGGAGCCTGAAAAAGCACTACCTTCCACAGATCATATCTCCAAAAATATTGCGAACCAAGCTCTAAAATTTTTTGAAAAATTTCCTCAGGATTTCAGCTTCGCACCATACGAATTTCAGATTCTGAACCTTCTTAGAAAATTTTTTATAGCGAAAATGCCACGATGACCTGTTTAGGAGCTTGAAAACATACCTAACTTCCACAGATGATATCTCCGAAAATATTGCGAACCAAGCTCTGAAATTTTTAGACAATCTTCCTCAGGATTTCAGCTTCGCACCCTAAAAATTTCCGCTTCTGAAACTTCGTAGAAAAAAAGTTATAGCGAAAATGCCACGATGACCTGTTTGGAGCAGCGAAACCCTAGAATCCCAAAGCTCTGATACCAAATGTTGTGTAACCAAATCAAAAAGAGAAGAAAAGAGATATAAACGCCTTAGAAATGAGCCACTTCGAGGGGGAAACCTCCAATACATTACATAAATGAACAATTCTTGGATGATATAATTTACAAAACCTCCTTTCTATATATAGGAGTCCATGGGGCCATAATGTAATCCTAGTGGGCCACAATGTAATCCTAGCCGACCTAACAATAATAATTTAAGGGCACAATAATAACAATATGGGGGTTACATGGGTACAATAATAACAATAAGGGGGGCTAGACTAACATAATAAGGGGCTACACTATTAATATAGGGACTTAACAGATTCATCTTGTAGGTAATCCTTGTGGGAACCACATCCAAGAATTTAGAAGATTGATTCCCCACACCTTCTTCGCTGTACAGGTTTTAAAATGGATGAAGGCTCCCCTTTTAATACTCATGAATTCCTTGTGGGTAGAGGAATCCTCCTTGATTTCTGAAATGGAATTGAATCTTCTTCTCACTTGGGCTTGCTTGTGGAAGAAAGATGTATTTCTATCTCCCGCCTTAAGCCAAAGACTGCGAGATTTTTGCCTCCAAAATTTTTCCTCCGCCAAACAGGCCTTATGAAACTTTTGTTGTTGTTCGGTCTCCCTGTCAAGGACTTCTTTAGTAATGGCTGCATCTTCCATTTGATGATGATGGGCCTCAAGACTGGCTTGAGCATGTTTCCTTTCTATTGCCGGATTGGGTAGGGTTTTGACCCAGCATTTTAATATAGATTTCAATCTTCTGAGATTTTCATCCCAAACAAAGAAGGGAGAGCCATTTACAGGTTAGTCCCAACTTTCCTTGACTCTTTCCATGAAGTCTAGGTTTTTAATCCATAGAGGACTTGTTGGAAATGTTGTCATTGATGGCAAAGGAGCACAAAGGAGCAGCACCTGAACCAACAATAAGGCAAAGTAGAAGATAGGGAACAGAGGCAGCAGAGAGGTAGCAGAGGCAACAAAAAGAGAAGCAAGGAGAAGCATCAATCAAGGAGCAAAAAAAGAAGTAGAGGAATTAGAGACAGAGTAGTGAAGTTGAAAGGGCCTGAAGGGGTTTTATACAGTTTGCAGATGAATTATTGTATGGCATAGATTTTGATTGAAGTCTAGAAGCGCCTGAACATGTTATGAAGAGTGGAATGCTGGAGAGGATAGAGTTAGAGTAGGCCTGGAAACACTGAAGTCCTGTAAGCCTACGGGTAGTAGAAGGGCCGTTGATTTTGAAAATATGGGCCATTGATTCTATTTAGTATTTGATTGTTCTATATACAAAAGAAATTGATCTTGAACTATGTGCATGGATTGACTGAATGGTGTGCGAGAATTTCTAGATTCTATGAACATTTGAGTGGTAATTCTGTGTCTACCGAACATAGATTGAACTGATGAGACAAGAGAGAAATAACTCCTAAAGTCTATGTAAGGAGGAGTTTTAGTGATTCTCTGTTTAATGGAAGAATTGTGAATTTCTGTATAAGGTGCGAACCTCTGTCCAAGTGTTAATCCCTGTTGTATAGAACGCAAAGATTTGTTAGAATCTCTGTTTGTTGGAGTAAAGGAGCATTGTTTTATAGCCGGCAGAGTAATATTTGTGAGACTTAACCCCAGAGTTAATGCGAAGAGTTATGGTGAAGAAATGTCTTAACTACAGTGGGAACCTGGTTAATTATTGTGCAAATACCAGAAGTGGATTGGAAAACAAAAACCGCCTCCGTCGCGCTGCTTTTGGTCCGGAGCGAAACCACCGAGAAAAAACGCGATCGTATGAAATTTTGCCACATCGACTAACCAATACCACTCATATCGTGTAAGTTTTATGCATTAAAGCCTGGGTCTAGAAAAAAACGCGATATTTCTGAGGACCGTCCGATCTGGAAGCTGGTAGATCAAACGGTAATTGCGCGACAAGCTGCACGTTGGATATGTCAAGGTATGGCCCATTGATTTGCGTTGAAAATCGTTTATTTAATGAGTTGATAGTGCGGTGGTGGCATATATATATATATATATATATATATATATATATATATATATATATATATATATATATATATATGCATGTAATGTGCTAACCAGAGTTGTGGTTTGGACTTACAATATAACATACGAAGGGTAAGCCTAGAGCATATATATATTGAGTTTTATAAAGTCCAAAAATTGGGTCGAACTCCATCAGGGTGAGAACCTTTGGTTTATTGAGCTATTAAAGGTGTGGACTTTAGAACAAGTGGGTTCCAACATATGATTTCATAATCATATATAAAAGGAAGAGAATTCTCCATACAGAGAAAGGCCCGACCGATATATATATATATATATATATATATATATATATATATATATATATATATATATATATATATATATATATATATGTATGTATGTATGGTTGTGGAATTAAACGACATATATGTTTGATTAGAGCTGAGATACTTATGGCTCGGATGTGAAATACTATCATATGGTGGGCTGTTAAAGTGTTAACCCACACGAAGACTGATATCCGATATAATATATGTTACCGAACCATAGATTCATAATGTGGCTTTATATAAAGTTATATATGCGTAATGGAGATACTTTGGGTTTAAAACAAGCGAAATATTATAAGGTGGGACCCTCACGAATTGCATCGGAGTTAAAGAGAACATCGGAACATACCATCGAAGGATGCGATTGCGATTAATCACATCGGAACATTTGCAAAGGCATCAATTGCATCGGAGTAAGGGCAGAACATTAGAGCATACTATTGAAAGCTATGATTGCGATTAATCACATTGCAACCATCGAAAAGGACTTAATCGCAATCGAAAGTATTATAGCAATGTGAGAAAGGAAATCGAGATATTTATATATATGGCCCGAAGATTCCTTTAATTATAAGTGTTGGTTAATGTTGAGGACCGAACGAACATTGGGTTAATATTTGTGTTTGAAGAGTTAAGAAAGGTCAGACTTCTGGGAATTATATGAAATGTTAATTGTGGGACCTGAGAAAAACTTACATACATTGAGGTTAGCGCTTGGGATACAATTCTAAAGTCGAATATTTTTTGTGGTGTCTCATAGTAAGTGAGTTGAGGACACAATAGGTGTTAAAGCTTCAGGCCCGATGTGTGAAAGTCATGAGCACATATTGAACGATTCAATGATATGATAACCATAGGGGTTAGGATTTATAAGGTTCGTACATTAAAATATAATGCCGAGGATGAAAATTTAAGATATAAGGACGAGATTAATTTGTTTTGAATAATTGAAGGAGTGAACATTGCATAGAGGGTTTATCTGTATGGTTCTACCATTGAGGGAAACTTGAAGCTCCCGTGTATGATTGTGATAGTGAGTTTTATAAATGTAAGCGAAGTTTTAATTAATATCTCAAATCTTTAATTTGAAATATTAAAACTTCTGGATATACTTTTGAAGATTGCCAGTGCAGGGAAAATGAATGGAGAGGCATCTTTATCTGCATAAGACTTTGAGAGTTATTGGAGAACTAAACTGGTAAAACTATTATATGTACAACAGATTCAAAATTGGAGTGAACAGGTGAATATGCACATGAATGAAAATGTGGGCTTGAAAGGTGTACATACACAGAACGTAGGAGAGTGTGCAGAAACTGAAAAAAGCAGAGAACAACAGAGGTATGCAGGACAGTTACATGACAGCAGCAGAAAAGACAAAAAAAAAAAAAAACCAGCAAAGCCAAAGGCCAGAAAAAGGGCCAAGTGAAATTTATAGATGTAACTGAAAATGTGAATGTAAATGTTTTAATTGATTTTATATTGTTTGTGAAGCATTGGCAAGTCTCCGATAGGAAAACAAAACTCCACTGTAAAACTGAAATCTGTACAAATGGCTATATTTTTCTGAGTGAGCTGGACAAAGAATTGAGAATGCAGAAGGCAAAGAGTCAGGGCTATTCACTTCGAATTACCTATGGAATACAAACAGTCATAAGGAAATCTCTATAAATGATGTCACCTTGATATGCATAGTGAGGTTAGAGAGGTTGGAGTGGAATTGAGGCAGAGAAGATAAGAAGAAGGAGGAGCAGAACGAGATGCTGTGAAAAGTTAGAGAATGCATAAATGAAGCAGTGAGGCAGAGAAGAAGGAGGAGCTGAGCAGAGAAGAAGGAGGAGCTGATAGTGAATCTGAGAAGATGCTGAAATAATATAAGGCAGATATGAAGACTGATGCACAACAGTGAAGATGGTACAAAATATAGCTGATATGCAAGGTAAATCAGCAAGTGTTTTCTTTTGAAAGAGTAAGGAAGTTGGAGCTTCCCTATCAAGTTTTATCTTGATAGATTTCAATTGTAGCTGACTGAGGTAGGAGCCTCCTGTAGGTTGGTGCCTGAAAAAAATAGATGTGAGTTGGTGCTTCCACATCAAGTTGTAGCTTGATAAATTTTCAGTTGTAGCTGACTGAGGTTGGAGCCTCCTGTAGGTTGGTGCCTGCAGGAAATTGATGGGAGTTGGAGCTTCCTTGCAAGTTGTAGCTTGAAGAACTGAGGTTGGAGCCTCCTGTAGGTTGGTGCCTGCAGAAAATTGATGGGAGTTGGAGCTTCCTTGCAAGTTGTAGCTTACATAATTGGGGTAGGAGCCTCCTGTAGGTTGGTGCTTGCAGAAAATCAGTGGTGAGAGGGAGTTGGAGCTTGCCTTTGCATCACAACAATAATAAGATGTGGTTTTCTCCCTTTATGGGTTTCCAATTATATCTGGTGTCTCTGTGCATGTTGTTTATGTGTTGATATGGTTTATCTCATCTGCTTAATACTTGATGCTCTCATATTAAGTCTGCTGTTACATTATATTAATACTCGCTGCTCACATTTTAAGATTAATCACACATTAAGTTGAACATGAAATGAAGGTGTGAATAAGTTTTAATGAAAAAGTTTTAAAAGTCCATGAGTGTGTTAAACTGATTCACACCTCCCCCCCCGCTCTCAGTTTAACTAAGAGATCAACAATTGGTATCAAAGCCAAGTTCCTTTGGTGTAAGCTTAATAGCTTGAAGGAGATCTGGTTGAGTCATGGACTATCAAAATGTACCTATGTTAAATACAACAAACTTTCCTGACTGGAGAGATAAGGTTAGGAAAGGATTATTGGCTTATGAACCTGAGGTATGTAAACTTGTATGTGATGGTTACTGCACAGACTCTCCCTCGGTGAAAGAAAAACATACGAATGCCAAGGCAAAATGCGTGATATTCAACAATATTCATTACAAGGATCTTGAGTTAATTATGGATTTAACCTCTGCAAAAGAAATCTGGGATAGATTGCATTTCATGCATGGAGTAGACACTAAGGATTGCACTGTCAAGAAGGAGAAGAGAATTAAGAAGAAGAAAAATTCATGTCAACAGGAAAATGTTCAGTCAAATGAGGTACCTGCTAGTGTGAATGGAAGTAAGAACTATGAAGAAATTGTAGCTGAGGAAAAATCCAACCTTGACACAACCTTCACTGAAATAGAAAGATTGAAGAATGAAAACAAAGACCTGAAGACAATTGTGCAAATATGTGATGAGAAAGAATATGAAGACAAGAAAGAAATTATTGGCCTGAAGACATAGCTTTAAGAAGCAAAGAAAGTAGAAGACACTCTGCTGCGACAAATGAGAGAGAAAAGTCTGGAATTTGAAAGATTGGAAGAAGAAGTAGTGAGCCTGAGAAAGAAATTAGAAAAGGCCCAAAGAGAATTATTAATGAATACTCCTCAAATGAAAAGCACTGGACAGTTGGACTAGATTCTAAAGGCTCAAAGGTCACCTCTCATAAAGGCTGGGATAGGATATGAAGGAGAAACCAGTAAGTCCAAGGTTGAAGATAACAAGAATGTCATTTTTGTAAAAGCTGTAAAGGACAGTGAAGCAGCTCAGCAGATTCCTACAAAAGTAGAAGCCAGCAAGAACGGGATCTGTGAAGAAACAAACAAAAACAAGCAGCAACATGGAAGGACAAAGAATGAGAGGATGAAACATTCAGCTGAAAAAGGCTCTCACACTCCTAAATATGAATTGAATAAATTTGGAAGATGTCAAAGAAGGTTCTTCCCTCCTATGGGAAGTATCACTTTTTTTTCCTGCCACAAACCAGGACATATTGCAGCACAATGTAAGACAAGGCCTATCAACCTCAACCAGCAAATGAGAAGACTATCTCAAGTAAGAAAATGGAAAAGAAAATCTTTCACGAGGTACACAAATCATTTCCATGGCTACTGTTATGCATGCAATGAATTTGGACATAAATCTGTTGAATGTAAATTGTATTAAAAAAGGGGAACAAAATATTAAACATCAGCTCAAATGTACTTTGATAAAATAAGATGTTATGTATGCCTCAAGCTTGGTCACAAAGCAAAAGACTGTAATCTGCCATATACTTTAAAGAACTCCAGACAGATGAAGGAATCAAATCAAATCAAACAAAACTTTGAACCAAAAAGAAGTGCAGACATTATGAAGAACCCCAATAAAGTATGGAAGGAAAAGAGAAAGGGGGAGCCTATTAACTCAATAACATAATGAATCTACCACAGTCTCAGGGGGAGCTGCTCTAGGAAGCAAAGAAAAAATCTTTCCAGTGATAAATATGAAGCAACATCCCAGAGGGAGAGCAGCCCATAAACAGTCCCCATGAAAGTAGTCTAATAAGAGCTCCTTGGAATGAGAATAACTATGAGATTAGGAAGGGAAAGGAAATTTCTCTAATAGAAAACTATAGAGGAAAAAGATCACCTGAAACACACAATAGCCAGTAGGTTGATGGAAGGAGAAAAAGCAGCAAGCAGCCATGATGATAGAGAAAACATCAGCAATGAACATATAAGCTAAGAAGAGATCAACACATTAAAGGATGATCACAGAATGCATCATGCTACTAGAATTAACAATGAATCACATTAGGAAGGATTAGCAAGAGAAGTGCCTATCATCATTATGTCATGACTTCATTCATATATGAAAAGTTCTCTTGGATGAATGCAATTAAATGAGTGATAATTCTCTGAGTGATCTGCCCATGAAGATTCCAAGCAAAGAAATTGAATATGTCTTCTCGAAGATCATTATATCAGAACAATTGAATTAAAGCTGCAATGATTTCGGAGCAGTTCTAGAAAGGAAAATGCTATGACTTTCCTTTGAAAAAAATGACGGAAAGAGCAAAAGATTAATGAGGCTAATATTAGATTCAGTATGTTGATGATTGTTGTTGAAATCAGTGGAGAGCTCAATAGCAGAAATTATGAAGGTTGTCTTATCTATGGGTTCATGTGTGAGTTGAAGTGAAAGTGGTATCAATGTGGGTATTTGGTACAAGAAGCATACCTATCAATGGAATATCAAGTGTTGTCTGCGGAGCAGCAGTATGGTACAGGTCCTCAGGATCAAAGGATTATGGCAAGAGTACATCAAGGAAGTATTCCGAGCGTTATTTGCATTCAGCTTGAAAATATCAACAACAGAACTAAAGGATCAGTGTTTTGTTTATATCATCACTCAGATTTTCCTTGAAGTTGTTGGGAAGAGGAAAGGGGTCCGAGGTAACCACAAACCAACTTTAGGTACAGAATCTAGCCAATCTGTACCCAGAGAGGGCTCTCTCTATAAAATTTAGTTTTGTTTTTGAAGATATTAGGCTAGTTATAAAGTTCAGGAGTTTTGTTTGAATTTGGGTGGTGGAATTCAATAGCTGAGGGCAAGATTGAGTAGTTTAGGCCATTGGGCTAATGGAGTCAAAATAAAATGGCTTAAATGGATTGAGTTTCTCAACAAAAGATGGTTTCACAGGGCAAGATAATCAAACAGGGAACAATTATAGATCTTAAAGTGAATGGGATGAACTCAAAATGGATGAATGGCAATTAAGAATCCTTCAATACATTTATAAGAGGGAAAATTGAGTGATTATTAATAAAGAGCAATTAAATATTTGTTACTAAATGACCAAAATGTATAAACTAGAAAAACAGGAGCAATTAAGAATTCACTATTTAAACCAGTTTAGAAGAAAACATTCAGAATAACAATGATTAAAATCAGATTACACTTAAGCACTTTCTGATTTATTCCTTTTCATTAATCATTCAGAAATGAAACACAGTGATATAATAAACAGATATAAAGACTTTAAAACACAAGAGAAAAATGACTTATTGATCCGTAGTCTGACACATGAATCCTGTAAAAAGTCTTTTGCATCAATTCATCATCCAGCTAGCCACAAAGAAATTTCTCCAACAACACTTTATTCCGAAAAAGTCAATGTTACAGCAAAGTCTAAAAAATCCACACTCAATACTCCAATTGAGGGAGTATTTATACAAAAAATTATACAAAATATCTCATAACAACTTGGGATATAATCTAGGATGACTCATAAGTATTTTACAACAAACTAGAGACAAATGGTCTTGTAGATAAGAAAAAATGATAACTGATGTTGTGCTGTTTCCTTTTGAGAATGTGCTGGAGGTAGCCCCTATGATTTGGCTTGCTGCTGTCCTCTTCAGTAATTCTGTGCTGGCTGCTTCGTTTCACTGATACTCTTTAACTGCTCTGATACGCTTTGACCTTTATTCACCCTTTTATCCTTCTAATCATGACTTACCATAGTACATAATCAAAAATAAATGTAAGGATAATTTTACAAAAGTTCTAGCATGTCTTCCCACCATTTATCTTCCGGTATCCTGGTCCTTTGCAACTTTCTGAGAGTTTCATCAGTCTCTGTATACCTAAATAAAGTTGGTTGAGATGGGAACAAATTCTTTACCTCATGCTCGAGATAAAACAGATTTTCCAATCTGTCATGAAGATTTTTTCCTGTAGGCAATGCTGTTGCTGATGAACTAGTTGAGGCACTGGCCTGATTGTCAGCATACTTCTCCAATTTTTCAACATAACTTTCAAGGTCCATCAATTTATCCTCTGAAACTAAAGGACTGGGTAATCCTTTATTCAACAAAATATCAAATATTTTTATGAAGGCAATGATTTCTTCTTGCATGTCAGAGCATCTTCTTTCTAAATTCTGCATTAGAGTTCTTTTGGTAAAAACTCTCTTTATTTCCAAAATTGTGCCTGTCCTGTCTTGAATACCAAGTTCTTCAAGTTGATGCTTGTTTTGAGTATTTAAAAAGCGGATAAGTCTATCAGCTTCTTTAGGCATGTTTCCCAATTCTTCTCTTGCTCTTAGGATTTCTTCCAGAGCCAATTTGACCAAATCATTATGTTCATACATTATTTGAATTGAGTGCCAGACATCTTTTATTGAATGGATGATGTTGTCCCAAAGAATTTCATTTATTTCCTTTAAAGGCTTCTCCAATGTGAGATCCTTTTCTAATCTGTGGACCAACTTTTCTAATCTATTTACCTCTCTTGTTTTATCTGCAACATTCATCTTCGAGAGATCATATTTTTGTTCCAAAGAGTGGAATTGCACCTTTGTTCTCTGTAGCTCTATCACTTGGAGTTTCAATTCCTCCACTGACTTTATTAATTCTTCTGCACTCAAATTGGAAGGATGTACCTGTGACATTTCTGTTGGCTGACCTATTGTAGTAGTACCTGTAATCACCTCTGCTATAGATGCTGGAGTATTAGGCTGCTTGTCTTTCAATGCCTTTTCAAGCTCTTTTTCTGTTTCATTGAGTTGCTCATTTAGTTTCAAGAGCAAGTACATTAATTCTTCTTCAGAATTTTGCTTTATAATTTCAGCAGTCTGGGGATGTCTTGAGGCTGGTAGCTTTAGTTGTTTTCTCAAAGCTGCAATATCATCATTTTTTTTCTTGATTAATGCTTCTATTCCCTTGACATCTTTGTGATTATGTCCCAAACCAATAATAATTTCCTCCAAAGTCTTAATCCTGTTGTCCTTAGCCCGAGAAGAGGCTTTTGCAAGGCTTAATTGAGCATTTGTATTTTCCAAAGAATCCTGCAGTTTCTGGGTCATCATTGATTTATCTGTCAGAGTAGAATAAATCATCTCACCTGTCTGTTTATGCAGCTCAATTTGATCTAAAGGATGAATATCCTTTGTTAGGACTTCAAAATTAGTCCTAATATAATCTGCAGCTATTTGAGGTTGCTGCACTTTGGGTTTAAAGTGACTCATTAGCATCTTTCCCTGCTGGATGTAAGAAGTTGACATCAACCTTTGTTGATTCTTAGGAGCCATTTTAAAACATTGATTGTAAACTTGGAGTCTGAGAGGATCATTTATGGCCTTGATATTTATGAATGTTCTTTTAATGTCCCAGACATCTTTCACTGGTGGTTTGAAAGATGACACTTCTGCACTTTGCTGCCTTTGCAGCTCTTTTCTCTGTAAAGTAGTGGATGTCCCACTAATTGTACATGTTTGTTGACTACCCAATTCCTCTTTTGTTTGATGATCAGGAATTTCATGAACAGATTCCACTTCTGGAAGAGGATTCAATTTTTGTCTTTTAACATCATGCTGTTCAGAAGATCCATTGACAGGAGTAGCTGCCTCATCATCTCTCTTTTTACCCTTTTCTACATTAAGAGGAGTTTGTAAAATTGATATTTCTGCTACATTGGTCTGAGTAGGAGAAACTTGTACTTGATCCTGTTCTTTTGACATTTGAGGCTGTTCTGTCATTGTAAATTTTTCTGTAATTTGGATATCAACCTCTTTCTCTTTTCCTTTAGATGCTACTGTAGCCAATGCACTGATTTCCTGTAAGTTTTGTTGTGAAGTCCCAGCAGAAGAAGAACCAATACCTGGTACCTGTACCTGTCCAAAAGAGTCTAGGTCAAGTATTTTTTCAAGGTCTTTCATTACATTTTCAACATTGACCTTCTCACTATCCTGTTCTACCAATGTCCCTTCCATCCATTCATCCATTTTGGCATACTGTTCAATTTCTGGGATTCTTTGATGAATGTATGGTGATAGTTTGTTTTTCATTCTTCTATCACAAATAAAGCTATTTGGGTCATAAGGTACCCAATAGAAACTTTTTGTAATTTAAGATAATCTTCTAATATCCTTTCAGCTTCCTTTCCAACATCTCTAGAGTTACACACAAAAGGACCTAACTGAGTTTTAATCCTGAGTTGAGCCTTTTTCTTTGCATTACAAAAATGGACTATATCTGAATTGATCATCTGCCTAAAATACTCTAATGCAAAGAGTCTCAATGGGAAATATTTTGGAAACTTGAATGGGCATAACTCACACCCATATATTTTGATTTATGTGTGATTTCGGTATAGGTACCAGTCACCTATCCGGTATTGCTTTGAGAGCTGAAGAATCTTCTTCATTTCACTATTGACCCTAGGAGGGGAGACTCCTATCAACAATGTGGTTGCAGGGTGTAAAAAAAGGTCAATAAACTCATTGTAGGAATAAGGGGAATCACGAGAATTATGAGTAATGGCAGACCAAAAGATAACAGACCTAGAATTTCCTTTGGCATCAAGCCTTTTGACATAGAAAGGGAAAATTTCTGATTGGTAATAAAGCATGAGATGATAAATAACAGAAGAATACTTGAACACTTTCATTCTCTAATCTCATGAACTGATCATGGATTTTGTCTGCAATGTAGGTAGCAAAATCATACTTGACAGCAGGGGGCTGTCCAGGGGTGAAAATAGAAAACAATACTAGGGTTAATTGGTCAACATATTCACTAGTATTGAAGCCCATTATAAAGGAGATCATATTCAGAATAAGTCTGCCCTCATCAGTGAAAAAAGTATAACCATAAGGGGGAGGGCCTTTAGGCTGATGTTCTGGCAACATGAAAGTCTGGCAGAGGCGATTTAACTCTTCATGGGATAATTTGGTAGATTTTTCAAGTAATTCTCCCATGGATAGGGGAGTGAGGGCTTGACCAGGTTGAAATTGTAACATCTCGTTGATAGACTGAGCAGTTATGGGAAAAAGGACATTTTGACTTGGGGATAAAACTACTCGTTGATTGGGATCATAGTTTGCATGACAGTAATGGATTATCTCAGGGAAAATGTGGACTGAGGGGAGAAGGTACATGGGAAGATTAGATTCCCATATTTTAAAAATGTCAGAACCTTTCAAGTAATTGTCTCTGCAGTGATAACATTTGAGAAGCACCTGACCGATGGCGTGCGCGGGCAAATTTTCTTCTGAGCTAGGGTTTCAGTCGTTCATCGCCGCTGCCGCCGGTTGGAGATCGATACTTTGGCGGTGCCTTCATGAGTTGGGTCACTGTGTTACCCTTGCGGATCCTCGTGCCATTGGTTGGTTTGGGGAACCATTCGTGATTGGGGGGTTTTATTTTTCTGCTGAGACCGATTCATGGATACCCTGCAGAACCAACTGTGGGCGCAATACTCTGTTTTTTCTGCTGGTAGCTCACGCTGGGAGCTCAGTCTTTTTTTGCCATTGGGTGCGGATTCCGGTTGTCTATTGTATTTGCTGGCCGGCCTGCTCATCCTCGCCCTGGACCTCGTTGGTGGGTCGCTATTGGGCTTCGGGTCACATCTGTTTTGGGTTAAATGCCTTGTGGCCGCCACAGCTGCAGACATTACAGAATCTGCAAGAGCATGCTATCTCCTCCAGCGCAGCAGAAAATGGGGCCACCGATTTTAAGCGAACTCTTTGGCTATCCCCGGACGTTCCAAGCCAGGCACAGGCCCACGCCATGAATGATGTGCATATTGACAAAAGATGCAGCCTGCATACTTGCAACATCGACCCTCAGGTAGGTTTGAAACCATTTCAAGTTTTCATTAAGCCTCCTGTTGGTAATAGCATTATTCTATGGTTTCGACAAACAGACTCTATACTACACCTGAAGGAAGAAATCCAATCTGCTGCGGGGTACCCATATCATTCACAGTCACTGATTTTTGGAGGGAAAGCTTTAGCTGACCATTGCACTCTTAAAGACTATGCCATTGTAAATGGGTCTTCCATCTGCCTCAACCTTCGACTGAGGGGTGGAATGATGGGACAAAACAGAGCACAGGGTTCCTCTATGGGAGCAGGGGCATCCAAAATGGTAAACTCTAAAGGCTCATACAGGAATGTCCTACAGGGGGACAAAAACAAATCCACAGTACCTGTGACCCCTGCAGAAAGCTTCCCCAAGCCATACATTGTAGAACTGCAGGACAGCATGCCTGAAATAAATATTGACAGTATTGACATTGATATGCATAGAACTGCTTACGAAACCCAAGCGATTATAGGCAGATTCAACTGCTTCTGGCCCAAACCAATGGAGCTGTTCCATTGGATTTTTTCAAACTGGACCATGGATTGTGAAATACAACTATGTTCCAAGGGTTTCTTCATCATCAAATTCGCATCTACTGAGGTCAGAGATGCCATTATCAATCAGGGACCATGGTTCTGGGGCTCCATGGGACTCTTCATTTCACCATGGTTCCCAAATTTTGATGCCAACACCATGGAGGTGACCAAAATGCCGGTCTGGGTTAGGCTCTACAATCTCTCGCTACATTTTTGGAATGAAAATGTTCTTGGCTGCATTGGAAACTCCCTTGGTAGATACATTAAAACAGACACTCAACGCCTAAAGGAGCGCATTTTCACCATCGCATGAATCTGTGTGGAGGTTGACTTGAGCAAAGGACTCCCAGAGTCCATCATGCTGAATAACAAACAACAGAGATGGACACAGCACCTAGACTATGAGAACACAGCCTTTAGATGCCGGATATGTAGATGCACAGGCCACCTACAAAACTCATGCCCGGCAGCCAAAAGGGATAACAGAAAAAAGAAGAAAACAGGCAAAGCTGCTAAAGGTTGGAAATTTCCCTCCGAAGAGCCAGAACTACAGGAAGAAGAGGAGGAACCAACACCACATGAGAATCAACAAACAGATACCTCCTTGGGCACACAAGAACAAGAAATGCAAGATCCTCTCGACACCACCACAAAGACTCAGCAGGATTTGGTACTTGGAGCACATGACAGTGGGGGAAATAAAAGAACACATACATCAGATACATCAGACTCTGATAAGGATAATGGAGTGCATGCGGCAGAAAATCAGCTTGTCCTTATCGAGACCACACCAACACTTGGTGCTTGGCGAAAGGTTGAAAAGAAGAAGGGGAGAAAATCTTAATTGTAACTCTTTTTCTTTTTCTTTTGCGGCAACTTGAATGTCTTTGGACATATACCAGCTCATACAACATGTAATTTTGTTTACTCATAAATAAAATTACGAATTTTTTCTTTGTGAAAAAATTGTCTCTGCAGTAGCAAAAAATTCGAAGGGGACTTTCACTAAGAACCAGGTCTATGATTTGGAAATCTTTGTCTACTAAAGGAAAATAATCTAAGTCTATGTGAGGGGCATTCAAGGGTGCGACATTCAGAGCCATGGGAATCTCCATTTTTGGTTCTGGTGGATTCAGAAATGAATTCGAGGTTTTATGAAAAACGGGCACAATTACTGGTTTGGGAATATAATTGTAGTTTTGGGAATAAAAAAGATCAAATTGAACTTCGTTTCAGTCTTTAGTGTGGAATTAAAACAAAAAATTAGGATTTTCACAGAGTTCAGCGGGAATTTGGGTAAATACTTGTTTTCAGGAAATGAACAGTGGTTAAACAGGTGCTGGCTATGGCGGATAAACTCTGGATTACTTGACTGAAATTTTCTTCAGCGAGGTAGTGGTTGGCAAACTTTGATAGTTAAATTTGAAATTCGTTGCCCGGGACACTGGTTACTGCATAGGATAATGAAAATGACACGGGTTTGTTTGTTTTATTCACAAAGTCAAAGGTTGGCGGGTTTTTGATTTTTTTAATGGATGATGTCAGCAAGTACGGTGGGTTTCGTTAGGGGAGGCAGGCGGTAAGCGGTTTCCATCGCACCGCTTTTGGGGAAGAGTGGTTTTGGGAGGAGGGTGAGCGATTCCATACGATGAACGACGCGTGGCGCGGCACTATTCAGAAAACCGCTTGGCCATCGCGCGTTATCGTTCGGACGAGGATGGCTAGTGATATGAGTAATAACCGTTGATCTTGGACTGGCTGATCAAACGGTCTTCGGGAAAGGGAGATGACAGGAGGTTAATAGGGCGGGCCCGATGTAATTTATTATGAATTAATCACATCGGGAGAGATTCTATTGGTGGATTAGGTTATTAATTAACCATAAGGGTTAATTAATCCCATTATACGGCGGAGAGACGCGCTTGACGATTAATCAGAATTTTGACTAATCAATCATGATTAACACATTAATATGGTTATTTTTCAACCAATGGGTGGAATATATAGTTTATGGGAAATTTTTATATTTAAATTAATACGGGAAAAGGGGGAATTTTAATAAGGATTTGAAGAAGAAATTAGAAGTAATATAAAAAATGAAAAGAAGCGCTACATAAACATGATAATAATGTTTTTAACCAGTGTTTTTTATGAGGAAGGTTTTATGTGAAATATTTAGATGATTTTCCTATAGCAAATGATTTACTTAGGAAAATATTTTTATAAAATGAGTGAATGACAGACATTGGTTTTGCTAATTGAGCTTTTCCATTATTGGGCCAGGTCTGCCTCCCTCCAAAAGTCAAGGAAATGCCTTGAGCCCCTCTAATTTTCAAATGCCTTAGTACTTAGGGGAAATTAGTGAAGTTTTTAGGGAAAAATGAGAAGGGAAGTTAATCATTTGACTTTGTTTTGCTTGAAATTCTTCCAGTGTAATGTCTGCCTTGCACTTGTGATGAAAGTAAAGATTAACACATTTAGAGTTATTATCCATCACATGTAATTCTACAACATCATCTACCTACCCTATCATTTTTGATTCTACCATTTTCTTCTTCTTTATTAGGGTACTTAGACTGCAAACCCTTATCACAAATTTTCTTCACATATGAAAGACGGCCCAATTCTAACCTGACATCCAACGCTCAAATTAAACTGTCTTTTATTCACACTAATACTCACTATTCCAAGATTAAACAGTTTGGTCAGATTTTATTCTCTATCTCTAAAACATAAAATTGAAAAATGAACTAGCCAAGCTTAAACTGTTTGACTATTCATAAATTGTGGCATAAGTTACAAGTTGCACACAATTTTGTTTATTACATCAGAGAAAAAAATAGTGGCATTTAGATTTGCACACTTTCCTTGGCCTTTCTTTTGTTGGGGTTCATTTTCTTTCACTTTTTTGGCCATTTTTATTTTTTCACCCTTTGATTTTTCTTTTAGGGTATACCCTTTTTACATCTTTTAAATTTTTTTATTTTTTGAGAATATGGAAAACCTTTGGAACAAGGAAAGGTATGAACATATTACATAGCCCATCAAGTCAATCATGAAATATGACACCTATTGGTATAGGAGTCTAACACTGGCTCCACTTGGGGATGGCTTTTCCTGGTGAAAATTCAAGAACATCAGGTCAGTTGGCCTCAAAAATGATTTTGACTGAACCATGGAATTTTCTTCTTCTTGTTGCTTTATTGTATGTGTGACAGTAATACTTCTGAAGCTTAGGGCCTTCTCTTCGGGCTTCAACTCCAGTAAGTTACTATCCACTCAAAACTGATACATTACAAAGGATATAGTATGTACATGTTAAAAATCAGAATTACCCTAATAAATAGGATCAAAGTAATGTTTCAACATTCGACCATTAACTGGCCCTTCTTCAGTTTCTGTACCATCCAAGTTTTTCAGAAAATAAGTATTGTTTCCTTGTAAAGCATGAATAATATAAGGTCTTTTCCACAAGAAATCAAACTTCCCATGTTTTCCCTTATCCTCTCTTCTGGAATCCCATCTTAAAACTTTGTTTCCCAGTTTAAAATCTTCTGCCTTGGTCCTTTTATCAAATATCTTCTTTAGTTTCTCATGCAATATTTGGGATCTTTGATAAACTTCCTCTCTGGTCTGCTGCAAATTGATAGTTTGATTAATTCTCCTTTGAATATCATTAGGTTCAACCTGAGCTTCTTGAAGTAATTTCATTACAGGAACACCTAAGATGAAGGAAATACAGCTTCAATACCATAAACTAACTCATAAGGACTTGTCCCAATAGATTTTTTGGTGGTAAGTCTGTCTGCCCATAGTGCATTTGTAAGTTTCTTATGCCAATTTTTCTTTTTTTTCTTCCAATAATTTCTTAATAATATTAATGAGACTTTTGTTGGAAGATTCAACAAGTCCATTACCTTGAGGGTAATAGGCTGTGGAATGGCTTAAGGTGATATGATATTTATCACAAAAACTTATCATCTTTTTAGATTTGAAGGCAGCAACATTATCAGTTATGATTTTCTCAGGACAACCAAATCTTGATAGTATATTGGTTTCTAGGAATCCTATGATCACAGTATCATTGGCTTGTCTGGAAGGAATTGCTTCAATCCATTTAGTAAAATAATATGTGGCAATGAGGATCCATTTGTGTTGGCCAGAAGAAGGAGGATGGATTTATCCAATGAAATCCAGGCCCCATTGCTGGAAAGGTTTTTCAGTGGAAATTGGTTTCAGGGGTAAAGGTAATAGTTTTCTCCTGCCTTCAAAAATTTGACATTTATGGCAAGCAGTGAAAAATTTCTTTACATCAAAAAACAAGGTTGGCCAATAAAATCCAGCCCTTAGGATCTTGTTTGTAGTTTATTTCCAATAAAAGTGTCCACCACAGTCTCCTGCATGGAATTCATTGAGAGCCTTGTCAGCTTCATCTTTTAACAAACAATTCAATAGAATACCATCATGATTTTTCCAAAAGAGAACATTATCTAAAATACAAAACTTTAAGGATGTCATCTTTAAAAACCTTTTCTTTGTTCTGGATAACCCTGGAGGAGCTTGCAGGTTTAACAAAACATAAATTATATCAGCATACCAAGGTGAATCTAAGAAGGCCTGACTGATTTGTGGAGTTGCCATCTCCTGTTCGTTATCCAGTTCATTAATATCCAGGGCTTGGCAATTTGTTTTTGTCATGAGTTGAGCCAATCTCTGTCCCTTTATAAGCTTTGTAGGTTTTATCTCAATATCATACTCTAATATGGTAGCAATCCATTTACCTCTTTTGCCCTCAATTCCATCTTGAGTTAAGATGTCTTTGACAACAGCATTTGGTACATAGGCTATCACATGGGAATACAATATGTAGATTCTGAAATCTTTAATAGCTTTTACAAGTGCAAAAGCTTGTTTTTCCATGATGTTGTATTTTAATGATGCATCCCTTAGTGCTTTACTAAAAAAGGCTATAGGTTTTTCACATCCTTGATCATCCTTTTGTAATAAAACAACTGCTACAGTATGTTCTGATGCAAATGAAAAGATAATAAAGTCTCTATCAAATTGTGGACTGGTAAGAACTGGTGTTCTAGTCAAAGCCATTTTAATTTCTTCAAATGATTGTTTGGCTTCTACTGTCCATTTAATACTTGAATCCTTTCTTAACATGTTAGTGAGCAATCTAACTAATTCAGCTAAGCTAGAAATGAACCTTCTCAAAAAATTGATTTTTCCTATGAAAGCTTGAAGTTCTTTGATATTTCTGGGATGAGGTATCTGCAAGATAGCTTCTATTCTAGCAGGATCAATTCTAATACCATCTTTTGAAATGATATGGCCCAGGATTTTACCTTCTTCCAGACCAAAAAAGGAATTTTTTGGATTCAAAGAGATACCATACTTTTTGCATTTTATGAATACTTGTCTGAGATGGTCCAAATGTTGCTGATATGATTTAGAGAAAACAGTTAAATCATCCAGATATATAACAAGAAAGTCATGAATTTCTTCTGCAAATGCAATGTCCATTGCTCTTTGGAAGGTTGCTCCAACATTTTTGAGTCCAAATGGCATTTTAATGTATTTAAATGTGCCCCATGGTGTTGTAAAAGCTGTTTTTTCCTGGTCATCAGGATGAACCAGAATCTGATTGTATCCTGAAAACCCATCTAAAAGAGAAATCCTTGAAGCACCTACTACCCTTTGCAAAATGTGATCCATTTTGGGCAAAGGATAATTATCCTTCAAAGAAACCTTATTTAGATTTCTTAAATCAACACATAATTTGATCTCTTCAGTTTTCTTCCTAGTAGGGACTAAATTAGACACCCACTCTGAAAATCTAATTGGAGCAATTATCCCTACTTCATACATTCGTTTGATTTCTTTTTCAATTGAAGGCAATAGTATAGGGTTGATTCTTCTGAGTTTCTATTTAAATGGTTTCTGATATGGTCTTAGAGGTATTGTATGTTGAATTATAGAAGTATCATATGATTTCAAATCTTCATAACTCCAGGCAAAGACATCTTGGAATTCTTTTATTAGTTCAACATATTTCAGTTTTTGATCGGGAGGCAAAGATTTTGATAACTTTATTATTTTAGGATTTTCTTCAATTCCCAGATTGTATTCCTCAATATCAGCTTTCAATGGTTCCATTTTGGGTTTTAGTGGAATGTCATTAGAGTCGAAAAGATCTTATAGAGGAGTTAATCCTTTAGGCAAATGATTATCTTTCAAATTAATGATCTCGGATTCATCTTCTATAATCTCATCAACCTCCATTTGTTTAAGGTCCTGCATGTCTTTTTTGTTGAACTTCGTTGGATGAAGCATTTGAATTGCACTCTCTTCTGAAATGTCTGTTTCTTGTTCATTTATTTGATCAGATTCAATGACTGTATCTTCATCTATGTTACTATTAGAAAATTCATTCTCTAAAGTTAGAAAATTATTAATCTGATTGTCATTTACAAACACTTGCCAATTCTTAAAATTATCCGGTATAGCTGGTCTGTGTTTAATCTCAACTGTGAACTGATGATTAGGTTCAAACGGTAATTTACAAGTGCTAGCAAACATTGCAAGACTATGAGCATGCAAATTTTGTTTTCTGGGGATTTTTGCAAGCTGAGCCTGTAGAAAGGTATTAAGAATCTCTACAACTGTTCCTCTATATTCTCTTAGTCTGGGATCTTTTGTCGAAAATTCACCTTTTATCTGTTGAATGATTAAATCAGAATCTCCTATGACAGATACTCTAATTGCCCCTAATTTTTTGACAAGTTTAAGCCCTAATAAAAGAGCTTCATATTCTGCCATATTATTAGTGCATTTAAAGTTCAATCTGTAAGCATGGCCTTCAGCATGATCGTTTTCAAGGTTGTGTATCCAAATTCCAGCTCCTGCTCCTAACTTATTAACTGAACCATCAAATTCTAAATGCTAAAGAATTTCATGTTCATAGTTGGTATCAGGCGTTTCAGGAAATTTCTTCACAGTGAGATCTGGTTTTTTAGTTTCTTCTGGTTTTTCTTGTGTATCTGATGTTTCTTTTTCCTCAGAGATTTTCTGGATTTGAACACTAGATTTTTGATGTGCAATTTATTTTGGTTCTATTGCTGGTACTTCTAATTCAGTGGGGAGATCAAATTCAGCATTATAAAGAATAAACGAGTCCATATTAGAGTGTACTGAGTAGATGGGGAAATTTTCAGGTTTCTCCTGACTACTTACCACATATTTCATTAAGGTTTCTCTATATAGTCTCTTAGGTTGGCCGAACACTGAAATAGTAGCATATGACATGTCTAATTGAAGAGATCCTCCGAGTTTTGCACCCCAAGATCTAGACAATAGCATACCATATTTTGGAGGAATATCTGCTACTACTATATCCATCAAAATTGTTTTAGCAGGGTATTGAACCAATGTAACACACAAATCTTTGATTAATCCTAAACATCTTACCTGACTTGAATCAAAAGAAAAGAGATCTTTGTATGGTCTGGTGATGTCTAGATTTAATCTCTCCATTACAGCCTTGGGCATTAGATTGTGAGATGCTCCAGAGTCAAGCATGGCATTATGAAGTATTTTATCATGTATATTCAAACTCACATAGAATGGGGGAGTTCCTCCACTTCCAGGTTTTCCATTTACTTCAGGGCCAAAGAGTAATCTAGGTTGGTCATCAAAAACATTAACTGAGTCATCACTTCCAGGAATATTAAGTGATCTATTGATTTGGCTTCGATAGACATCATGTTTAGCTAATTCAGACAGTGGAACAACTATTTTCAATTTTCCTACTTCAGCTTCCAGATTAAAAGGTTTCTCATTTTGAGTCCTTGTATTTCGAACAGTTGGATTCTCTTTTTCTTCTATGTTTTCAGTATTTTTCTCCTTCTCAGGAGTGGGGTTGTGGGCTGAAGTTGTTTCCGAAGCAATTTCTGGTGGTTCCTCTACATTTCCTCTGGGAGGAAGAGTATTGGAAATTTGTCTGTTATTCAGTTGAGTATCAAATACATCTTCAATTATTGGGTGAGCAGGATTAGGATCTGATCTAGTGAGAATATGTACAGGGGTAGTATTGGTCTTACCTTTGAGGGGTTGCTTGGTAGTTTTCTGTTTACTTGTTTTTGGGACATTAATTCTTCTGATCCTCAAATTATATTGCTTATGAACTTCGTAAATGGCCGTGTCATATCCTTCCTTAAAATCAAATGATTCTCCTGACTGGGTTTGAAATTGATTAAGAATTTGAGCTTCTTGATCATCTTGGGTCAAGAAAATTTCTGGTTCATTCTCGCTTTCAGTAAATTTTTTTATTTGAACATCTTTAGTTGGTTCCTCAGAAGTTGAGCCTTCAACATAATTTTCCTGGAATGGGGGCCTAATATTTTGGTCAGAACCAGATTTTCTAGTATTTTGATTTTGGTTTCTTCTGAAATTTGGATTTCTTAGAGCATTGCTCGGTTGACCATCCCAAGGAGATTTATTCTTTTCAATAGTTTCTACTCTATCTCCTAGTATTTCCATTCCTTTGATGATAACATCGAGTTTCTTTTCAAAAGCTGTGGGTTCTTTGTTTACAGGCATTCTCCTTTCAGCTCTGGCTCTAGCTCGTTTCTCTATCAGGTTAGCTTCAACACTAACAACTATACTTTGCATTTCTTCTAAAGTTTGAGGAGCTCTTTCGCTAAGCTGATAAGCTATATCGAAATCAAATCCATCAGGGAATTTGATTAATATTGAATCTGGAGGAGGTCTGAGATTTTGGGGAACAACATTGTAAGCCTCATTGAACCTGGTGACATAATCTTGCACAGTCTCATTTGGTCCTCTCTTTAGTTTTCTAAAGTCTAATAAGATTTGAAGAGGATCTTTCTTCTTTTCCCATCTATTTAAAAATGATCTATAAAGAGCTGGTAAGTCAGCAACACTGTTTGCAGGAAGGGCTCTGAACCAGGTTTTGACTTCTCCAGTAAGACTTTGGACAAAAATTCTCATTCTCACATCATCAGCATCTATTTCATAAATTTCAAAGTAATCAGTCATCTTTTTAGTATGCTGTTGTGCAGTATAAGTACCAGAACCATCAAAGGGAGTGATTTTAGATTGCTAATCTTGAGGCATAGCCCCTAGATTGGCTGGTAACCTTAAGGGAGCATATTTGTTTGCCATTGGAAGAGGTAGTGAAATAACAGGTGAGGTTGGTCTATGAGTGATGGGTGGAGGAGTGGAAGGAGTAGTTTGAAGTTGAGATGTTTGATGAAAAGTTGATGAACTTGGAGAAGCTGAAGTGATCACAGAAATATTTGAAGTTCCTTCAGAGGGAAGCTCAGATTGTATAGAATCTCGCAAATGTTTATCAAGATGTGATGTAACAAATTCAAATTGTAAATCTTCAAGAAACACCGGGTCTGGAACCAAATTGGATAACTCAGATTCAGAAAAATTTACAAATAAAGATGTTTCAAACTGCTCGTCAAAAGGTTCGTCCTCAAGATAAATCCACTTCATTGGACAGGATATTGATCTATTGAGAGGTCGAGAACTTCCAGAGCTTTCTTGACTATCTTGTCTTCTAAGAATTCTGGGAATCAGATTCGGATTTTCAAACACAGGCGGTGGATTTGGATCAGAATTAGCCTTGGTGTAACGAGTCCTTTTTGAAGCCAGGTTTCTAAGTGATGTTTTTTGGTTTTTTATTTTAAATGAAATGAACAATACAACTTCAATAGTCTCTTTAAGAAGTTTTAGATATTGGATTTAAATTTTCTTAAAGATTTATTTAACTAGAGGAACTGATCAAATGTTTGAAACCAAAGTTCAGCTCATAAACTAGACCGGAGATAGACTGAAGCAACATTTATTTACTATGCAATTACAGAGCAAAAGCAGTTCAAAGGCTACTTGGATAACTTCAGGCTCCGTCTGTAGTTTATAAAATAAACAATAGCAACAATAAAATTATTCAGGTCCCCAGCGGAGTCGCCACTATGTTATCACTCAGATTTTCATTGAAGTTGTTGGGAAGAGGAAAGGGGTCCGAGGTAACCACAAACCAACTTTAGGTACAGAATCTAGCCAATCTGTACCCAGAGAGGGCTCTCTCTATAAAATTTAGCTTTGTTTTTGAAGATATTAGGCTAGTTATAAAGTTCAGGAGTTTTGTTTGAATTTGGGTGGTGGAATTCAATAGCTGAGGGCAAGATTGAGTAGTTTAGGCCATTGGGCTAATGGAGTCAAAATAAAATGGCTTAACTGGATTGAGTTTCTCAACAAAAGATGGTTTCACAGGGCAAGATAATCAAACAGGGAACAATTATAGATCTTAAAGTGAATGGGATGAACTCAAAATGGATGAAGGGCAATTAAGAATCCTTCAATACATTTATAAGAGGGAAAATTGAGTGATTATTAATAAAGAGAAATTAAGTATTCTTTACTAAATAACCAAAATGTATAAACTAGAAAAACAGGAGCAATTAAGAATTCACTGTTTAAACCAGTTTAGAAGAAAACATTCAGAATAACAATGATTAAAATCAGATTACACTTAAGCACTTTCTGATTTATTCCTTTTCATTAATCATTCAGAAATGAAACACAGTGATATAATAAATAGATATAAAGACTTTAAAACACAAGAGAAAAATGACTTATTGATCCGTAGTCTGACACATGAATCCTGTAAAAATTCTTTCGCATCAATTCATCATCCAGCTAGCCACAAAGAAATTTCTCCAACAACACTTTATTCCGAAAAAGTCAATGTTACAGCAAATTCTAAAAAATCCACACTCAATACTCCAATTGAGGGAGTATTTATACAAAAAATTATACAAAATATCTCAGAACAACTTGAGATATAATCTAGGATGACTCATAAGTATTTTACAACAAACTAGAGACAGATGGTCTCGTAGATAAGAAAAAATGATAACTGATGTTGTGTTGTTTCCTTCTTTTGAGAATGTGCTGGAGGCAGCCCCTATGATTTGGCTTGCTGCTGTCCTCTTCAGTAATTCTGTGCTGGCTGCTCTGTTTCACTGATATTTTTTAACTGCTCTGATACGCTTTGACCTTTATTCACCCTTTTATCCTTCTAATCATGACTTACTGTAGCACATAATCAAAAATAAATGTAAGGATAGTTTTACAAAAATTCTAGCATGTCTTCCCACCATTTATCTTCCGGTATCCTGGTCCTTTGCAGCTTTTTGAGAGTTTCATTAGTCTCTGTATACCTAAATAAAGTTGGTTGAAATGGGAACAAATGCTTTACCTCATGCTCGAGATAAAACAGATTTTCCAATCTGTCATGAAGATTTTTTCTTGTAGGCAATGCTGCTGCTGATGAACTAGTTGAGGCACTGGCCTGATTGTCAGCATACTTGTCCAATTTCTCAACATAACTTTCAAGGTCCATCAATTTATCCTTTGAAACTAAAGGACTGGGCAATCCTTTATTCAACAAAATATCAAATCTTTTTATGAAGGAAGTGATTTCTTCTTGCATGTCAGAGCATCTTCTTTCTAAATTCTGCATTAGAGTTCTTTTGGTAAAAACTCTCTTTGTTCCCAAAATTGTGCCTATCATGTCTTGAATACCAAGTTCTTCAAGTTGATGCTTGTTCTGAGTATTTAAAAAGCGGATAAGTCTATCAGCTTCTTTAGGCATGTTTCCCAATTCTTCTCTTGCTCTTAGGATTTCTTCCAGAGCCAATTTGAACAAATCATTCTGTTCATACATTATTTGAAATTGAGGGCCAGACATATTTTATTGACTGGATGATGTTGTCCCAAAGAATTTAATTTATTTCCTTTAAAGGCTTCTCCAATGTGAGATCCTTTTCTAATCTGTTTACCTCTCTTGTTTTATCTGCAACATTCATCTTCGAGAGATCACATTTTTGTTCCAAAGAGTGGAATTGCACCTTTTTTATTTGTAGCTCTGTCACTTGGAGTTTCAATTCCTCCATTGACTTTATTAATTCTTCTGCACTCAAATTGGAAGGATGTACCTGTGACAATTCTGCTGGCTGACCTATTGTAGTAGTACCTGTAATCACCTCTGCTGTAGATGCTGGAATATTAGGCTGCTTGTCTTTCAATGCCTTTTCAAGCTCTTTTTCTGTTTCATTGAGTTGCTCATTTATTTTCAAGAGCAAGTCCATTAATTCTTCTTCAAAATTTTGCTTTATAATTCCAGTAGTTTGGGGATGTCTTGAGGCTGGTAGCTTTAGTTGTTTTCTCAAAGCTGCAATATCATCATCTTTTTTCTTGATTAATGCTTCTATTCCCTTGACATCTTTGGGATTATGTCCCAAAACAGTAATAATTTCCTCCAAAGTCTTAATCCTGTTGTCCTTAGCCTGAGAAGAGGCTTTTTCAAGGCTTAATTGAGCATTTGTATTTTCCAAAGAATCCTGCAGTTTCTGGGTCATCATTGATTTATTTGTCAGAGTAGAATAAATCATCTCACCTGTCTGTTTATGCAGCTCAATTTGATCTAAAGGATGAATATCCTTTGCTAAGACTTCAAAATTAGTCCTGATATAATCTGTAGCTGTTTGAGGTTGCTGCACTTTGGGTTTAAAGTGACTCATTAGCATCTTTCCCTGCTGGATGTCATAAGATGACATCAACCTTTGTTGATTCTTAGGAGCCATTTTCAAACATTGATTGTAAACTTGGAGTCTGAGAGGATCATTTCTGGCCTTGATATTTATGAATGTTCTTTTGATATCCCAGACATATTTCACTGGTGGTTTGAAAGATGACACTTCTGCACTTTGCTACCTTTGCAGCTCTTTTCTTTGTAAAGTAGTGGATGTCCCACTAATTGTACATGTTTGCTGACTACCAAATTCCTCTTGTGTTTGAATATCAGGAATTTCATGAACATATTCCACTTTTGGAAGAGGGTTCAATTTTTGTCTTTTAGCATTTGGCTGTTCAGAAGAACCACTGACAGGAGTAGCTGTTTCAGCATCTCTCTTTTTACCCTTTTCTACATTCAGAGGAGTTTGTAAAATTGATATTTCTGCTACATTGGTCTGAGTAGGAGAAACTTGTACTTGACCCTGTTCTTTAGAAGTTTGAGGTTGTTTTGTCATTGTAAATTTCTCTGTAACCTGTATATCAACCTCTTTCTCCTTTCCTTT
This sequence comes from Pinus albicaulis, assembly GCA_034641835.2. Lineage (NCBI taxonomy): Eukaryota > Viridiplantae > Streptophyta > Pinopsida > Pinales > Pinaceae > Pinus > Pinus albicaulis. Next base: position 1,683,203,381 of record CM076581.1, on the reverse strand, counting down.
AGATGCTACTGTAGCCAATGCACTGATTTCCTGTAGATTTTGTTGAGAAGTCCCAGCAGAAGAAGGATCAATACTTGGTATCTGTACCTGTCCAAAAGAGTCTAGGTCAAATATTTTTTCAAGGTCTTTCATTACATTTTCAACATTGACCTGCTCACTATCCTGTTCTACCAATGTCCCTTCCATCCATTCATCCATATTGGCATACTGTTCAATTTCTGGGATTCTTTGATGAATGTATGGTGATAGTTTGTTTTTCATTCTTCTATCACAAATAAAGCTATTTGGGTCATAAGGTACCCAATAGAAACTTTTTGTAATTTAAGATAATCTTCTAATATCCTTTTAGCTTCCTTTCCAGCATCTCTAGAGTTACAAACAAAAGGACCTAACTGACTTTTAATCCTGAGTTGAGCCTTTTTCTTTGCATTACAAAAATGGACTATATCTGAATTGATCATCTGCCTGAAATACTCTAATGCAAAGAGTCTCATTGGGACATATTTTGGAAACTTGAATGGGCATAACTCACACCCATATATTTTGATTTCTGTGTGATTTCGGTATAGGTACCAGTCACCTATCCGGTATTGCTTTGAGAGCTGAAGAATCTTCTTCATTTCACTATTGACTCTAGGAGGGGAGACTCCTGTCAACAATGTGGTTGCAGGGTGTACAAAAAGGTCAATAAACTCATTGTAGGAAAAAGGAGAATCACGGGAATTATGAGTAATGGCAGACCAGAAGATAACAAACATAGGATTTCCTTTGGCGTCAAGCTTTTTGACATAGAAAGGGAAACTTTCTGATTGGTAATAAAGCATAAGATGATAAATAATAGAAGAATACTTGAACACTCTTTCATTCTCTAATCTCATGAACTGATCATGGATTTTTTGCAATGTAGGTAGCAAAATCATACTTGACAACAGGGGACTGTCTAGGGGTGAAAATAGACAACAATACTAGGGTTAATTGGTCAACATATTCACTAGTATTGAAGCCCATTATAAATGAGATCATATTCAGAATAAGTCTGCCCTCATCAGTGAAAAAAGTATAACCATAAGGGGGAGGGCCTTTAGGGTGATGTTCTGGCAACATGAAAGTCTGGCAGAGGCGATTTAACTCTTCATGGGATAATTTGGCAGATTTTTCAAGTAATTCTCCCCTGGACAGGGGAGTGAGGGCTTGACCAGGTTGAAATTGTAACATCTCGTTGATAGACTGAGCAGTTATGGAAAAAATGACATTCTGACTTGGAGATAAAACTACTTGTTGATTGGGATCATAGTTTGCATGACAGTAATGGATTATCTCAGGGAAAATGTGGACTGAGGGGAGAAGGTACATGGGAAGATTAGATTCCCATAATCCAAAAATGTCAAAACCTTTCAATTAATTGTCTCTGCAGTAGCAAAAAATTCGAAGGGGACTTTCACTCAGAACCAGGTCTTTAATTTGGAAATCTTTGTCTACTAAAGGCAAATAATCTAAGTCTCTGTGAGGGACATTCAAGGGTGCGACATTCAGAGCCATGGGAATCTCCATTTCTGGTTCTGGTGGATTCAGAAATGAATTCGGGGTTTTATGAAAAACGGGTACAATTACTGGTTTGGGAATATAATTGCAGTTCTGGGAATAAAAAAGATCAAATTGAACTTCGTTTCAGTCTTTAGTGTGGAATTAAAACAAAAAAACTAGGATTTTCACAGAGTTCAGTGGGAAATTGGGTAAATATCTGTTTTCAGGAAATGAACAGTGGTTAAACAGGTGCTGGCTATGGCGGATAAACTCTGGATTACTTGACTGCAATTTTCTTCAGCGAGGTAGTGGTTGGCAAACTTTGATAGTTAAATTCGAAATTCGTTGCCCGGGACACTGGTTACTGCATAGAATAATGAAAATGACACGGGTTTGTTTGTTTTATTCACAAAGTCAAAGGTTGGCGGGTTTTTGATTTTTTTAATGGATGATGTCAGCAAGTACGGTGGGTTTCGTCAGGGGAGGCAGGCGGTAAGCGGTTTCCATCGCACCACTTTTGGGGAAGAGTGGTTTTGGGCGGAGGGCGAGTGATTCCATACGATGAACGACGTGTGGCGCGACACTGTTCAGAAAACCGCTTGACCATCGCGCGTTATCCTTTGGACGAGGATGGCTAGCGATATGAGTAATAACCGTTGATCTTGGACTGGCTGATCAAACGATCTTCGGGAAAGGGAGATGACAGGAGGTTAATAGGGCGGGCCCGACGTAATTTATTATGAATTAATCTCATCGGGAGAGATTCTATTGGTGGATTATGTTATTAATTAACCATAAGGGTTAATTAATCCCATTATACGGCAGAGAGACGTGCTTGACGATTAATCAGAATTTTGACTAATCAATCATGATTAACACATTAATATGGTTATTTTTCAAACAATGGGTGGAATATATAGTTTATGGGAAATTTTTATATTTAAATTAATACGGGAAAAGGGGGAATTTTAATAAGGATTTAAATAATAAAATTAGAAGTTAATATGAAAAATGAAAGAAGCGCTAAGTATAAACATTAGATTAATGTTTTTAACTTATGCTTTTATGAGGAAGGTTTTTATGTGAAATATTGCATGAGTGAATGTCATGATGAATGGTTTTAAATACTTAGGCTTTTCCAATTATTGGGCCGAGGGTCCGGTCCCTCCAAAAGTCAAGGAAATGCCTTGAGCCCCTCTAATTTTCAAATACCTTAGTACTTAGGGGAAATTAGTGAAGTTTTTAGGGAAAAATGATAAGGGAAGTTAATAATTTTGACTTTGCTTTGCTTGAAATTCTTCCAGTGTATTGTCTGCCTTTTGTACTTGTGATGAAAGTAAAGATTAAACACATCCAGAGTCATTATCCATCACATGTAATTCTGCAACATCATCTACCTACCCTACTTACTTTACCCTACCATTTTTTCTTCTTTATTAGGGTGCACTTAGACTGGCAAACCCTTATCACACTTTTCTTTCACATATGAAAATCTATCTAATTCTAACCTTATTACATCCAAGGGCTCAAATTAATCTGTTGAGCTCCTTTTATTCACTCTACCTATCTACTTATCTGCCAAGATTAAACAGTTTGGTCAAATTTTATTCTCTATCTCTAAAACATAAAATTGAAAAATGAACTAGCCAAGCTTAAACTGTTTGACTATTCATAAATTGTGGCATAAGTTACAAGTTGCACACAATTTTGTTTATTACATCAAAGCAAAAAGTAGTGGCATTTAGACTTGCACACTTTCCTTGGCCTTTCTTTTGTTGGGGTTCATTTTCTTTCACTTTTTTGGCCATTTTTATTTTTTCACCCTTTGATTTTTTTCTTTTAGGGTATACCCTCTTTACATATTTTAAATTTTTTGATTTTTTGAGAATATGGAAAACCTTTGCAACAAGGAAAGGTACGAACATATTACATAGCCCATCAAGTCAATCATGAAATATGACACCTATTGGTATAGGAGTCTAACAGTTTACACTTGAAGCGTTATATTGAGCATTGAAGCAATATCTTTTTCTATATATTTGCATGCCTTCCTGAAGTCAGTACGTATATATCAGGCCTCTCTCTTGAAATCATTCATAACACCATGTGAAGTCTGTTTACAAAGATATCAATTAAACATCTTGAATATGTTTTTGTGGAAGATCATCATGACAGAATAGTTAAAGTATCTGAAGTTTGAAGGACTAGTTGTGACTACCATTGAAGCTCAAAAGTCCTTTATTAATTCATCCAAATCCTACTTCAACATAAAGGATTTTGCTGGTAATTCACCTTTAAAAGAGAGATTGATCATAGACATACATACCTCCTTATTTCATAAAGGAAAGTGCATGATTGATAAGTGAGACTGACTAATACACTGAATGTATCTAGCCCCAGGGTTTTGTTTTGAATGTACATAGTGCAAGCAGTAAAGTCATTTGATCTCTTAGATTAAATTCTGGTTGATTCAGTGGTCACAACAACAACAAGGACTTTTCAGCAAATAAGTGTAATATCATTATCAACATCCTGGCTCATATCATCACCTACACTCTGTACAAGTGCAAGAAGTCTGTACGTTGGAATGGTATCAACTTATTATGCATATTCAAAGTTCAAATAATTCTCAAAGTGTTCTCTCAACAAGTCCTGTACACCAGTCTGGAGCAGCATGGTACAAAGTCACAAGAAGAGGGCCTAAACACAACTCAGAGAGAGGAAATGCAGAAAGCACACTAAGAAATGTGCAACCCTTTTCCATTGATGTCAAAGGGGGAGGAAAAGCAAGCAACAGAAGAAAGGGTCTTCTAAAAGGTAAGCAGAGGAAGTGTGTTGCCATCAATGCCAAAGGGGGAGACTGTTGGAAATGTTGTCATTGATGGCAAAGGAGCACAAAGGAGCAGCACCTGAACCAACAATAAGGAAAAGTAGAAGACATGGAATAGAGGCAGCAGAGAGGTAGCAGAGGCAGCAAAAAGAGAAGCAAGGAGCAGTATCAGTCAAGGAGCAGTATCAGTAGCAGAGGAATTAGAGACAGAGCAGTGAAGTTGAAAGGGCCTGAAGGGGTTTTATATAGTTTGTAGATGAATTATTGTATGGCATAGAGTTTGATTGAAGTCTAGAAGCGCCTGAACACGTAATGAAGAGTGGAATGCTGGAGAGGATAGAGTTAGAGTAGGCCTGGAAACACTGAAGTCCTGTAAGCCTACGGGTAGTAGAAGGGCTGTTGATTTTGAAAATATGGGCAATTGATTCCATTTAGTATTTGATTGTTCTATATACAGAAGAAATTGATCCTGAACTGTGTGCATGGATTGACTAAATGGTGTGCGAGAATGTCTAGATTCTATGAACATTTGAGTGGTAATTCTGTGTCTACCGAACATAGATTGAACTGATGAGACAAGAGAGAAATAACTCCTCAAGTCTATGTAAGGAGGAGTTTTAGTGATTCTCTGTTTAATGGAAGAATCGTGAATCTCTGTATAAGGTGCGAACCTCTGTCCAAGTGTTAATCCCTGTTGTATAGAACGCGAAGATTCGTTAGAATCTCTGTTTGTTGGAGTAAAGGAGCATTGTTTTACAGCCGACAGAGTAATATTTGTGAGACTTAACCCCAGAGTTAGTGCGAAGAGTTACAACGAAGAAATGTGTTAACTGCAGTGGGATCCTAGTTAATTACTGTGCAAATACCAGAAGTGGATTGGAAAACAAAAACCGCCTCCGTCGCGCCGTTTTTGGTCCGTAGCGAAACCACCGAGAAAAAACATGATCGTATGAAATATTGCCACGTCGACTAACCAATACCACTCATATCGCGTAAGTTTTATGCATTAAAGCTCGGGTCAGGAAAAAACACGATATTGCTAAGGACCGTCCGATCTGGAAGCTGGTAGATCAAACGGTAATCGCGCGACAAGCTGCACGTTGGATATGTCAAGGTATGGCCCATTGATTTGCGTTGAAAATCATTTATTTAATGAGTTGATAGTGTGGTGGTGCAATATATATATATATATGCGCATGTAATGTGCTAACCAAAGTTGTGGTTTGGACTTACAATATCACATATGAAGGGTAAGCCCGGAGCATATATATATTGGGTTTTATAAAGTCCAAAAATTGGGTCGAACTCCGTCAGGGTGAGAACCTTTGGTTTATTGAACAATTAAAGGTGTGGACTTTGGAACAAGTGGGTTCCAACATATGATTTCATAATCATATATAAAAGGAAGAGAATTCTCCATATAGAGAAAGGCCCGATATATATATATATATATATATATATATATATATATATATATATATATATGTATGGTTGCGGAATTAAACGATATATATGTTTGATTAGAGCTGTGGGCCTGGATGTGAAATACTATCATATGGTGAGCTGTTAAAGTGTTAACCCACGCGAATACTGATATCCGATATAATATATGTTACCGGACCATAGAGTCATAATGTGGCTTTATATAAAGTTATATATGCGTAATGGAGATACTTTGGGTTTAAAACAAGCGAAATATTATAAGGTGGGACCCTCACGAATTGCATCAGATTTAAAGCAGAACATTGGAACATACCATCGAAGGATGTGATTGCGATTAATCGCATCGGAACATTTGCAAAGGCATCAATCGCATCGGAGTAAGGGCAGAACATCAGAGCATACTATTGAAAGTTGCGATTGAGCTGCGATTGCGATTAATCGCATCGCAACCATCGTAAAGGACTTAATCGCAATCAGAAGTATTGTAGCAATGTGTGAAAGGCAATCGAGATATTTATATATATGGCCCAAATATTCCTTTAATTATAAGTGTTGGTTAATGTTGAGGACCGAACGAACATTGGGTTAATATTTGTGTTTGAAGAGTTAAGAAAGGTCGGAATTTTGGGAATTATATGAAATGTTAATTGTGGGACCCAAGAAACACTTACATACATTGAGGTTAGTGCTTGGGATATAATTCTAAAGTCGAAGATTTGTTGTGGTGTCTCATAGCAAGTGAGTTGAGGACACAATAGGTGTTAAAGCTTCAGGCCCGATGTGTGAAAGTCGTGAGAACATATTGAACGATTTAATGATATGATAACCATAGGGGTTAGGATTTATAAGGTTTTTAGTTTAAAATATAATGCCGAGGATGAACATTTAAGATATAAGGACGAGATTAATTTGTTTTGAATAATTGAAGGAGTGAACATTGCATAGAGGGTTTATCTATATGGTTCTACCATTGAGGGAAACTTGAAGCTCCCATGTATGATCGTGATAGTGAGTTTTATAATTGTAAGGGAATTTTTAATTAATATGTCAAATATTTAATTTGAAATATTAAAACTTCTGGATATACTTTTGAAGATTTCCAGCGCAGGGAAAATGAATGGAGAGGCATCTTTATCTACATAAGGCTTTGAGAGTTATTGGAGGACTAAACTGGTAAAAATATTATATGTACAACAGATTCAAAATTGCAATGAACAGTTGAATATGCACAGGAATGAAAATGTGGGCTTGACAGGTGTACATACACAGAACGCAGGAGAGTGTGTAGAAACTGAAAAAAGCAGAGAACAGCAGAGGTATGCAGGACAGTTACATGATAGCAACAGAAAAGACAAAAAAAAAACAGCAAAGCCAAAGGCCAGAAAAAGGGCTGAGTGAAATTTATAGATGTAACTGAAAATGTGAATGTAAATGTTTTAATTGATTTTATATTGTTTGTGATGCATTGGCAAGTCTTCGGTAGGAAAACAAAACTCCACTGTAAAACTGAAATCTGTACAAATGGCTATATTTTTCTGAGTGAGCTGGACAAAGAAATGAGAATGCAGAAGGCAAAGAGTCAGGGCTATTCACTTCGAATTACCTATGGAATACAAACAATCATAAGGAAATATCTATAAATGATATCACCTTGATATGCATAGTGAGGTTAGAGAGGTTGGAGAATGCGGAATTGAGGCGAAGAAGATAAGAAGAAGGAGGAGTAGAACGAGATGTTGTGAAAAGTTAGAGAATGCAAAAATGAAGCAGTGAGGCAGAGAAGGAGGAGCTGATAGTGAATCTGAGAAGATGCTGAAATGATATAAGGCAGATATGAAGACTGATGCACAACAGTGAAGATGGTACATAACAGAGCTGATATCCAAGGTAAATCAGCAAGTGTTTTCTTTTGAAAGAGTAAGGAAGTTGGAGCTTCCCTATCAAGTTTTAGCTTGATAGGATGCCGCCAGCCGATCGAGGTAGGTTTCCGAGGCTGGTGCCTCGCAGAAATATATAGGAGTTGGTGCTTCCACATCAAGTTGTAGCTGAGTAAAATGTCGCTAGCTGACCGAGGTTGGAGCCTCCGAGAAGCAGCTCCTAAAATTGATGGGAGTTGAGCTCTTTGCAAGTTGTAGCTATAACCGAGGTTGGAGCCTCGTAGGTTGGTGTCTCGCAGAAATTGATGGATTTGGAGCTTCCTTGCAAGTTGTAGCTTGCAGAATTGAGGTAGGAGCCTCCTATAGGTTTGTGCCTACAGAAAATCAGTGGTGAGAGGGAGTTGGAGCTTGCCTTTGCATCACAACAATAATAAGATGTGGTTTTCTCCCTTTATGGGTTTCCACTTATATCTGGTGTCTCTGTGCATGATGTTTATGTGTTGATATGGTTTATCTCATCTGCTTAATACTTTCTGCTCTCATATTAAGTCTGTTGTTACATTATATTAATACTTGCTGCTCATAGTCTAAGATTACTCACACATTAAGTTGAACATGAAATGAAGGTGTGAATAAGTTTTAATGAAAAAGTTTTAAAAGTCCATGAGTGTGTTGAACTGATTCACCCCCCGCCCCCTCCCCTCTTAGTTTAACTAAGAGTTCAACAAGACTAAATCTAAAAGGAATAGGAGCCAGATCCTTTTGGGTCAAAAACTCAAGAATGATTGGCTTATGATCTGAGACACTGCAAGGGAGAATTTGCATTCTAGTCTCTAGTCCTAGAAGCATAAATGAACTTTGAACAAGAAATATGTCTAATCTAGCAACAATATGACCTGGACCAACTCTTTTATTTGACCAAGTGAACTTACCTTTTAAGGGTTTGATGTCGAGTAGATCCCAATCTTGCATGAGGTCCTCCACCCATTCCCTTGCCAGATCTTTCACTATGTTGCCTTCACGCTTCTCAACCATAAGCAAGGTGAGGTTGAGGTCGCCAGCTATGATGGTGTTTTATAGATTCTTTATGTTTGCTAGATTTCTGATAGAATCCCAGCAGGACTTCTTCTCTCCTGCATTAACCGGGACATATACATTGAAAAGGCTAATTACCTCCTTTGTTTCAATATGCTGGATTTTCAGGTACAGCCAGTGAGTGTTTAGGATCTCAGTGACCAGTGAGTATTTGCTTATGTTCCATAGAGTGCCTAGTCCGCCTGAAGCTCCTTGAGCATAGACGACCTAGCCTCCACCTTTATTCCAAAATTTCTTACTTGTTTGGAGGAAGACTTTGTCCTCCATTTTTGTCTCCTGGATTAGAAGAATGTCTGGGGTTTCTATCCGAAGCATGCTTCTCATCAATTCTTCTTTCACTTTACTTCCCAAGCCTCTACAGTTCCAAGAGACGACCTTCATCACTTACTTTTCTGGGAGTGGTGAGCTCCCTTGGAGCCCTGTGTCTGATTTCTTGTCATCTTGGACATTTTTGCCAATAGTTTCTCAAGGGTTGGTTGAGTGCCTTGAAGTTTATCTTTATATGTTTCTTGTTCTCTCTTTTCCCGGGCAGGGAGTCGACCTCTTATCGATCTTCTAGCCGAAATTTGTGATTCCCCTATTTCTCCTTCCTCTTCAGATTCCTCTGAGACTTGTTCCTCATCTTCAGCTTCTGCATGTTTTTCTTTAGATCTTTCTAAAGCGCTTTCACCCTGTTTCGATCCTGAGGGCGTCCCTTTGTTTGGAGTCCCTTTCTTTTGCATCTCGATCTCCTGGACCTCTACTGAAGCTGAACTGAGAGGCCCAAATTTATTTACTTGCCCTTTAGGATTAGGGTTTTGCTAATTAGAAGCAGGTTGAGAACCTTTTCTGTTTGAAGCCCCAACAACTTTTAGGTTTTTATTGGTCTTTGATTGCTTAACTTGGTTCCAGCCCTCCTCTTTTCCTTTCTCCGCCTCACCGCTGCTCGGACAACCTCTAGAGAAATGCCCATATACGTGACATTTTCGACATTTGAAGGGAAGCTGCTCATAGTCAAGATTTTGCACATGAGACCAACTTCCTACATTGATTTTTATTACCTCCAGCAGACCCACCTCTAGATTGGCCTCAACACAGATTCGGGCACAATCATATTGATATTTGTTATTTGCTCGATCAGTAAATTTTCCCAAAGCATTGCCTATGTGTTTCAACGAGTTCCAGTTCCAACAGTGCACAGGCAGGTTCGACAGCCTTACCCAGACTGGAACAACTGTCGGGACATCTACTGTTGGGTTGAAGTCCCTCGTCCACTTGTTGACATATAGCCCCTGAGGGCCCATGAAATAAGGGCCATTCCTAAAGATCAGATCTTTATCCTCTTTTGAGTTGAATTCGAACATAAAGTAGCCCCTACCCAGAAAGTGAGAGGTAACATTGTTCTTGATCAAAGGAACACAGTTTTTCACGACCTAGGTCTCACTTGTTTTAGGAGAAGGCCAAAGACCTGTAAAATTTCCTACAAGGGCACGACCTGCCAGAGAAAGGGCCGCCTGGATCGGCTCCTCAGGAGGCAGAGAAATGCTTGGGATGTCATCAAGTTTTTTCACAAACTTAGCCGCTTATGTTTTCTTCTTCTTCGGGAGCGAGGCCAGCAGAGATCTAAAGGATTCATCAGCGATATGCGGCGGAGGAGGCTGGGGTGAACCCAGATCCTCCATGGCAGCTGGTCCTTGCACCAGATCGTGGTCAACGCAACCAACAGGCTCGCTGTCACAGGGGGCCGAAGTAGCTCAATCAGGCCAGAGCAGGCCGAGACAGCTCACGCGCAGGGAGCAATAGCCAATACTTAGAGTAGTTTTTTGAAAATGGTAAAATTTCTTATTCCATTATGATTTTCCATTTTTTTTTAAATTTTCTTACTTTCTCTTTCCCATTTGCTAAGCTTTTCAAGTCTTTGAAAGGAAAAATGAAATTAGAAAATGGTAAACTTTCTTATTAGAAAATTAGAAAATGGTAAGTTTTAACCATTTATGTTATAAATATTTTTGTGATACAGTACTTCTTGAAGATGACCAGCTTCCCCCAGGTTGTTATTTGGTACACATCTCAACTAGTCATGGCTTCCTCAGATCTCAACTACTGTAGCATAGATGGTGACCTAGTTTTACGTGTCAGAGATTCATGGATTTTCCAAGAAATCTCCATTGTGCTAAAACACTAGTGCTCATTTCCTTAACTACTAGCTGCTAGCAATGTTAGAACATGTTAATTGACTTACGATGCTTCCGTGTAGTTTTTGTAAGGATAACACTTTGAACGTTCTCATTTAAATTTATTTTCTTTTGTATTGTAGACTTAGGATGATTTTCCTGGGTTATTAATTACAAGTTGTGTTAACAACCATACAAATTCTACTGATTATAATAATAATAATAGTAGAGAGAGATTGATTATTGAAAGAAATTAGAGAAAAAAAATTGACATTATACATTCTAAAAAATTGTTTTATTTGTGAAAATAATACCTTTCATTTACTATTTTTTAAATTTATTTTGAATTAAAATCCACACTTATCATTTCTTTTCAAAACTTATATTCCTTTCTAAACTTGAATTTAAAATACTCTTCTAATTTAAAAACTTATGTATCTAAATTTTTTTCAGAATAAATATAACCATATTTAAAAAATATATAAAATCCCAAAAATAGTCACTCCTTTTAAAATTAGCAATGTATTACATATTTATAGAGACAAATTCTTTCATTTTCCATTTAAAAAGTTTTTTAGACCTTTGAAAGCAAAAATTAAATTAGAAAATGGTAAACCTTCTTATTCCATTATGATTTTCCATTTTTTTTTTGTATTTTCTTATTTTCTCTTTTCCATTTTCTAAGCTTTTCACGTTTTTGAAAGAAAAAATGAAATTAGAAAATGGTAAACTTTCTTAATTCAAACTATTTTTCATTTTCTTTTCTATTTTTTTGCTTTCCCTTTCCCATTTTCTAAGCTTTTTTCCCATTTTTTAATTATTTGGAAGCAAAAATGAAATTAGAAAATGGTAGACTTTCTTATTCCATTATGATTTTTCATTTTCTTTTCTATTTTTTTTACTTTTCCTTTCTCATTTTCTAAGCTTTTTTAAAAGCAACACTGAAATTAAAAAATGGTAAATTTTCTTATTCCATTATAATTTTCCATTTTCTTTTGTATTTTCTTACCTTTTATGTGTAAATATTTCCATTAATACCATCTATTATTGAATATCTCTAACCCTCTCATGGATCACTAAATTCGTTTCATATGCAATTCTTCATTTCAAAATGAATATTAAATTAAAACGAAAGAATAATGAAAGAATATTAAATTAATTTCTGGTCACATAATGAAATAATATTAAATTAAAACGAGATTGTACATTGCAAGAGAAATCAATTTCATACTGAGTCGCACTTGAAATTATTATATAATCTTTATCACTATGTTATTATCATCACGGTTGCAAGTTGGCATTATATATATATATATATATATATATATATATATATATATCACAGTTATTAAAACCAGCCGGTTTGAACCGGTAACTGGTTAAATCGGCCGATCAGCATGCTGGTCGGTTCAAACTGCCCATGCAACCGGGTTTAGCCTTGACTTGACCAAAAAACCGGTCCTAACCGATCAATTAAGGACGGACCCGACTGGTTTACGAATAAACCGGCCAGTCAGTTGCTCTTCCCAATACGCGGACCCACCCACGGCCATCAAGGTGTTTTAGCCTTTTAGGGCTGATGTGGAGGTAAGGGGAGGGTTGCTTCCCTCCAAAAACACCCTCCCCAATCTTTTATAAGCAGGGGCAACCTCTCCTTTGTCTCACACCAACTCATTTGCTGTTTTTGAGTTTGATTGAGAGCTTGGAGAGTGTTGAGTGTTTACTGGAGCAACGATCTTGGAGGCTTGGAGTTGGATTTGGAGCTATTTTGGAGACCCTCTCCAATCCTTTATAAGCAGGGGCAGCCTCTCATTTGTCTCACACCATCTCATTTGGAGATTTTGTGAGTTTGATTGAGAGCTTGGAGAGTGTTGAGTTTTTGCTAGAGTTTGAGGCTTGCCGCTTAAGCTAAGTAGACTGTAGTAGCCATCATGCCTCCAAAAGGCAAGGACACTGCATGGGCTCATTGTGATATGATTGATGGCAAAATGATTTGTAGATATTGCCAAATATCTATTGCAGGAGGGGGTATTTATAGGTTCAAGCAACACTTGGCTGGGATAGGAGGCCATGTAAAGCCATGTCGAGCACCAAATGAAGTAATAGGGCATATTAGGGCAGAATACCTTCAGAAGTTTGAGACTCAAGTCACTGAACCAATAGAGAAGTTTGTGACTGGAGCAGTTGCAAAGTTTGACAGTCGAGAGTCGGGAGAATCAAGTTTAACCAACTGAGTTTGAACTTTGATCATGATTAGAAGTTTCAAGTGAAAATGTTGATCATTAATTAGAATTTAGTAATATCATATATGTAGATTTGTAGTACACTGTCACTGTACTATGTAGGCAAATGGCCTCAATGCTCATAGCTTGTAGCATTGTTTTTGGATTTTATGGGTCATTTGGAGCCTCATTGCTTATGTACTTTTTTGATGATATGTATTGCACTCGGTGCCATTTTGATATATTCACCTTTACATGGTATATAAATTAGCAAATTTTGCATATTTTGTCTCTATTAGCTTGGAATTATGGTTGCAAATCTTAAAAATAGTTTTTTTTATTAAAAAATAATTATTTAATGTATTTTTTTAAGACCTGTTCATTGAGATCTGACCGCTACCGGTTCCGGTTCAAAACCCGGTTCATTAGGTCCACCGGTCCGGTCACCGATTCCGGTTTTAATAACTATGAAATATATATATATATATTAAGTTTTGTAATTTGTTTTATACAAATTTTATATAATATATTATTTTAAAATTTAAAATTTGAAAAAAAAATTGGTGCACTTTAAAATTTTAAATTTGAAGAGTTTTTGTTTCCCTGTAGTTTGATTTAGTAAAATTATTTAAGAATAAATTTTTAAATTAGAAAATGGTAAACTTTCTTATTCCATTATGATTTTCCTTTTTTTTTTTGTATTTTTTTGCTTTCACTTTCCCATTTTCTAAGCTTTTCAAGTCTTTAAAAGGAAAAATGAAATTAAAAAAGGGTAAACTTTCTTATTCCAATACCATTTTATGTGGTTACATTATATATTTTTATTTATTGGATTGTTTATTTTGTAAAATTGTAAACAGAGGTATTCATGTCCTCACAATCACACGCTGTTATAGCCAATTTCCAATATTTACATGATTGTCAAACACCATGTTAAGCACAGACATGGTGTCTGAGAAAGATGAACACACACACACAAGAGAAAACTCAACACAATGAAGGATAAGCGTGTAGCTCTCTTATTTTTCCATTATACATGATGTACATTTATAGTACAATGGTGTAACTCTTGGTTTCATATTCCAAGGTCACTTGGACTCCATTGTGACTTTTCGCATTCCACACCTACCCATGGAGGATTAGGTGTTCCAACATCCCCCCTTAATCCGAAGGGGTATGTGTGAGTCCAAGAAAAGAGTTGTAATACAAATTTGCAAAGTATACATGGCAGCACTTGGGCTGAATCAACTCTCTGAAATGTTGGAAAAAAGAGATGGTTTAAGGATGACCACCAACACTGGAACGCAATACTTGTTGCAGTTCCCGGAACTCTTCCAAAACTGGCAAGAAGCTGAAAGCTTCTGCTAGAGGAATTGTCCCTCATAAAAAAGGGAGACCTTCAACCTAAAATAAGGGAGGTCTACTACCTGTGATGGTTTTAGGATTACCAACAACTCTAGAATGCTTTGAAGCATTTCCTGGAACTCAACCAAAGCTAGCAAGAAGCTGAAGGCTGCTAAGCTGAAGGCTTCTGCTAGAGGAAGTGTTCCTCATATATGAAAGGGAGACCTTCGACCTAAAAGAAGGGAGGTCTACTACCTGTGATGGTTTTAGGTTATCCACCAACCAAAGATGATGGTTTAAGGTTATCCACCAACCAAAGATGATGGTTTAAGGTTATCCACCAACCGAAGGCATGCTCATGGGCATCCGTGTCTCTGGCTACATCTCTGAATCTGGAATGACGAATTGTGGCTCAGGCTCGCTTGAACTGTTGTGTCTCTGGCTACAACTCTGAACATGAAATGAGAGATTGTGGCTCAGGCTCGCTTGATCTGACGTCGAAGCTTGTACATGACCACCATTTTCCCCCCTGTCAGGGACAAGGTGAGATGATGGCGAAAACTCAACTGCAAGTTTGTTCAATATGCGTGAAGAAGTTCTAACATGTGTCGTAAACATCTTCTTGGCTGCTGATGCCCATTGCCAAGAAGCGATCCATCCAAGATGAATCTTGGTTCTTGCAGGAGGCTTGTGTCTGAAGCATCTATCTGAAGAATGAGTGTACCGACCACAGTGCTTGCATGGATGAAGATCAAAACAGTGATCTTTCATATGGCCAACTCGATCACGGTCATTGCCATTTCTCAATCTGGTAGTGGAAGTGGAACGAGGATGCGGAATAGTACCAGGATGAGCGTCATGCATGAATCCGACACTCGAAATATGATGGGCTTGGTGTAGTCACGGAATATGAAAGGACCGCCTTGTCATATCAAGACCGGTTCGGTGCTTATTGTGGACAAGCTCTTCTTTAAGGTGCACACATGGGCTTAGGAAGTGCGAGTTATTTGTGCATGCATGAAAATGCTAACTCTTCGTACGGAGGCGAATGGGAATCTTTGCAACTTTGTCTTCTTTCTTGATGGGAGTCTTTCACAATGTTCTGAACAGAAACAAGTTCAAAATGGTGACTCTTTTGTTGAAGTTCGTCTTGTTGGAGCTGAGATTCCAACTGTAAAAACTCAATCTTTTCTTGTGCATTTTGCAAAAAACTTTGAATGTTACAAAGAGCATCCTTGCTCATTTTTATCATGTCATCAACATTTGAATGAATGAGGTTATTCAACAATTCTAATGCCTCATTGATTTTGGCCATTTCAACAACTTAGGCTCAACAAATGAAAGGGTGTCGGCTTCAACCAAAAATGCACCCATTTACAATGTGATTCAACAACAAATACAAATGACTCCAAAGAATTTCCAACTCCTAAAGTACAAAATCTGCTCCTCAAATGATGGAGGACAATCAACAATTTTTCAACTCAATTCAAGTACACTTCAAATTTTGATTGCAACTATGAAGAAGATGCAATACAATATTTCTGAAAAATATTTGTATGAATGTGCAGCAAAAATACTTGTGCAAGAGGCCTTTAAGGCAGCTGAATTTTCTTTCTTCAAAGAGTTCGTTTCAATGATGGCAAACTTGTCTTCAAATGTCAATTTATTCAAAAAATCACCCTTATGTCAATGCCACAAATGTAATCTGCACTTTTCTTTATGTATTCAGTCCATTTTCTCTTCATTTCCTGCTGTTCATTTTCTCTCTCTGCTCTTCCTATCTTCCTCTCTCTCTTTTTTTTTTTTTAAATTAATTAAAAATTAATTAAAAAAGAATTAATTAAAAAATGAATTAATTAAAAGGGAAAGGGGCTTTTTAAAAAAAATTAAAATGGAAAGGTGGAAAATAATTTAAAAAGGGAGGGGATTCACTTTAAAAAGGGAAGGGGAACAAATTTAAAATGGGAGTGGTGGAATGGAGTGATAAAGGGAATATTAAAAAATAAAAAATCGAATCTAAAAATCGTGGAGGGAGGGGAATGTTATAAAGGAGGGGGAACTTAAAAAGAAAGGAAAAATTAAAGGAAGAAGCATTGAATAAGGAGCGAGTTAAGTGTATGCGGCAGGGTCGAAGGGACGGATAGGCCGCATATTAGTGAGAGGGGAGGATAAGGTTGCGGTGTGAGTGTGCGTGGAGATGTCGTGAGCTGAAAGGGGAATGGGGAGAGCTGTAAGGGCGTAGGTAGGAGTAGAGCGATGGGTTGAGCGATAGAGTATGGGAGTGGGGAAAGCTTAGGAGTTGTAGGCCGTGGGTAGGGGTGCGTAGGTTGGAACGACGTAGGTTGCAAGGGTCGGCTATTATGCCGAGAGGGAGGAGTGTATAGTATATGTGGTGGGTTGGAGTATGAGCAGAGCGAGGGGGTAAGGGAGTAGTGAGGGAGCCGAGAGGCCTGTGAGGGTGGCCGGTGAGGGAGTGGGGCCGAAACGCCGAGGGGAGCAGTGTGTGAGCAGAAGGGTGGATAGCAGAGTGCGTAGGGGAAGGGAAGAATGAATCAATTTTTATTTTTTTATTTTTTATTTATTTTTATTTATTTATTTATTTTAAATGTGCAGGTTGCAGGGTTAAGTGGGGAAGGCTGAAAGGCCAAGAACAGTTGGGGTTTTATTTTTATTTTTATTTTTTTTCTTTTATAACAGCAGAGTAGAGTAAAAGAGCAGAAATTTCACCAATATAGCAGGAAAATAATCTTTTTCTTTCAGCAGCAGAAAAATGCAGTCCAGAAGCTCAGAATTTTTTCAATGAAAACTTAGAAATCTTTCCAGTAGCCCAGCAGCAGGAAAATGCAGAGATGATGAAATTTTCAGCAAAACTCAGAATTCTTTTCCATTAAAAACCAGAAACTTCTTCAGAAATTCAATTTAAACAATTTTCAGTAGCTCTCCAAATTGTAGAATTTAAAACGTAGAAATTGCAGGAAAAATGAGAATGAAAACCTTCAGATGCACAATGCTGCTTTTCTCCAAACCACTGCTGAATGCTGCCAATTTCTGAATGCAGCAAAAACACTGCTGCAGAAATCTCTGAATGCTGCAAAAATTATCAAAGTTTTTGCAGATATGCACAGGCCATAAACACTAATGGCTCACTCAATTTGGAGCAGGGCTAGCAATTGCCCGCTCTGATACCATGTCAAACACCATGTTAAGCACAGACATGGTGTATGAGAAAGATGAACACACACACACAAGAGGAAACTCAACACAATGAAGGATAAGCGTGTAGCTCTCTTATTTTTCCATTATACATGATGTACATTTATAGTACAATGGTGTGACTCTTGGTTTCATATTTCAAGGTCACTTGGACTCCATTGTGACTTTTCGCATTCCACACCTACCCATGGAGGATTAGGTGTTCCAATAATGATTAGCACATGGCTTTTAGCCTTTTGATATTGCATTTGCGGGATTATGTGCAGGTCCCACATGGTTGTGATTAAAATTTACATTAGCAAATTTTTGGGGTGTTGCACTCCCATTCATTGAATTTGGGACGTGCCCAATTGACATACTTTGGTGATAATTCATTCAAGATGTTGTATGCATAACCACAAAACAAAATTGCTACTTCAAGCACAACAATGAAAGATAAATCTTCCCAAATCTTGACGAGATCAACTACCTTCGGTTTATCTTTACACCTTTAGAGACAAATGCTAGTAAGTATTATGTAGTGATCAATGGATCGACATTAAATTAAAATAAGTTTGACTAAAAATTAAATCAAGGCTTTTAATGTTAACATTATATATAAAAAAAATTTTTTTTTTTTTAAATGTTTTTAATTTTATTATTTTTAAAGCCGTAGTCTAACTAGCCAGAGGAATCGCCCTGAAAATCATGAAAATTCCGATAAGATTTTTAGAAAATCCGGCAGGAATTTTTCTAAATCCATGTTATAACTATCAAAGTTTAATATTTTGGGTGTCCTACATGTTTTTGATGGTGCTGAATCCATTTCCAATGTCAAAATCAAGATTCAAACACTGTTTCTGCAAGATTTTTAAAATTTTTTTGGCCCGGATTCCGGCCAATTTTGACCGTCCGGGCAATTCCTCCGGCTCGTTAGACGACTCCATTTTTAAAACGTGTTTGGTTAATCGAATTAGATTCTTATTGTGTAATGATTTTTTTGGGGCTGCCATCGTACATTTGGTTCGTAGTGTATAAATGTGCATAAATGTTGACATATGGAACTAGACAAAGTATTATGCATGTGATTGTGTTTTGAAATTGGAGGAGTCTTTCAATCAACGAATCGGGAGTTGATGTGACAGCTTTCGATCAGTCTCTTTCGAAATGTTGAGGAACTAGACAAAGTATTATGCATGTGATTGTGTTTTGAAATTGGAGGAGTCTTTCAATCAACGAATCGGGAGTTGATGTGACAGCTTTCGATCAGTCTCTTTCGACGACTCTCTTCTTCGACTTGATAGTGGATCCCTCCGAAAATGGTGACGACACCTTTCTCCCCATGGACGGCTACGACACTTCCTCCACTGGTGGACCCTGCGCCCTTGCCTCCACCACCTCTCTTCCTCCCCGCGGCTCCTCTCCCATCCACCACCCCACGACGCCACCACTCTCGCACGCGCAGGAAATTTCAAATTTGAACGCTGAGCACTTTCGCATCGATAATAACATATACTGCTCGTCATTCGGATTCATTCACACCTCTGAATGTCCTCAGCCCGTCCCAAATTCAGCAGCGAAGGAAAAGTGCTCAACCCATCAGTTATTCAACAATCCAGGAAGAAACAGAGTGGCGCCAGAGGATTCAAGGAAACACGCTGGTAAATGTTACTCATCCCATTGTTCAAAATTTCCGATGATTGTGTATTGTATTGTTTGGAGAGCGATAAGTGCCTCCACATTTTCGTTAGCAACCTTGCCCTGCAGTATGCGTTCATTCAACTCACCAGCTTTCCAAGTCGGAATGCAGTTGTTTTCTAGCAGCAGAGCAGGCGCAGAATAAACTCTTGTGCACGTACTAAAACAGATCAATAACATTTTTTGTTAATCAAAATATTTTCATAAATTACTATTTCTGTTTTAAATGTTGATCACAATTTCTTTTTGAAAGCAAAGGAATGTCTAAAATAATGAAATAAATTCTCTATACAAATACATAGAAATCGCTTGCTAAATTACGCTCAACCAGAGACCCTGGAAAAAAAACCCTTGATTGACAACCAAACGCTGCACGACAAAAGGTTCAGGTCTCAGTTTACTAAGATATTAGATAAATTGAGCGAGTGGAATTAAATCATGCAATTAAATTCCCTAACTAAATTTCTAATTCCCGGATCAATTGACCTGATTCCTCTGAATTTGATCATTTTGATATAACACCAAAAAAAAAGCGAAATAACAATTAATCCAACTCAGCATTGGCCCATATCTCATTGGCCCAAAAGGGGCTCCCCGAATGAAGTAGTGTGTGAACTGTGTGTTTAATATATTGCTTTTCGGTTCAGTTATAAAAGTCATAGTGCTCATTCAGTGAGCTTGTATTTAACGGGCATAGACACTTGGATGAGTGGGAAGGTCGTATAGTTTGAGGCCGCAATTGCTGAGTTCTCAATTGAAGAATCATTTCTTTTTAATTCTTATGATAAATAAATACAAAATACTAACTACAATTGGAAGATAAATGCATTTAACAGTATTTGAACCCACTCCACTGTAAATGATAAATAAATACAAAACACTAACTACAATTGGAAGATAAAGATTCTAGATAGGTCTCAATTTTGGAAAAAAAAACTGTATAGTTTCTCTGTCTCAGGGAGCAAAGAGCAAAGATCTCATGGACTCATGTTGTAGCCATGTGAACTTATGCGTCAACCGTATTAGCAATTTTGACCTGTTGGAGGACATCGACAAGTTAATAGTGTACCATAAAATAGAGCGCATTTTACAGTTCATATATGCAAGCCTTTGGTTTGTGAATATGAAAAGCCTATGACAATTTCTCAGTAGGTAGTTGGATCTATAGAATTTGGTGGATTCATTTGTGATTAAACCTTATGTACACTTAGAACTGACAAATGAAGTATTTTTTATTGATCTGCATCTCAAAGTCTTTACACAGTATTCTTCTATCTTTTAGTTCCGTTTGCAGCACAAGTTAATGCATCTATCAGAGGAAATAGCTCCGATAAACCCTTGCATGATTATGTTTGCTCATACCTTTGAACAAAAGTGATGAAGCTTGTTTTCAACAATGCTTGTGTTTTACTATTTCCATCTTAAGCATGCTATCTTGAGCCTGGACGATGACCAAGTTGCATGGTATTTTCAATTTGTCAAACTAAATCCTGTTATGGCTGGCTGGATGTTTTCAGGTGACCATGTCTACTTTATTCTTTGTGAATGGATAAAAGAAGCTTGTCCAAAGAAAAGAGAAGCAAGGTTGAAACCCTTTTATTCTATATTATAAACAATGAAGTAGTATTATTGAAATCCCTGATCTCCATTACTTAAAAGCAACCTTGCCTGGTCTGTATATAACAAATATAGATTGAATTTAAATGAATTTAATGACACTATTAACTAATCGGCCTTTCGGAGTTGAAGTTAAATCGTAGAAATAGGGTACTCATTTTCTTCACAGTCGTCCTAAGTCAACATCTTCATCTCTGCAAAAAGTTATTCTTCCTCTTCAATTATCTCCATCTGTGAAAAAATGAAACTCTCTCTAATTTCCATTGACAATTTTTTTTTTGTGAAATTGCAAATTTTAGTTATATAAAATGATTTTTGAATGTATAAATATTATAAAACACCTTAAAAAAATCCTTAAATATTCAAATTGTATAAATTACAAAGCCCAAACTTCCATTTTAATTTTTTATACCAAATTGTAAACAAAATTTCAAAATTGTTAAATAGACTACACTATAGTATAGTACAAACCGTAATAAAGAATAATGACAACTGAAAAATTCATATCTGTAAAAGTACAACTGAGAAATGCATCATCAGTATAAGAAATGGTCCCGAGTCCTAAAATATAATTTTAAGACATTTACAGCTAACAAATGAACAAATATTTTTTGTAAGATTTTTTTATTTTATTATTTTATTATTATTATTATTATTTTTTTAAATTGCAAACTTTAGTTGTTTAAAATGCATTTTGAATGCATAAATGCATAAATAATTTCGAGCAGAAGAAGAATGCATATAATTTTTTTCCTGTAGGCACTGGAAATGATTTTTCAGCGCCTACAGGAAAATCATTTAATGCTTCCATTAAAGTATTTTCTGTAGGTTTTTTGAGGATCATCATCATGGACTTTTGAAGAGATTTATGATGGAGCTTTGAGGAGATTTATCATTTCATCAATGACATTACAGACATGCAAATTGTATGAATTCATTTTTTTCCTGTATTTCATTTTTTCCTGTATTTCATACAAATGAAATACAGAAAAAAAAAATGAATTCATTCAATTTGCGTCTGTAATGTCATTGAAAAAAGATAAATCTCCTCAAATGTCCATCATGATCATCCTCAAAGAACCTACAGAAAATACTTTAATGGAAGCATTAAATTTTTTCCTATAAACACTGGAAAATGATTTTACAGCGCCTACATGAAATTTTTTTATATGCATATCCAATATCCAGTTACCAGAATCCAATTACTGAAGAAAAAAAAAACAGATGATATATGCCATGTGATAAGTAAGCATTAAAATAATGTTAAGTTGCATGTGAATTCCATTTCGGTCACATTTGTTTCTGGACAATGTACTGTTTTTATATATCATAATATAACAGCGGTTTTTTTCTTCCGAAAAAAAAAAGTTGCATGCCAAAAAGATTTATGGACCTCTTGATCTGCCAAACACTGCTCATTCGTAGAATGCACATTATGGATTCTGTTACTCCAAATTTGAACCGTTTCTTTTATGTAATTAGATTCACTTTAATGGCAGCTGCAGAGCTTGGCCTCAGCATTTGAATATCCCTTTGAACTCTGAGCTTGTTAGTTCGTTCATCAATTTATTCGCGCATTTATCCATAATACGTTGTTCATAATATTTTATATAAGATACGGCATATTCTTATTGCTGTAGCTACCTACAAACTCTGTGCCAAGCCTTTGTTGATTCAATTACAAGCACCAAACCAATTTGTTGAATGGAATAGGAAATTCAATTCAATTCAAGGGATATAATTATTAAAGGTTTCATCGAGAGTTTAATGTGATGTCAATTGGGTTATTCCAGCAGATGCCGAGACAACAGTAGCTAGTTAGAAGCAGCAACAACAACTGCTAGTTTGAATGTTGGACTTACAGCTGTTTCAATAACATCCTCGGTATCTCCGCTCCGGTAAAAGTGGGGAAGAGGGAGAGCTATGATATATGTATAAATAGTGAATCCTATGCAGGAAAAATGTTCAAGGCTTCCGTGGACGCTTGCAACAAAAAGAGAAAAATGGATTCCGAATGGCTTGACAGCTGCAAGGATGGGCATAAGACGAGCTATAATCCTACTATTGGTGTTGATCTTCATATGACATCACCACTTCCTCCTGAATGGGAACAATGTTTGGATATTCAAGCAGGTGTTGCTCTTACATTGTTCACTTCCATGTACCCATGATGACCAGAAAGGTGCTGCATGATCTCGACTTCCACATGGACATTTTCTTTGGTCTTTTTGGGGAAAGTCTTGCAGGTCAGCTCTTCTCCAATAGCCTTGCCTTTGCAGAGTATGAGCAGACCAATGTGCCCCATCCCAATTCTTAGTCCAAATAATAATTAGTTTGTGGCTTTCACTTTCAGCTGATATGGGGAGAGGTATCTTCAGCCCTCTTCCCGGTGAATTAGGTCAATAATCCCTTTTTAGAACGAGGAGCAGTGGCTGGATGGAAATGTTGAGAAGCCAATTCGGTCCCTCATTTTTACTTTTTCTCCTTTGGAAAGAAAGAATGATGTTGCATATACAAGCTGTATGTTCTAAGTTAGCATTATTTACTGTTCTGTTCTCTTTGCCTCTTCCTAAGTGAATACATATCAACTCTAGAATCTGGAAAATATTGGAGAAAGCAAGGTTATCTTCGTATTGATTTGAATATTCATCTGAGTGAATGTGTTTTTATCATATAACGTTGAAAAAATAAGATATATGGGGAGATTACAGGAAATAGTTTTAAAAGTAATCGACACTGCATATTCAAATTACACTTTTTATCCTTTGGAAAGAAAGAATGATGTTACATATACAAGTTGTATGTTCTTAAGTTAGCAATATTTACTGTTCTGTTCTCTTTGCCTCTTCCTCAGTGAATACATATCAACTATGGAATATGGAAAATATTAGACAAAGCAAGGTTAACTTCGTATTGATTTGAATATTCATCTGAGTGAAGGTGTTTTTATCATATAACATTGAAAAAATAAGATATATGGGGAGATTACAGGCAATAGTTTTAAAAATAATCAACACTGCATATTTAAATTACAGGACAGGACAAAGATGAATCCATCATATTACTTTATAATACAAACATATTTCTCATTCATATGTACTAGCCACCTCAAGCAAAGAGATAAAATATAATTAGAGTCAACAATGCAGACCTGATGAAGATAACACTGTAAATGTTATGATGAATAATTTTTGGAGAATCCGGAAGAACAAATACCATTATTAAAGACAGATGAATTTCTCATTCATATTTACAAGCCCCCCAAGTGGAGATTACAGAGAATACTTATAAAAATAATCAGCACTGAATATTTAGATACCACTATTAAAGACAGATGAATTTCTCATTGATATTTAAAAAATTATTCTCTGTAAATAAAAGAACAAACCAGATAAAATATGTATGATGGATTCAAATAAATGATTTTACTCTGTAAGTATATTATTTTGTGGCAGAACTCCTCTTACAATGATCATAATGGTTTTCATTATTCCCCTCAACAGAAAGGAAGATAATTTTGGGACCTTAAATGAGCAGAGCTAGTTTTCGCAGTTAAGACTAGGACATAATCTGAGCCCAGATAAGCGCTTTTGGGACCTTGTCTGAGAAGATGTCAGGACCAGGATCTTATCTTGAGAATAATCATTCAGTCATTTATATTTAGTGCAAATACAATAATCTAATAAAGGGAGCTATGAATACGGATGCGAGTACCTGATTTGAGTTTTGAGTCATGATGGCAAAGGAGCGCTGTCATTCTATTTAAGTACCGCATCAATATTTGTAATTTGTTTCTGCTGTTCTAACTTACACTTCGTAGAAGAAGAAGAGGGTGTATCAATCAAATTTTGAACTCTGAGTGCAGCCAGAGCTCATGGATCTTACACTTCGTAGAAGAAGAGGGTGCATGCATAAATTTGAAGAGAATTGGAAATTAAGTTACAATGAATATGGAGAAAGCAATAGGGAATTAAAAACCCATTGGTTGGGGTAAAAACCCATTGTTGGGGTTTCTTGAGGCCTTACTAGAGAGTAGACAGTTGCGTGATGCATGGAAAATGTATTAACGGAGAGAGCAACAATCAGGCACATTTCGTAAAAAGGCAAGAGGATTTAAGAACCAGCATACCTCCATATTAACTTCAGATCTTGAACACCAAGAGAGATAAAAATCAACTCCAGATCTTGAACACCAAAAGGGATAAAAATCAAATGAGATGCAAATCTCCGAGTCCTTAAACTATCTTGATTAAGATGGACCTACATTGATGGATGTGTGTATTAATTCTTGGTAGCATGCAATTCAGTTTCCTCATCTTCCAATAGATGATATGATTTGAATTATATGGAGTTTTTTTAATAAAGAGAGATTTGTGAACCATTATTATTTTGCCCACAATAGATTTATTATTACTATATTTTTAGTTTTGTATAACATATTATATTGCATTAACATAGGGTGACACAAGCATTATGGATAATGGGACAGATTACAATTTATTCAATTTCCGGGGCTGTAGAATGCGCCTTGCTAGATTTTTTATTACTATATTTTTAGTTTTGTATAACATATTATATTGCATTAACATATGGTAACACAAGCATTATGGATAATGGGACAGATTACAATTTATTCAATTTCCGGGGCTGTAGAATGCGCCTTGCTTCTCTCAATGCAATGAAGAGAACTCAAGGACCTTGCTCTGTAATCCAGTAAACGATTGAGGTTCCTCTGCCATTACTTCATTAATGTCTAGTTTCTGAATGGCCATGGTTCTTCTGGTCTGGCTTCCATTACTTCATTAATGTCTAGTTTCTGAATGGCCATGGTTCTTCTGGTCTGGCTTATGTATGCTGGCAGTCACAAGAATACAAGAATGAATAGAATATGACTGAACAGTCATAAGAAAGTTCTATAACAGGTACAATCATAGAGAAGTACCATACCAACAACAAGCCACAAGTTGAAGCAAGCCCTATACCAGGTTGTACAGCCATAGTCATGTTGCATGATGGCAGTAACACAAATTCGTAATTGTTATAGTTTCCCAAAAGTCGTTCAGTTTGGCAGCAGGTGGAAATATGTCCACATGAAACGAGAGCCTCTGCATTCTTCCTAAAAAAGCACAACTATTACAAAAATTATGCTGTGGGTGTTTTCATTCAACGAGATTGTCAATGTTGCGATATGAAAAGCCCCATCACTAGCATATACTGACTGAGACATTCCATAACACTAGAGGAGATAGTAGTCCATGCCATAATGTAGTTCACAAGCGTGTAAAATTAAAAACAAACTTTATTTCACACTGTTGAACCTCACCTCGACAGTCAACAAAAGCTCTTGCAGACTACATATACATTTAATAAGAAATACATTTCATTAACCGGCCTGAAAGCACTAGCAACGGGCAAGCTCCTCAATTTATTTGGATATAATCACAATTATAAAACGCCTATGGGAAAATTTATTTTACACTCAACAAATAACAATTGGGCTTCCAAGCACTCAACAAATTCAACTACAAAACATATAATGCTATTTCAGACCAAAATAAGTTTCAAGCTTGTGGTGATAAAATGGACTGCAATGCTGCTTGCTGTTGAGTTTGCAAAGTCGACCATGTTGATGCAAGAACAGGTGGTGGCATTATTTGCTTAAGTTAGAAGCTGTACAACTCTAGACATGGTCTCATCTGAAGCAAGATCAGCACCGGCACACAAAATCTACACCAAAGAAGATAACAGTTAATGTATATATCAAGGGGCCTTATAAAAGAAAACAAGTTCAGATAATACGTTAACAATTTCATGTGATCCATAGGACAGAGTTTCCATAACTTGCTGACTCTCAAGCATGACCCCTGGGACAAATACTCAGCCAACTCATATTAGCTAAGCATGGTCTACTCACAATTAACCATTCTTGCAAGTAATTCTCCTCCATTAAAACTGGATTTGTTTGCATTTATTATACCGCCGATTATACCCAGTACATGCATGCTAAATATACCAAATCAGCTCATGGGAGTCAACCATTTTCTTAATCTGCCCAGGTTCAAGCAACAAACCTTAAATCTGCACGTCAGCAAAATCCCAAAAGCAGTACTTAAAAGTTATCTAACATTCAATAAAATGTAACTACTAAACCCTATCTTGTACAAGAGCAAAAGAAGCCAAAACTGAACTGAAATTAAACAAACAACCTTTACACATAAAGACATTTGGGCTAGAATCATAGCTTGCCACATATAAAGAGAGAATTATAAATCTTCTCAGCTTTATATGCTGAAATTTTTTATTTTAGAATAACTAAGATCTTGTAAGTTCTTTCTAACAAGCTTGCATTGCTGCTTGCAAGGAAGAAAAAAACGACACAATTTTAGGGGATCAAAGGAAATATTAATTTGATTTGAGCCAATCGATTATGTCCATTTGTTGACAGAATCCTAAGCAGTAAGAAAAGTTAAAACTAGGTACAAAGAGACAGCAAAGAATCCAAACGGACACATTTCAGAGTTCTTGGACCAACATCCTTGAGCAAGCAAGAAACTATCAAATATCTAGTTACCAAATGTGTCTTCCTATTTGATACTACCTCACAGTATCTATAGTCTTCCTTTTGACTATTGAGAAACATCTGTCCCAATAGTCCCAATAGTCTTTCTTTTTATATGCATAAAAATATTGTTGGAACGTAAATTCCAACTGCGCGAAAGGAGTTGCAGGCGGAACGAACAGGCAACAAGTTATCGCGCCGGCAAGTTGAAGGCAATCGACGGTTTACGGGGGTTGAAACCGCGCGGAGGTTAACAGGAGCCGACCCCCCGCAATTGACTTGCCAGTTGGGCGTTGACCACAAACGTGTGGCTGTGATTGATTACGGGGGGTCACCCATTTGATGGGTACGGACAGAACCATACCCCCCGCAACCACCAGCTTGTGGTGGCTCCGCCCACACGCTGCCAGCGCGCCACCAAATCACCACCGCCGCGGAAATTCATAAATTTCTGCCACGTTCAAAATTGTCATCAATTCGATTTTGAAGCGGTGAAGTCAGAATTTATGGCACCATAAATGAAGTTCTTAAGCGGTAGAATTTTGGCAATTTTGTCAACAAATGACATTAATTGAATTTAGATATTCTTCTTATAAATATAGAACAGAGATAAGAAGCATGATGGCTGGGGGATTCTCAATATGAGAACTTTTAATAGAGCGCTGCTTATAAAATCCTTATGGAAAGCAATAAAAGGAAACAGTATATGGAACATGGTTATAAAATGCAAATATATTGATGGCGATTTCTTAAAACAGATTATGTGTTCTAATTATCGGCATACCAGGCGTACATCGGCCATATGGAACAGTTTTAAGAAAATTATGAATCATCTTTCTGACAGGCTCGCTTGGGCGTTTGGGGATGGGGGTGATATACCAATTTTTCGGTGATATACCGTTTAAGTTCACAAAATTGATAGGGATTATTATACAAGCATGCCAGATGTTATTCTTCAAACGACCCTGTCAAGATGGATATTGCGTGCCTGTCACAGATATTGCTTTGGTATATATGATGGTGCGGATTTTCTAGCTTTTCTGGTTTGCAGTTATGATAGATCTAAGCCTGTTCCTTTCATGATTCTCTTCGGCGGGCCTGATGAGACAGTTTGTGATATCGCGCCCTATGATCCATGAGATGGGGCTGTGGTTATGCTATGTTTTTGATTTCTGGGTTTGTAGGAACAGCAACAGTACAGTACAGGCCTGATATAAATGTTGCGGGGGAGAGACCAATTCATTCAAGGATTTCTTCATTCTCAATCTCCCTCTACTGCTGATCTTTGCTCTTTTATTTTTTTCTGTCCTTATTCTGGAGATCCAATATTTTTGTGGTTTTTTAATGTTCATCTATTGGAACTGTCTCCCTCTCATTATGGAATATTTTAGATGGATGTTATGATCCGATATGGGGAGGCCGAATTTCTCTTTCATGTATTTGAGAGTGGATTTGTCTGGCTAGTATGTTTGGATTCTCGCTATAGCTCTACATAGCTGAGATTATGTATGCATTATGTACTGTTTATATTATAATATATACAGCGTTTTTTTCTTCTGAAAAGAACAGACAGACAATTTTTTTTAGAAACATAAAGCAGTCCCATTTTTATGTAATACACACAGCAGTGCTTTGAATGTTTTTTTTTTTAAGACAAAGCTGAATTAAAATTACACACAACAGTGTATATTTTAAAATACAGTGAGTTGATTTTGATTAAAAAAACAGAGACAGTGAATGAGAAATTCACAGCAGTTCTTTTTATACAGAGACAGAGAAGAGTTTTTTCTGTTTTGGAGCTATGATTTGAAGCAGTCCAACAATTGTAAATCCCTCTACAGTGAGGAAGAACTTGTAAACAATTTTATGGAATAAAATTTGTGTTATAGAGTTAAAATTCTATTTTCTGTAGAGTGATATTTATTTCTCTGTGTTAAAGAGGGAGAGTTCTGGAATTTTTAAAATTTCCAACATGGTATCAGAGTCAATTCAGGCTATTTGAAGGTCGAATAAGCTGAAGAAAGAGGAGTTTGTTATTGCAGAAGCCTCTCCAGCAGAGTGAAGGTTCAGACAAGAAGAATTTGAAGGTATTTCTCTATATAGTTTTGTGTTACTGTTGTAGAACAGTTAGTTAATTTAAAAGACACAATCAAGTGTTTTTGAAGCATAGTTAAGAGTGTAGAATGGCTGGCTCCAGCACAGGTATGAGTTTGGGAAATATCCATCTCCCACAATTTCATGGGAAAAATTATGACTATTGGTCAATAACTATGAGAGCTTTATTTACCTCACAAGAGTTATGGGAATTAGTTGAGAATGGCTTTGAAAAGCCAGCAAATGAAGTAGAGTTTATTCTTTTAACTCAAGCAGAAAGGGAGTCACTAAAGAACAATAAGAAGAAAGATGCCAAGGCTCTTTTCTTCTTGTATCAAGCAGTGCATAAGAGTGTGTTTCCAAGGATAGCAGCAGCTAAGAAATCCCAAGATGCATGGGAAACTCTCAAGACAGCTTATCAGGGTATGGAGAAGGTGAAGACATCAAAACTTCAGTTGCTGAGGAGAGACTTTGAGACTCTCTATATGAAAGAGTCAGACACTATTGACTTATTCTTCACTCATGTGATTGGAATGGTCACACAAATCAGATCTCATGGAGAGACTCTTGAGGACAAGAGGATTGTTGAAAAACTATTGAGGAGTCTACCCTCAAGTTTTGATGTGATTGTCACCACCATAGAGGAGACTAAGGATCTCACAAAGTTTTTAGTGGATGAACTACATGCATCACTGATGACCCATGAACAGAGATTGAGTAGGAGTGAAAACTCATCTCTTGAACATGATTTTAAGACCTAGATGTCTTTCGGAAGAGGAAGAGGGCAAGGCAAAGGAAGAGGAAGAGGCAGAAGCCAGAACAGAGGTGGAAGGAATAGTCCATCAAATGCTCAAGGAAGGGGCAGCAATCCAAATCAGCATCAAGGCCAAGGCAACCATCAAAGTGGACAGCAGAATGATCAAGGAAAAAGGTATGACAAATCCAATGTCCAATGTTACAATTGTAAGAAATATCCAGTCATTATGCTAATGAATGTAGAAAGAAGAAACAAGATATGAGAAGTGGAACTAGTGCAAATTTCACTAGAGAAAATAGAAGCCAAAATAATTTGTTTTTAGCTTGTAATATGGCTGAAGAAAAGAATGAGGATTTATGGTTTCTAGAATCCGGTTGTAGTAACCATATGACAGGAAATATATCAATGTTTTCTATGTTAGATGAGAGTGTGCAGTCACAAGTCACACTAGGAACTGATAGCAAAGTTTCTGTTATGGGAAAAGGAGATGTGAATGTTTTAACAAGGTTAGGTGCAAAGAAATCCATAGCATATGTTTATTATGTTCCAGGAATGAAGTGCAACCTCTTAAGTATTGGACAGCTTGTCCATAAGGGGTATAATGTTTTCTTTGATAATGATGTTTGTACCATCATGGATAAACCACCCAGCAAACAGTGTATTGCTGAAGTGAAGATGACAAGGAGCAGGATGTTCCCTCTCAGAATGAGAGCAGATCTGATGAATGGTGAAGAGAAAGCAACAGTTGCACAAGAGACTTTTCAAAGCAAACCAAAAGATGATAATTGGTTATGGCACTTGAGATTTGGACATCTCAACTTTGGAGGTCTTAATTTGTTAAACAGAAAAGGAATGGTAAGTGGTTTACCACTGATAGAGAAACTGGACAGCCTTTGTGAAGGTTGTACCTTGGGGAAACAACACAGAGAAAGTTTTCCTTCCGGGAAAAGCATAAGGGAAAAAGAACCCTTAGAGATTGTTCACTCAGATGTATGTGGACCGATGCAAACTCCATCACTTGCTAACAACCACTATATCTTAACATTTATAGATGATTTTACAAGAAAAATTTGGGTTTACTTTTTGAAAAACAAAAGTGAAGTGTTTGAAAATTTTTGCAATTTCAAAGCACTTGTTGAGAATCAGAGTGGGCTGCATATCA
Source organism: Pinus albicaulis (assembly GCA_034641835.2). Classification (NCBI taxonomy): domain Eukaryota; kingdom Viridiplantae; phylum Streptophyta; class Pinopsida; order Pinales; family Pinaceae; genus Pinus; species Pinus albicaulis. The sequence continues at coordinate 1,683,171,814 of CM076581.1, read as the reverse complement.
AAGTTTTAAGGACTGATAGAGGAGGTGAGTATATCTCTAAAGATTTTCTACATTTTTGTATAGAAAATGGTATTCAAAAGCAGTTTACAACTAGAGATACTCCGCAGCAAAATGGAGTAGCCGAAAGGAAGAACCGAACCATAATGGACATGGCGAGAAGTATGTTAAAGGCAAAGCATTTTCTGACTGATTATTGGGCTGAAGCTGTACATTGTGCAATGCATATTTTGAATAGGTGCCCTACAAAAGCAGTTATGAACAAAGTGCCAGAAGAGGCATGGAGTGTCACAAAGCAAACTGTCACACACATGAAGGTTTTTGGATGTGTGGCTTATGCACACATTCTGGATCAGCTAAGGAGGAAGTTGGACAACAAGGGGGAGAAATGTATTTTCATTGGATATAGTGAGGAATCCAAGGCATACAGGTTATATAACCCATCCAGCAAGAAGTTTATTGTGAACAGAGATGTTCAGCTCATTAAAGAGGAAGCTTGGGATGGAAGCATAGAGAAAACAATGAATGTTAAACATTGTTTATCTCATGATGAAAAGGATGATGAGTTGGCTGAAATACATCCCCAAACAACAACACCAACAAAAGAATGGCAGAGCACACCCTTGAGGAGAAATGACAGTGCTTCTCCAAGAACACCACAAGGAGGAAATTCAATTGCTTCTTCAAGTACTTGTACACCTACTGAAAGAGGTAAGAAATTCAAAAGTTTGAAAGAAATTTATGAACAAGATTTAGCTAATGAAGGTATCAATTCTTTGTTTGCTTTATATTGTCATGTTGATGATCATGTTCATTTGGAAGAAGCTATCAATGATAGGAAATGGATAGAAACTATGGATGAGGAAATAAATGTCATAGAGATGAACAAAACTTGGGATTTGATTGAACTCCCAAAAGGTAAAGATGTCATTGGAGTTAAATGGGTCTATAAGATGAAAAGTAATGCTGAAGGCAAAATAGAAAGACACAAGGCAAGACTTGTTGTCAAAGGCTATAAGCAGAAACATGGGATAGATTATGAGGAAAATTTTGCACCGGTTGCCAGAATGGAAACTGTGAGAGCAGTGTTGTTCATAGCAGCACAAAATAAATGGAAAGTTTACCAAATGGACGTGAAGTCAACATTCCTAAATGGAGTGTTAATGGAATAGGTTTACATAGAACAACCACTAGGCTATGAAAAGAAAGGCCAAGAGCACAAAGTGTGCAAGTTGAAGAAAGCTCTTTATGGGCTAAAGCAAGCGCTAAGAGGGCATGTGAGGATAGATTCATATCTACCGGAAAATGGTTTTGAAAAGTGTGAGGGAGAACCTCCACCTCTTACATCAAAGAACAAAATGGTAAAATTTTTGATTGTGGTCTTGTATGTCGATGATGTTATTTTGGCTGGTGCAATGATGATTGCCTTATTGAAAAATTTAAAACAAATACTATGAAAGAAGAATTTGAAAATGACTGACATGGGTTTGTTGAAATACTTCTGGGAATAGAAGTAGAACAAGATGAAAGTGGGATTTTTATTCCGCTGTGCAAAGTATGTGTTGGAGGTACTTGAAAGATTTAACATGCGGTGAATGCAAAGCGTCGATCACTCCTACGTTGATGGGATTAAACTCGCAGGAGAGGACAGCGAGAAGGATTTTGATCCTAGTTTGTACAAGACCATAGTTGGCAGCCTCATGTATTTGATTGCAACTAGGCCGGATATTATGCATGTTGTTAGTTTAATTTCTAGATTTATGGAAAAGCCAAAGGAGGCACATTGGCAAGCAAAGAAAAGATTTTAAGGTCAAAAAGTGTACTAAAAGGTTTGGTATTTTTATACTACCGTAACGTGTTCGATTTAGTTGACAAGGTCACGTACGTTGGGATTGGGCCGGGAAGTGGATGATCTAAGAGCACTTCCAAGCATGCTTTTCACATGGGTTCGGTGGCACAGGGCCATGGGCCTTCTAAGATAGAGAGAATTGTAGCGTTGTCTACAGCAGAGGCAGAATATGTGGCAGCTACAGCAGCAGCGTGTCAAGCAGTTTGGATGAGAAAAATGTTGAGAAGCTTATGTCAAGAATAGGTAAAAGGGACAGTGATCTTTTGTGACAATAGCTCAGCTATTGCATTGTCTAAAAATTCTGTTTTTCATAAAAGGACTAAGCACATTGACACCAAGTTTCATTTCATACGGGAATTGGTTAGCAATGGCGAGATTGTTTTGCAGCATTGTAGAACGGAGGATCAATTTGTTGATATCCTCACAAAGCCACTTGCGCAGAAAAGATTTGAATATTTCAGAAAATGCATGGGTATGCAGGAAAACCCAGCAGTTGAAATTAAGGGGGAGTGTTGGAACGTAAATTCCAACTGCGCGAAAGGAGTTGCAGGCGGAACGAACAGGCAGCAAGTTATCGCGCCGGCAAGTTGAAGGCAATCGACGGTTTACGGGGGTTGAAACCGCGCGGAGGTTAACAGGAGCCGACCCCCCGCAATTGACTTGCCAGTTGGGCGTTGACCACAAACGTGTGGCTGTGATTGATTACGGGGGGTCACCCATTTGATGGGTACGGACAGAACCATACCCCCCGCAACCACCAGCTTGTGGTGGCTCTGCCCACACGCCGCCAGTGCGCCACCAAATCACCACCGCCGCGGAAATTCATAAATTTCTGCCACGTTCAAAATTGTCATCAATTCGATTTTGAAGCGGTGAAGCCAGAATTTATGGCACCATAAATGAAATTCTTAAGCGGTAGAATTTTGGCAATTTTGTCAACAAATGACATTAATTGAATTTAGATATTCTTCTTATAAATATAAAACAGAGATGTATTGTAATTTTTTTTTATTATTACACACAGAGCAGTCCCATTTTTATGTAATACGCACAACAGTGCTTTGAATGTTTTTTTTTAAAGACAGAGCTGAATTAAAATTACACACAGCAGTGTATATTTTAAAAAACAGTGAGTTGATTTTGATTAAAAAAACAGAGACAGTGAATGAGAAATTCACAGCAGTTTTTTTTACAGAGACAGAGAGAGTTTTTTTTGTTTTGGAGCTGTGCTTAGAAGCAGTCCAGCAATTGTAAATCCCTCTGTGATAGAGGAAGAACTTGTAAACAATTTTATGGAATAAAATTTGTGTTATAGAGTTAAAATTCTGTTTTCTGTAGAGTGAAATTTATTTCTCTGTGTTAAAGAGGGAGAGTTCTGGAATTTTTCAAAATTCCAACAAATATTAGTTACCAGAATCCAATTACATTTAAACAAAAATTAGAAAGATCTAGCAAGAACCACTGACCAATCTTTAAAGATAGAAAGACAAGATGACGGAACTCCAAGCTTTTTGAATAGATAAAGACCAGGTTACACACTATCAAAACAAGTATGAAAAGTACCAGAAAATCTCGTGCATTCATATAAATTCACCACTTAATAGAAGCCCTAAATAGAGGGTTGGGAGAAACTCAACAAATATAACATACACTCATCTCCATCTCCACTATCAAAAACCCTTAATAGAGGATTTTGATAATTAGATATTTGATATGCATATAAATTTTTTTTTCCTGTAGGCCCTAAAAAATCGTTTTCCAGTGCCTACAAGAAAAAAAAATTAAATGCATATCAAATATCTAGCTACCAAAAATTAATACACAAATATGCTTCATATTGCATGCTTCAATTGTTGTTAAAAAAATACATTAAAAAATATGACAATAAAATTACTTTTTATATGCCATTATTTTAAGAAAAAATTGATGGTTGGAAACCTAAAAACCAATACTACATCCTACATCCTACTGGCATGCTATTATATCATGTTCCGAACAAAACGGGCTAGAATATGACAGGTTAATACAGACACACCACAGAGAAGTTTAGTCACGGGAAGTTCGCCTTCATTTCTTTGTTTTTCCCTCTTCTCACGAAATTTGAACAAAAGCTTAATTCTATTAATTCACTATGGTTTGGATCAATCATCTCACTCTACTCACTCTGGGAAAATGCATCGTGTTTCACTGAGTCTAATTAAAAACTGCGGTAATTATGTGTAGATGTAATATTTTTGCAAGGTTATTATCCGAACATGTCAAATACACATAGCCTCTGTGATCATGTTTTTGCATAAATGTAAAACAGTCTCCATAATTTACAATAAACAAGTATGGTCAAATTGACAATGGAGTTGCAGTTTCTACAGAGAACAAGTATAGTCAAATTGAAACAGAAGCAAATGACCCAGAACGATACTCAGGTTATAAATCCATTAATTTAAAAAATCACATATTAACAGAAATTCTAGTTCTACATTTTTCAATGATCATAAGAATTAATAAGAAATGATTCTTCAATTGAGAACTCAGCAATTGTGGCCTCAAACTATACGATCTTCCCACTCATCCAAGTGTCTATGCCCGTTAAATACAAGCTAACTGAATGAGCACTATGACTTTTATAACTGAACCGAAAAGGTATATATTAAACACACACACTACTTCATTCGGGGAGCCCCTATTGGGCCAATGAGATATGCGCCAATGCTAAGTTAGATTAATTGTTATTTCGATTTTTTTTTTTTTTTTTTTCGGTGTTATATCAAAATGATCAAATTCAGTGGAATCAGGTCAACTGATTCAGGAATTAGCAATTTAGTTAGGGAATTTAATTCCATGCGCTCAATTTATCCAATTTCTTAGTAAACTGAGACCTGAACCTTTTGTCGTGCAGCGTTTGGTTGTCAATCAAGGGTTTTTTTTTTCAGGGTCTCTGGTTGAGCCTAATTTAGGAAGCGATTTCTATGTATTTGTATAGAGAATTTAGATCAAATTTATTTCGTTATTTTAGACATTCCTTTGCTTTCAAAAAGAAATTGTGATCAACGTTTAAAACAGAAATAGTAATTTATGAAAATATTTTGATTTATAAAAATGTATTGATCTGTTTTAGTATGTGCACAAGTGTTTATTCTGCGCCTGCTCTGCTGCTAGAAAACAACTGCATTCCGAGTTGGAAAGCTGGTGAGTTAAATGAATGCAGCAGACCGTAGGGCAAGGTTGCTACGAAAATGTGGAGGCACTTATCGCTCTCCAAACAATACAATACACAATCATCAGAAATTTTAAACAATGGGATGAGTAACATTTACCAGCGAGTTTCGTTGAATTCTTTGGCGCCACTCTATTTCTCCCTGGATTGTTGAATAACTGACGGGTTGAGCACTTTTCCTTCACCACTGAATTTGGGATGGGCTGAGCACATTCAGAGGCGTGAATGAACCAGAATGACGGGTAGTATATGTTATTACCGGCGCGAAAGTGTTCAACGTTCAAATTTGAAATTTCCTGCGCGTGCGGGAGTGGTGGCGTCGTGGGGTGGTGGATGGGAGAGGAGCCGCGGGGAGGGAGAGAGGTGGTGGAGGCAGGGGCGCGGGGTCCACCGGAGGGGAAGTGCCGTCGCCGTCTGCGGGGAGGAGGGTGTTTTTGCCATTTTCAGAGGGGTCCACCAGCGGGCCGGAGAAGAGAGAGAGTCGCCGAAAGACACTGATCGGGAGCTGTCACATCAACTCCCAATTCATCGAATGAGAGACTCCTCCTTTGAAATTTAGTTTTCATTATTAAAGAGTATTAAAATTTAGTTCTCATTATTATTTAAAAAAAATAAAATAAAATTGTAATTTATTTTGATATTTATTTATAATGGTTTTGGAACACTTATTTATGTTGTTTTATGTTGTTTTATGTTGTTTTAGAAGTAAGATTTGGAAGAATCAAACTTAGATTTTTTCTCTTCTCTTAAAGTTCTATAGAAGGCATTGATTTTAGCAAACTATAACCATTATCATCATTATTAATAAAAATGTACACAATAGATACCTGATTTCTATATTATATTGTTTTATTTTTTAATTTATATTACATTGGGAAATGTATATGATAATAAAAATTTAAATTGTTTTTAATTATTTTAATTAATAACTAGGATAATGAATTGTATATAGAATAAATAATAATATATCTTTTTCACAGTAGTCATTTAAAATAATTTATTTGGATAAATAATTTAGATTTCTTTCTAAATAAAGTTGAATATTTTTTATATAAAAAATATTGATGTTCCATTTCAAAATAAATATTTAGGAATATTATTATATAGCTTTAAATATTTTGACAAGGGTTGGACTCTTGCTAGCTAGCTAATGTTAAAATATATAATTACTTCCTCATGCAGAAGTTAGACGAAGAGTTGAGTGGAGTTAGTTGAGTTGAGTTACAGTTATATTTGGAGAGCGAGTTAAAAGGTGAGTTAAACGAGCTGATTAAGTTCAGTTATGCAGTGTGTGCATGTTAATTAGGTTAAATACCCTTCACGGGTTCATTTTTTTCAAGAGAGTAAGAGAGTTTTATGATTCAGAGTTTTGTGATTAATAGAAGAGCAGCAGCTCATTGTTCGTGTGTGAAATATATTCGTGTTATTTGTGTGATTTAATCTTCTGTCTCTCCAACAAAGTGGTATCGGAGCTGAGGAAGGATCAGAGATCCGTGGGCGAGCAGAACCCGTGAGAAGGCCAAGAGCAAAAGGCCGGAATTTTTTTTTACACAAAAAAAAAAAAAAATTCCCGCGGTCCGCACGTATTTAGCGCATTACCGGCGGATCCGACCGCACCCTCTCCCAAAAAGAGCTGCGGGCATTCGGCAAACTTACGAAATTCCTAAAAAATCGGGTTTAAACCGCAACCTTCCCTTCATCGGGGGTGCGGAACCTGTTCAATAAAAAAAAAAAAAAAGCCGACAGCCGTGAAGAACCGTGCGCCTTTTTGAAAAGCTGAAAGAGCGGCTTTTGGGGCGGCATCAATATTACAATTCCAGCCACACGTGCGTTTCCTTTTTCGATTTGACTTGCATGTGTTCTTTTTAAAGCGCAATTTGCCATACGTGCAATTTTTTTTTCAAGATTGGACACGAGTTTTATAAGGAAGACTTATAAAACACAATCTTTTTATTATAATATTTCTCTCATAAAAGAAATATTTTATTGATATTGGAGAGAGAGTATAACAAAAGTGTTTAAAGAGAAGGATTTTTTTTAAAGAATATTTTTTATATATATAAATTTTTTTTATATAAAAGATTTATTATATAAAAAAAAGAAGAAGAAGAGGAAGACGAAGTGTTTTTTTTGAAAGATTTAAAAAAAAAAAAGAAGGTTAGCAAAACCGTTACAAAAAAGGAGGAGAAATTTAGGGTTTTTTTTTCAGAGACAATTTTTTTTTTGGAGGCAAGATGGCCACATCAAATTTTCAGCCACAAATTCCATCTTTCAATGGGAAAGATTACGATATATGGGCCATTAAGATGGAGACCATGCTAAAAGCGCATGATGTCTGGGATCATGTCAAGTATGGGTTTGCAGAACCTAAAGATGATGCAGAAGAACGAGCCCTCAGTAATGCAGAGAGGGAACAGTGGAAGAAAGATAAGCGGAAGAATGCGCAAGCGTTGCTTCTAATCCAGCAGGGAGTTGATCGCGTCGTGTTCCAGAAGATCATGATAACCTCGTCAGCAAAGGAGGCATGGGACACCCTGGCGACAAGCTATCAAGGTATGGCGAAAGTTAACACTGTTAAATTGCAGAACACCAGGAGAGACTTTGAAATTCTGCAGATGAAGGAGACAAAGGACATTGATTCCTTCATGAATATGGTCATGTCTGTCGTCAATCAGTTAAAAATCTATGGCGAAGATATTAAAGATCAAACAGTGATCGAGAAGGTTCTTCGATCCCTGTCTACCAAATTTGATGTGGTGGTAGCAGCCATAGAAGAAGCAAAGGACTTGGAAAAACTCACAATTGATGAGTTGATGGGATCTCTTCTATCGCATGAGGCAAGGATAGACAGAAATAAGGATTCCACTTTGGAAACAGCCTTCCAAAGTCAAGTCAATATTTCAAGAGGTCGAGGAAGAAGTCGATCGAGAGGCAGAGGACGAGGCAGCAACTATGGTGGTCACAGAGATGGCCGAGATGATCATGAGCATCAACGTGGAAGCAGCAGCAACAAAAGCTTTCATAATAATCAAAGGTCTGACAAATCAAAGGTAAAGTGCTATTACTGTAGTAGATTTGGTCATTATGCTCATGATTGTAGGAAGAAGATTGCAGATCAAGGCAATCAGAGAGCTAATGTCAGTACAGAAAATACTGACTCTATGTTTCTAGCATGCAACACCATGCATGCACCGTCTGATAAGGTCTGGCTATTAGACAGTGGCTGCAGTAACCACATGACAGGCAACAAGGATTTGGTTGCTAATTTGGATGTCACAGTGTAGACAGAGGTCAAGTTGGGGACTGACAAGACTGTGGCTGTAGATGGCAAAGGAATGGTCAACATTGTGACCAAGCAGGGGGAGCCAAAGACCATATCAGAGGTATACTATGTCCCTGGGCTCAAACACAATTTGATTAGTGTTGGCCAACTGATGCAGAAAGGATACAAAGTTATCTTTCAGGGGCAACAATGTGTTATTTACGACAAATCCCCAAGCAAGCAGCTGATTGCAAAGGTGCAGATGACGAGAAACATACTCTTTCCTCTCATTATGAACTACAATGATCAGGTTAGTTCTTTTACAACTGCATGTTCTGATGCATACTGGTTATGGCACTTTCGGTTTGGACACTTGCATTTTTCCGGTTTAAAATTATTGCAGCAGAAACAGATGGTGAGAGGTCTACCTCCCATCAAAGAACCTGCTAGCACGTGTGAGTGTTGCATCTTAGGCAAGCAACACCGTGAAACTTTTCCGAAAGGAGTTTCTTACAGAGCAAAGAAACCACTTGAATTGGTGCATACCGACTTGTGTGGACCTATGATGACACAGTCGATTGGTGCAAGTTGTTACTTCCTCACCTTTATTGATGATTATAGTAGGAAGACTTGGGTTTACTTTTTGAAGCAGAAGTCTGAAACTTTTGCGAAATTCAAAGAGTTCAAAGCTTTGGTGGAGAACAAAAGTGATCGACAGATCAAGGTATTGAGATCTGATCGTGGTGGCGAATATGATTCGAAGGCATTCCATGAGTACAGCAAACAACATGGAATCAGAAGACAGTTTACGACCAGATACACACCACAGCAGAATGGTGTAGCAGAGAGGAAGAATCGAACAATCATGAACATGACAAGGAGCATGTTGAAAGGAAGACACTTGTCTAATGAGTATTGGGCAGAAGTAGTTGCATGGGTTGTTTATGTGATAAACAGATATCCTACAAAGAGTGTGATGAACAGAGTTCCAGAAGCAGCGTGGTCAGGTATGTCTTGCAGTGTATCTCATTTCAGAGTTTTTGGATGTGTAGCCTATGCACATGTGCCTAAACAAATAAGAGGCAAATTAGATGATCAAAGTGAAAAATGTATATTTACTGGTTATAGTGAGCATTCAAAAGCTTACAAACTGTATAACCCTGTCACAAAGAAGACAATCATTAGCAGAGATGTTGTGTTCAAAGAACAAGAGTCATGGAATGGGACTGTAGACACACTAACCGATGCTCAAACACCATTGATGGAGGATGATCTAGTAGAAGAAGAGGAACAACAAGAACCAAAAGAGCAGACACCAAACAGAGTCACACCAGCAAGGACTCCCAGATTTTCAGAGCATCATGGATCTTCAAGCAGATCCACAGATCATAATTCTCCAAGCAGCGAATCAGGTAAGAAAAAGATGAGAAGTCTTAAAGATATTTATGATGATTTGGATGTTAGTTCAAATTTTGCATTGTTGGCATTCCAACCTTCTTCGTTTGAAGAAGCAATCAGAGATGACAATTGGGTGCAAGCCATGGATGAAGAGATGAATTCCATTGAAAAGAATGATACATGGGATTTGGTTGATTTACCAAACGATAAAAATCTCATTGGTGTGAAGTGGGTGTACAAGACTAAAGTGAATGAGAAAGGTGAGATTGACAGATTCAAAGCAAGACTTGTAGCAAAAGGATTCTCGCAGCAACCGGGAATAGACTTTAGGGAAACATTTTCTCTGGTAGCCAGATTGGATACTGTAAGAGCAGTTCTAGCGACAGCAGCTCAGAACAAGTGGAAAGTGTATCAGATGGATGTCAAATTAGCCTTCTTGAATGGAATTCTAGAAGAAGAGATTTATGTGCAGCAGCCTCCAGGTTATGAAGTTGAAGGACAAGAAGAAAAAGTTTACAGATTGAAGAAAGCGCTCTATGGACTGAAGCAAGCACCTAGAGCATGGTATAGCAGAATCGATAGTTATATGATCAAGAATGGATTTTGCAGAAGTAGCATTGAGCCTACCTTATACACAAAGGTAAATGAGCATGGACAGATTTTGATAGTTTGCTTGTATGTTGATGATATGATTTTTACAGGTGATCTTGAAATAGATGAATTTAAAGCAGCCATGATGGAAGAATTTGAGATGACAGATCTAGGTCTCATGAAATATTTTCTTGGCATTGAAGTTGAGCAATCTGAAAAAGGCATTTTTATTTGTCAAAATAAGTATGCAACAGATTTGCTGAAAAGATTCACGATGGATAATTCCAAACCTGTACCTACACCAGTTGCAACGGGTACAAAGTTAAGTAAGGATGATGAAGGGGCAGATGTCAATCCAACTCTATTCAAAAGATTGGTTGGAAGCCTCATGTATCTCATAGCGACAAGACCAGATATTATGCAGGGAGTGAGTCTGATTTCCAGATTCATGGAGACTCCAAAAAACACACATTGGAGTGTTGGAAAAAGAATTCTGAGATACATAGCAGGAACCAGAGATTATGGCATAATGTATGCAAGTACAGAAAAGAAAGAATTGATTGGATATACAGATAGTGATTTTACAGGAAGTTTGGATGATCGGAAGAGCACATTCGGTTATGTTTTCCATCTCGGTTCAGGAGTGATAGCATGGGCATCTAAGAAACAACCTATTGTTACACTATCATCAGCAGAAGCAGAATATGTAGCAGCAACTTCAGCAGCATGTCAAGCAGTATGGTTAAGAAGAGTATTGGATGGACTCAAGAAGAAATAACAAGGATCAACAGCGATATACTGTGACAACACATCAGCGATTGCACTATCCAAGAATAGTGTGTTTCATCAAAAGAGCAAGCATATTGATACTAGATATCATTTTATTCGAGAACTAGTGAACAATGGAGAAGTTCACTTGAAGCCTTGTAGAACAAGTGATCAATTGGCTGATATCTTTACAAAGCCATTAGCAGTAGATTTGTTTGAGTTTCACAAAAGAAAATTGCGTGTTGTAAGCCTAGCTGAGACATAGACCAACAGGCATGTTTGAGTTGTCATAAGTTATGTTTTAGTTTAGAGGTCGTAATTAAGGGGGAGTGTTAAAATATATAATTACTTCCTCATGCAGAAGTTAGACGAAGAGTTAAGTGGAGTTAGTTGAGTTGAGTTACAGTTATATTTGGAGAGCGAGTTAAAGGGTGAGTTAAACGAGCTGATTAAGTTCAGTTATGAGTGACAGTGTGTGCATGTTAATTAGGTTAAATACCCTTCACGGGTTCATTGTTTTCAAGAGAGTAAGAGAGTTTTATGATTCAGAGTTTTGTGATTAATAGAAGAGCAGCAGCTCATTGTTCGTGTGTGAAATATATTCGTGTTATTTGTGTGATTTAATCTTCTGTCTCTCCAACAGCTAAGTGCATACAATGAAAATAAACTATGGAAAATTACAAATAACCATCCCATTGATTATTAAACAAGTGCTACATAGTAATTAAGTTATATAGCTATAATAATTAATCAAGTTATCATAACTTGTTCTCCATTTCCAACAACAATAATCATGCAATCACATATGTGACCCAACACATTATCAAAAATATTCACACTATATCAAAAATATTCACCACTCTAAAGTTACCTACTACTAAGCATATTTCTTTAATATATATTAATAATGTATAGCTAGCTAAGTGCATACAATGAAAATAAACAAGGGAAAATTGCAAATGACCATCTCATTGATTATTAAACAAGTGCTACACAGTGATCAAATATTGACCCAACACATTATCAAAAATATTCACATGTTATCATAAATATTCACTACTATAAAGTGATGCAGGAGCATCCAACTCAGGGTAGACAAAAAGGACAGGTTTTTGTCTTACTGTTACAATTGATTTCTGACAGGTCATTGAACCTGTGGTTTTTGTTTTTATTTTAGGAAATTACCATTAGGGCCAAAATGTTAATTAAGTTCTGTAATTTTGCTTAAAGGTTTTCTTTTAACTTGCATTTGGAAATTCGTTCTTACATTAAAAGAACATAGCCAAGAATGTAGTTGTAATAAACAGTTGACAGTTTCAAACTGAACTGTTTCCTACAGTGATACAAAAAGGAAGAAAATAAATTCTGTAATGTTCGACTTTTCCATCACAGAGAGAGAGAAATAACAAAACGAAACAGAGATTTTGTTTCAGAGAAAACCATCTGAGTCTAAAAAGAAATTTGTAGCCAAATATTGTATTTACTTTTCTATCTATTGTTACATTAATTGTATGTGAGAATATTGACAAATTGTGTGACTGTAATAAGAACGAGTAGAAGTGAATTCGCACCCAGGTGCTGAAGCGATTAACCATATTAACAAACTGAAGACTATATCTACCGGTGAGTCTACACAGACAAGAGAAATTTCACAGACATTTTCTGAATGAGCAAGAATTACAAAAACATTGCCAGGTATTCATTATCATATAATCACAGAAATTACATTCTACTATTTACAAGTAAAGTTCAAATTCTTTCAAACAAATTCTGGTAAATTATCAAGAAAAATATATTACAGGCCGAGTTTGCAGTTTGGGTTCGAAACCCCCCAAAAACTGAGTTCATGCATGAAGGAAAACTACAAAGAACTGGAAGAACGGAACCCAGAAGTGACTACATATACTTTTGCAGACATTTTGTCTAACTACCCAGAAGGGAAAATCATACAAAATTGAACAATGTCGAATACACAGTAAGAAAGAAGGCATGGAGGCTGATTTCAGGAACAAACAAGTTATAAGCTACCAGAGTTTTCTTAAAGGAGACGACCCTACCCTTTAGAGTTTCGAAAGCTGAAGGAGGTAAACCACGAGTTGAAGTTTTGGGAATACCTGTGAGCAGAAGAAGCGTTTCAGAGATTAGAAATCTGAACCGGTTCTAAAAACCAAACAAGAACGTAACTAAGAGGAAGAATATGCGAAGAGTATATCGGGTGACTTACCAGAAAACAAAGGGTCGCTGAGCAAAGAGGAAAACTTTGGTTGAAACCGACAAGGGCCTGCTCACAAGGAGCCAAGCCCGTTAAGAACTTCATCAAAACGCAGAGGATAATGAATCGAAGAGAGAGAGCTTACCTATGAAGATTTTCGAGCTGAAAGTGGACAAAGGAACCCTTGGCGACCTCAACCTGCGAAGTGTAAAGGAAACAAGTTAGATTTTTTTTAAGTAAAACTGAAGATGGAAACTTAAAATAATGTCGGATTGAAACATTTACGAAGGGAGCACGAAAAACTTATAACCAGAAGATAACATATCAGTGAAGAGCTATTGATCGCCATCGTAGAGTTTGAAAAAACCCTTTCCATAGCAATCAGTGAAACAGGAGCAAGGTAAAGCCACCATACCGGCGGAAGCGCCACGGAATAAGTCTCACAAAACCGGAACAGTCACAGAGAAGACCTCGTAAAGAAAATCGTAACAGACATAGAACAGAAACCCTCACAAGAGCTCGGCAAGTTAAAATGATTGTCGACTGATAGTGTTAGGGTTTGATAACTCAGGATAGTGAATTTCGAGAACAGGACAAGTGTCAAGTTTCGTGACAGCCCACAAGGACAGGCGAAATAAATAACGATTGATTGCAATTAACAAAATCAAATCTGCCAAGTACCATATGAATAACACATATACCAAAACAATAAATTTCCACCATTATTCGAATCCATAAAGTGTATGTGATATAACAAATCATATATTATAAATTGTGACCGGTTTAAGTTTGGTTCAAGGGTTTTTGGGAGCGCAGATTTGGTGTAAGGGCTGGGCCCCATCAAATTTTGGTATCAGAGAAAGGCTGTGATTTAGAAGAAATAAAGGTTGGTTGGCGAGGTCGAGGAAGAGGTTTACGCAGAGCAGTAGATGAAGGACTGAGGGAAGAGATCCGGATCCTTAACGCCCGATTAGCAGCGGTAGAAGCAGGAAGAAGAAGGGATCCTGAGGGAGGAGATGACAGTGATGAAGAAGCTGTAGAGACGACAGATGGATCAGATGGAGAAGGACCTGAACTCATAATGTTTAGGTCAGTTTTGTTAGCAAGTAGTAAGCCAAAGCATGAGCTCTCTACTTATAATCGAAATTTATCAGCAGAGGTGCTGCTGGATTGGCTCAATGAGTTGAATAAATATTTTGACTATGAAGAGATCAGCGAAGATAAGAGAGTAAAATTCGTTGCCACCAAGTTGAAAGGACATGCGTCCTTATGGTGGGATAGTGTCCAGGCAGAGAGGAAAAGGTTGAATAAGAAACCTATAAAGAAGTGGGTAAATTCCTACCCAAGGATTACCAGATTATGATGTACAGGCAAGTACAAAATCTGAAACAAAGGGGGTTGACTGTTAAGGAATATACGGAAGAATTCTACAGAGTAAATTTGAGAGCTGGTTATGTAGAAGACACCCCTGAAAAGACAACAAGGTTTGTGAATGGATTGAGGGGGGAAATACTAGATGAAATAAGTATTCTCTCACCCAGAACCATAGATGAGGCATATCAGTGTGCCTTAAAAGCATGGGAGAAAATAAATAGGAAGCATAATGCCAGAAGAGGAGGAGGATCTGGCAGAGGGAAAGGACGGGCTTTTGGTAGAGGTAGAGCTGCCAATCCTAGTGATGAAGGCAGCAGTTCCAAGACTCCAGGAACAACAGAAAGAGACAATAACACTAGAGGGGGAAGGCCATACCAGCGTGGAAGAGGTAATGGTAGAGGCAGAGGAGCTGTTATCTAGTGTTATAGGTGCCATAAGTGGGGGCACAAGTCTTATGACTATCCTGAGGGTGAACCAGCAGGAGGTAGAAGAACATATGTTGCCCAGATGGAGGAAGTAGAAGCACCACCCCAAGAGGTAGAGAATGTACCCGAAACAGGGGAGGCCTTGGTGCTAAATAAAGTGTTGCTGAAACCAGCAAAAGAGGTAGTTGAACCGGATCAAAGAAAAGCCTTATTCTGGACAGTTTGAAAATCACATGGTAAATGCTGCAAACTGATAATTGACAGTGGAAGTACAGACAATTTAGTAGCCACAGAAATGGTGGAGAAGTTGGGGCTGAAGAGGTTGAAACACCCCACTCCTTACAAGGTGTCGTGGTTACAGAAGGGACATCAACTGTTGGTTGATGAGCAGTGTGAAGTTGAGTTCCATATTGGCAGGTATAAGGATAAAGTTATTTGTGATATTATGCCTATGGATGTGTGTCATATACTGTTAGGGAGACCATGGTAGTATGACAGGAAAGTGGTGCACGATGGGAAGACAAACTGTTACAAGTTTTTCAAGGATGGGATTAAGCATACGCTTGTACCCATCAAGGAAGAAGAGACAACAAATACTAGTGGAGTCAAAGCATTGTTGGTGGGAGGAAAATAATTCTTAAAGCAGATCAAGGATAATGAAATCAAATTTGTTGTTGTAATAAGGCCAAAAACAATGATATTGCATACAAAAATTATAGATCTACCAGAAGAAATCCAAGATATGTTGCAAGATTTCAGTGACATTATAATGGATGATTTACCAGATGAGTTGCCTCCTAAAAGAAGTATCAGTCATCATATCGATTTTATACCAGAAGCTAGTTTACTAAACAAGGCAGCGTACCGAATGCGTCCTAAGGACAATGAAGAGATTAGGAAGCAGGTACAGGAACTGTTAGACAAAGGGTTGATAAGGGAAAGCTTGAGCCCCTATGCAGTTCCAACAGTTTTAGCTCCTAAGAAGGGTGGATAATGGCGGATGTGTACATATTCGAGAGCTATCAATAAAATTACTATTAGATACAGATTCCCATTGCCACGAATGGATGACATGATGGAATGCTTGAGTGGAGTAGCATACTTCTCAAAGATTGATCTAAAGAGTGGTTACCACCAGATTCGAATTTGAGAAGGGGATGAGTGGAAAACAGCTTTCAAGACAAATGAAGGGCTGTATGAGTGGCTGGTAATGCCATTCGGTTTGAGTAACGCCCCTAGTATGTTTATGCGCCTGATGAACGAAGTGCTAAAAGAGTTCATTGGGAAATTTGTGATTGTTTATCTGGACGATATTTTGATTTTCAGCAAGACTAAGGAAGAACACTTTCGAAATGTTCGAAGTGTGTTGGAGAAATTGCAGCAGAATAAGCTGCTGATAAATCTGAAAAATGTACCTTTTTTCAGAAAGAATTGGTTTATTTGGGTTTTGTGATTGCAGAGAATGAGCTAAAGATGGACCCAGAAAAAGTTGCAGCTATTGTTAGCTGGCCATCCCCAAAGAATTTTTTTGAGGTTCGAAGTTTTCATGGGTTGGCAAGTTTTTATCGGAAGTTTATTAGAGATTTTAGTGGAATCTGCGCACCTATGTTGGATACAATCAAAAAGGAAAATCAGTCTTTCTGTTGGACAGAAGCAGCAGAGAGAAGTTTTCAGACTTTGAAGAAGAAGATCACTGAAAGACCGATTTTGAGATTGCCTGATCTTAACAAAAATTTTCAAGTTCGTTGTGATGCTAGTGGTACAACCATTGGGGCAGTACTTAGCCAGGAGGACAGGCCAATCGCTTATTTCAGTGAGAAGTTGAATGAAAGCAGCAAAAAGTACTCATCCTATGATAAATAATTTTATGTTGTCGTCCAAGCGCTAAAGCATCGGAGACATTATTTATTAGGTAATGAATTTGTTTTATTTTCTGATAATTCTGCATTACAATATATTATGCAGCAACACAAATTACACCATAAGCATGCAGAATGGGTTGAGTATTTGCAGAGTTTCACATTTGTGTTGAAACACATTAGTGGACAGGCCAACAAGGTGGCAGATGCGTTGAGCAGAAGAGATTTTCTCTTACAGGAGAGTACGATACAAGTGCTGGGCTTTGAGCATTTGAAGGACTTGTATCAGACAGATGCAGATTTTAAAGAGGCTTATGAAGCCTGTCAAAATCCTTTGCTAAGGAACAATAGTCCATGGCTGGACTATAATTTGCAGGAAGGATTGTTATTCAGAGGAGGACAGTTATGCATTCCCGACTATTCAATGAGGGAGAACATTATTCGAGAAAAGCACAATGGAGGTCTAGCTGAACATCTCGGCATACACAAGACGTTATCACAACTTGGAAATTTCTATTACTAGCCAAAGATGCAACGGGACGTGCATATATATGTGACCAGATGTAAAATGTGCCAATTGGCAAAGGGACACAGCCAGAATACATGACTTTATACATCACTGCCTGTTCCAAGTAGACCATGGGACTCAGTCAGCTTGGACTTTGTCTTGGGTCTGCCCAGGACGTAGCGAGGTTTTGACTCGGTGATGGTGGTAGTAGACTGGTTTTCTAAAATGGCACATTTCATTCCTTGCAGAAAAACCAGTGATGCCACTCACGTAGCACACTTGTTTTTCACGGAGATGGTTAGATTGCATGGCCTACCAAAGTCATTATTTCTGACAGGGATGTGAAATTCACAGGACATTTTTGGCGTACCCTGTGGAAGAAATTTGACACTCATTTTAATTTCAGCTCTGCATATCACCCACAGACTTATGGGAAAATGGAGGTGGTGAATAGGAGCTTGGGAAACCTGCTACGAAGTTTGATTGGTGAAAATTCACGGATGTGGGATCATGTACTTGCTCAAGCGAAATTTTCTTATAATGATTCACCAAATCGCAGCACAGGATACAGTCCTTTTCAGGTTCTGTTTGGCATGCATCCTCGTGGAATACATGAACTGCGGGACTTGGGAAAGCTTGAAAGAAGGAGTGCCGATGGGGAAGATTTCACCCAAGAAATGAGCGATTTACTTGAGCAGGTGAAGTCGAAATTGTAGGACAACAGTAAAAAATACAAGCAACAAGCAGATTTGAAGAGGTGGGAAGTTCAGTTTAATGTAGGGGACGAAGTTCTTGCACATTTACGCAAGGAACATTTTCCTAAGGGCGAATATAACAAGCTGAAGTTTAAGAAGATTGGCCCCTGTAAAATTCTTCGAAAATTTTCCGCCAATTCCTATGAATTACAACTGCCACCAGGGATAGGCATATCGCCCATTTTTAATGTGGCAGATCTGCTTCCATATACTGCCAGTCCTAAAGACAACAGGGCAACATGGCCAAAACGGGACACCCAGCTTGACAGTGGTTCTTGGATGAGGCAAATGCCTACGGTGCAACCCCTTGAGATCGAGAGCATTCTCGACACACAGGTAGCCAAGCGCACTCGCAGGAAGGAGTACTTACGTTACCTTGTCAGTGGAAGAATCGTCCCATTGAGGACAGTTCGTGGCTTTACACAACACAAATACAGAAAGCAGGCTATTCTATTGAAGATCTCATGGAACGAAGCCATTAATTTTTGTTACCCCGGGAGTCTGATGCAGGAGCATCCAACTCAGGGTAGACAAAAAGGACAGGTTTTTGTCTTACTGTTACAATTGATTTCTGACAAGTCATTGAACTTGTGGTTTTTATTTTTATTTTAGGAAATTACCATTAGGGCCAAAATGTTAATTAAGTTCTGTAATTTTACTTAAAGGTTTTCTTTTAACTTGCATTTGGAAATTCGTTCTTACATTAAAAGAACATAGTCAAGAATGTAGTTGTAATAAACGGTTGATAGTTTCAAACTGAAAACTATTTCCTACAATGATACAAAAAGGAAGAAAATACATTCTGTAAGGTTTGACTTTTCCATCACAGAGAGAAAGAGAAATAACAAAACGAAACAACGATTTTGTTTCAGAGAAAACCATCTGAATCTAAAAATAAATTTGCAGCCAAATACTGTATTTACTTTTCTATCTATTGTTACATTAATTGCATGTGAGAATATTGACAAATTGCCTGACTGTAATAAGAACGAGTAGAAGCGAATTCGCACCCAGGTGCTGGAGCTATTAACCATATTAAAAAATTGAAGACTATATCTACCGGCGAGTCTACACAGACAAGAGAAATTTCATAGACATTTTCCGAACGAGCAAGAATTACAAAAACATTGCTAGGTATTCATTATCATATAATCACAGAAATTACATTCTACTATTTACAAGTAAAGTTCAAATTCTTTCAAACAAATTCTGGTAAATTATCAAGAAAAATATATTACAGACTGAGTTTATAGTTTGGGTTTGAAACCCCCCAAAAACTGAGTTCATGCCTGAAGGCAAACTATAAAGAAACGGAAGAATGGAACCTAGAAGTGACTGCATAGACTTTTACAGAAATTTTGTCTAACTAGCCAGAAGGGAAAATCATACGAAATTGAACAATGTTGAATACACAGTAAGAAAGAAGGCACGGAGGCCGATTTCAGGAACAAACAAGTTATAAGCTACCAGAGTTTTCTTAAAGGAGACGACCCTACCCTTTAGGGTTTCGAAAGCCGAAGGAGGTAAACCACGAGTTGAAGTATTGGGAATACCTGCGAGCAGAAGAAGCGTTTCAGAGATTAGAAATTTGAATTGGTTCTAAAAACCAAACAAGAACGTAACTAAGAGGAAGAAGATGTGAAGAGTATATTGGGTGACTTACCATAAAACAAAGGGTCGCTGAGCAAAGAGGAAAACTTCGGTTGAAACCAACAAGGGCCTTCTCACAAGGAGCCAAGCCTGTTATGAACTTCATCAAAATGCAAAGGATAATGAATCAAAGACAGAGAGCTTACCTATGAAGATTTTCGAGCTGAAAGCGGACAAAGGAACCCTTGGCGACCTCAACCTGCGAAGTGTAAAGGAAACCAGTTAGATTTTTTTAAAGTAAAATTGAAGATGGAAACTTAAAATAATGCCGGATTGAAACATTTACGAAGGGAGCAAGAAATACTTATAACCAGAAGATACCATATCAGTGAAGAGTTGTTGAACGCCATCATAGGGTTTGACAAAACCCTTGCCATAGCAAACAGTGAAATGGGAGCAAGGTAAAGCCACCATACCGGCGGAAGAGCCACGGAATAAGTTTCACAAAACCGGAACAGTCACAGAGAAGACCTCGTAAAGAAAATCGTAACAGACACAGAACAGAAACCCTCACAAGAGCTCGGCAAGTGAAAATGATTGTCGACTGATAGTGTTAGGGTTTTATAGCACAGGAGAGTGAATTTCGAGAACAGGACAAGTGTCAAGTTTCGTGACAGCCCACAAGGACAAGCGAAATAAATAACGATTAATTGCAATTAACAAAATCAAATCTGCCAAGTACCATACGAATAACACATATGCCAAAACAATAAATTTCCACCATTATTCGAATCCATAAAGTGTATGTGATATAACAAATCATATATTATAAATTGTGACCTGTTTAAGTTTGGTTCAAGGGTTTTTGGGAGCGCAGATTTGGTGTAAGGGTTGGGCCCCATCATAAAGTTACCTACTACGAAGCATATTTCTTTAGTATATGTTAATAATGTATATTGATTTTTATTAAAATTAATAGCGTTAATATACACAATAACTTTCACTATATATTAATATATAATATTAAATAATTTTTAAAACATAGTATCATGAAATAACAATATATATATATATATATATATATATATATATATATATATATATATATATATATATATATATATATATATATATATATGTTTTTTTTTTTTTTTTTTGGTGTGACATTGAAAAGTTAAATAATAAAAACATGTTATTTTAAAATGTTATGTATATGCTTATATTAAAATTTTAAAATATTTGTAATAATATTGAAATTATTTATTTATTAATTAATTCATAAAAAAAAAACAACTTTTCTAATTCTTTTACTTTTTTATTTTTTAATGGAAATAAAATTCTAAAACAAATCATTCATTTCCTTGAAATTTTTCTAAAAGTCTAATACACTAAAGTTGATCGCATTAAATAGTAATAATCATCATGGTTGTTGTCATCAATATTCATATAATTAGTATAATCTTGAAATGGGTAACCAAAGATTGAGGTGAATTAAGGATGCACATATAAGTTGAGTTGAGAAATAGTTTTTGTTATTTTCACTTGTATAGGATTGCAAATTAATGACTAAGTATCTCATTTGTTGTTATTGGAGCAATTTACTAGCTATAATTGAAGATCTCATCCTTAGTTTTCTTCAAATGAGCTAGGACTTGAATTTGCTAGAGTAAAGTGCAACCTCTTTCTCTACATTCCTCATTTATGTAAACAAACAATAACATGACACTTGTGAGATTGATGCCTCTGCTCCTAGAAAATATGCGATGAAGAGGAATTTTTATAGTCAATAATGACATATATTACACCATGGAGAGTGAGGGCGGCAAGTGGCCATGTGGTCTCACTTTTTCTTAATTTTTTTCATTCATCAAAATATATGCATTTTCCTCTTGTAACATGTTCAAATGGTAGTAAAGTAAAACATGAATTACTAACAAATATCATCTACCATGATCCTTCAATGCATATACAACAAGTAGCAAGTTTTCAGTGGGGGAATGTAGCATCTATGCTTCCCTAAGTCAAATGAATCAATGCTTGCAACACACTCAAAACAACCCACTAACTTAACATTGCATCACATGGTACCTTATTTCAATTCTCATTTTGTTTCAGACAACACTTTGCATTACATATATGAGGAACTCATAATTGAGTTATCCTACTTTGTAGCCCTTGTTCAAATGTGGGAGTTGGTTCATACTCAATAATTAAACTAAGCGGCAGGGAATGCTAGCTATGCAACTTTGTCTTCTCATTATTATCTTTATGCAATTAAAAATTACCTATCATAAAAATTTGACATGCAAGTACCGAGTTCTAATTACATATTTATGATCCTATTTATAATCAGACGCCAATGTTGTAATTACATTTTCACTTTGTATACGCCCCATAAATAAAAGGTTATGTGTCGCGGTCAAGGTGAATTGTTGTTTATTCAGGTGCTTTCTGAACTAATAATGGACAAGTCCCAACAGATTTCACTTTTGTTAAAATTCCCCTTATCTAGCACGGTAATATTTACTAATGCCGTGAAAGTTTAATTCCATAGTTTTTCAAATGGTCTCCATAAACAAGACAAAGAACTGACATCAACAGATGGTTGAATGACACGCCATCTCCAACGTTGGAAGAAATCTGGCAAGAATTTCGAAATGTTTTCCACGTGGCATTTACAAATTCCTTAAAAGTTGGATAAAGTAAAATTTTTGTTCGCTTCAAGCAAGCTAGGGGAGAGATGTCTAATGTTGTGCAGGGACCAGTAATTGTTATAGTAATGGTCCCACCAACGCACCAGAAATTGAGATATGTGCAATCAATAATTAAACAAAAAAAATAATAATATTAAGTCCAAATATCTTTTAAATTATGTCCAAAATTTCCCAAAACATTTACTGGGCCCACAACATTCCTTAAATAGTCTGTTAAGTATTAAGAGTACAAATCATATTGTCTCAACTAGAAAACTAATAAAACCATAAATCCTTCCAAAATGGTCTATTCCAGAAGTATAAAGTAGCAGTCACTTCAACCCCACTGATAAGAACTGGTGCTATATATCCCAACTGCATATCCATACATGCACATAATAAAAGTTAATGTATCTTAGCCATAAGTGTTGTGTTATTCAACATTTAAACCCATTGTGTTCAATAAATGACACGCACCCAATAACTTCAATAAATGACACTCAACCTATTCAATTTCCCATTAAAACATATTAAAGCACATGGATCAACAAAAACAAAATCCCGGCCATTGGATCACATCCAAATCAATCCTGATCACACATGCAAAATGAAGCCATTAAAATCCGTGTCCATCATTGCCACCAATTAAATTCAAGTGAAAAAAACTATAAAAGAAGTTCGACCACTGCTGAAGTTGCATGTTTCACATTCAAACTATTCACCAGCCCTGGAGACAAACCAGCACATAACACAACCAAAAACATTTCACAGTATATTCAGGTTAGTTTTTTCAATTACATCACAATTTTCTTACAGTTTTGTTTTCATTTATGAGTCTTTATTTCAGTTTTATTACAATTTTATTTTCATGATAATATATATTTTTACTATTTTTCTATATCCTGAATCATTTTCAAGTTGACTGGAAAATGTGACACAACCATAATGTAGAGTATTGGCTAGTATGGCTAGCTACAGATGAAAATGAACAGAACTTGTTTATAGTTGAACACCAATCCTTTTCTATAGAAAAATTTCCAATAATTTTCTACAATACAATTTCCAAGCGGGAAGGACTTCATCTCAAGCTCTAGACATTCATCCTAAAGCCAAAACAATGTTATAAAAACTAGTTCCTCTCATTCAGAATTAATTGGAAAATGAGCCTCCCAGCTACAATTTAAGAACAAATAGATGACCACTTGAATTAAGAAGGAGACTCCACACAATTATTTAAAAAGGTTGTCTAGGCTTTATAGCATAAATTGATGACAGGAGGAAATAAACCGTGGCAAAGAATTTAGCAATAAATGACAACAGGTTCTTGCTCAACTTGCTATCAGTGACAAACATGGAATGGAAAAAATAGACGTAGAAACTACTTTATGTTTCCCTTCCTTCCAGTACTTGTCATATTTTTTTGAGACATGAAACAAATCTAGATGAAACTTATATTAAATATCTAGTGAATGAGATGAAGGTCACTGTCGTTTTTAGAAGATGCAGTGATATTTCATCAATATTCACCCTTTCAATGTGTGGAGGGTGGATTGAATCACCCATCTCATCAAATAAAATATCTTTGCTTATGTATATTTACCTGATTTTAGGATCTCTATGTGGGTATGTTTTTTGACTCTCCATTGTACCCTATAAATGTACATCGTAAAGACTTAGTTTTCTACCTTCTTATTTGGAACATGCATATGAGATTTACAACCAAAAACATCAAGTAATGAATTACAAGGATTATACCCACCCTGTGTTCCATGTGGTGTGATATCATTAAGTGCTTTGATGGATACACAGTTCATCAAGTAAACTGATGTGAAAATAGCTTCTGCCTAATATGACCAATCTAAGTTTGATTCCTCAATCATGTTGTGCACCATTTCCATAATGATACACTTCGACCTCTCAACAACATAATTTTGTTGTGATGTATATGTAACATTCAGGTGCTGGTGAATGCCATGCACTTTCATAATGTTAGATCTCATCACCAGTGTATTCTCTCCTTTGATTTGAGTTGAGGAGATGAATGTGGCAACCATATTGTCACTCCACATGGGCTTTGAATTCTTTGAAGATTTGAAAGGATTGATATTTTGTCTTCAAGTTGTATACCCACATTTATTTCCAATAATCATTTACAAAAATATGAAAATATTGGACTGTAGTAACACTAGGTTTCATGGGTCCACAAAAATCAATTTGCACCAAGTCCAATGGAGCAGTTTCCCAATATGTACTTGTGGGATTTATGTTCTTTTCTCTGGCTAAACAACTAGAGAAAAAATCATGTATTTTTCAGTGAGGGAAGGCCTCTCACCATATTATGCCTATTGAGTGCAAGCAAGTATCTAATAGGATTGTAAAGTCTGTATTTTTGACAATGAGAGCTTGATTGTTGTTGTAAATAACAAATTGTCAATACCATTTAAAACAACAGAGTAAATAGATTGCAAAAAAAAAATATTCACCAAATTCTAACCAAAACAACGATATTTGTTATTTCTCTTAGTTTCATTGGTTATCAAGGTTATCAATAGTTCTATGCAGTGCACTTTATAACTAGGTCTGAGAACAGAGCTAAGGCTACCCTCGACAACCAAACAACTTGCAAAATTACCATGTCTTCCCAAATCCAAACCTAGGATGTCCGTTAGTGTCTCTAATCTTGTCAAACTTTAAATGTAGACTTTACATTTTTCAAGAGTTAAGGATTTAATTTAATTAAAACAACAATAACTAGACCATATCATCATCAAAATATTGAGCTGACCATTATGTCTTTTTTTACAACTCAATTATGAGAGATCAAGTCTAATGGGAGTGAAAATGGCTGGAAAATTATCACTACTAATTATTTTTGGCTACCATCTATTCATAGAGCATGTATAATTTATTGTACAATAAGTTTGTCACTATGATGCTATTCAAAAACATCAGCAAGAAAAAACATCAAAATATTGATCTGACCATCTATCTACAAGGGTTTTATGATACCTAGGAGTGTAGTTGGGTTTCACTAAATCATCTAGGAAATGATATGAGGGAGCAAATCAATTCTATGTAAGTTTGAACATATACAAAAACAAAATTAACAAAATGTATAACAAAATTAACTATATGACAACAAAAAATTCTTTTTCTACGTAATGCACTTTATAACTAGGTCCGTGAACAGAGCTAAGGCTATCCTCAGCAGCCAAACAACTTGCAAAATTACCATGTCTTCCCAATCAAAATCTAGGATGTCTGTGAGTGTCTCCAACATTGTCAAACTTTAAAGTCTCTTGAGCTGACCATTATGTATATTTTGGCTACCATCTATTCATAGAACATGTATAATTTATTATACAATAAGTTTTTCATTGTGATGTTATTCAAAAACACCAGCAAGCAAATGAACATCAAAATATTGAGTTGACCATTTGTATGTAAGGGTTTTATGATACCTAGGAGTGAAATCATCTAGGAAATGATACGAGGGACCAACTCAATTCTCTGTAAGTTTGAACGTATACAAAAAAAAAAAACAGCCAAACAACTTGAAAAATTACGATGTCTTCCCAATCCAAACCTAGGATGTCTGTGAGTGTCTCCTTAGAATTTAAAGTCTCTTGAGCTGACCATTATGTTTTATTTGGCTACCATCTATTCATAGAGCATGTATAATTTATTTTACAATAAGTTTGTCATTATGATGCTATTCAAAAACATCACCAAGCAAATGAACATCAAAATATTGAGCTGATCATCTATCTGCAAGGGTTTTATAATACTTATTGTTGACACCTAATCCTATGGATGGGTGTGCATATGTATTTTTGTATATTATTTATTATTAGGAAATAAGGAAGGCCAAGAGTCATTGGGAGCTGAATCCCAATAGCCTCACCTCCCATCTATATAAGCATGTACATTCTTCAGCCAATACACATTCTAGTTTTGAGGAGTTACCTCCTGGTTTGACATGGTATCAGAGCCAGCTCCACATTTGGCATTTCTGCCCTGTGGTGTAACTCCCTACCCGTTGCTCAGTTAATATTTTTTAATGTTTTTGCCGGCCATTAATTGCTAGACTCGTTACTTCTCGCATTTTTTTTCCTTTTATTGAGACCGACATTTGCGCTCAGCCTCGTAGATTCCAGTTTCGTCATCCGCAAATTGCGTGCTCGCTATCTCCGTTATTAGCCTCCCGTAACTCGTCTTCTCGTATTCAAGTCTAATTTTTTTTTTTTTTAACGCCCTTTTTGGGCTCCTCCATTCTTCCCCGCGGCAGCCCCTCACCTCCCTCTCGATTTATCCTCGCGCCCTCATACACTCCTTCCCCCGTCCTCCATTCATCCCCGTTCCATTCTCCCTCTCGCGCCCTACACCCCCCGCACCTCATCGACCCTCGCGGCTGTATCTCCCACAAATCGATATCCCAATACACCTCAGTGGTATTATAATACCGCCCATTCCTCTGTCCATAAAACGCTGTCATACCGTTTCATATTACAATTGGTATCAACAGTCGCTCTGTCATTTAAACGTTGTCTGCATTATTTGCCTGCGCTGTCTGCACGCATTTGTATATACAGCGATTTTAAAACGCTCTCTGCGCCATATAAACCCGTCCCATATATTACCACTGTCCATTGAAACGCTGTGTGATTACATTGTAACGCTGTCAAATATCTAAACGTTGCATTTTCAAACGCTGTTGGTATCACATTACCGCCCTCCACGCATATACAGTCCGACTGTCATTTTAATACACACCGACATATTCTGGGTTATATACAATACCACTTTGTATTATCCACTGTTTGCGCCTTTTACCGCCTTACATGTAATACGACCAGTCAACATTTGTTATATCATTCATTACGCTGTTATATATCACGCTGTTTTGATATATATTGACATTACAATACCATGTTGATATATCACCACGCTGTCATATACCTCGTTGATATATATTGTCATATTACCATCGACCATATTACATGTAAACGATGTGTTTTTTGTTATACGCCTCTCCATATGCGTTGGTATTATCACAGTCGACCATACAGCCCACTCATTGTATTTAAACGCTGTGCTTTATTGTATATTTAAACACTGTGTTTCATTATTATCATGGTATGCGTTGGTATGCGCCCCTCCCAGTGCTGACCGCCCCCCTCCCATAATCATTACGCCTTTTCCACTCCTTTTATATCGCCCCCCCCCATCACCATTTCATATAATTCCTTTTATAATTCCCATTCCTTTTATATATTTCGCCCTCCCATTCATAATTCCATTTATTTCATATACATTTTTTCCCCAAACAAAAAAAAAAAATACATTTTTTTATGCAGAATCAGTTTATAGCAAAGAGTCCTTTTTTTAAAATTCAGTCTCCAGCAAAAGTTTTTGAGCAGATTTAGTTTCCAGAAAGAGTTTTTAAACTCAGAAAATTTTTTCCAGCAAGAGTTTTTCCCCTTTATTTGAAATATTTCAAGAGTTCGAAGTTTTTATAGCAGAATTTGTTTCCTCTTCAGAAGATTTTTTCCAGCAGTCTAATGCATTCTCTCATCTCAATTGTTGGGGTGGTTCTCTCCGGCAAAGAGAACTATCTTGAATGGTCGCGGAAGATTAAACACACACTCATTTTTAATGAGCTGTGGAAAGGAATCTGTGAAGGACAAGCAGAAAATCCACCAGAGAAGCCCACTTCAGACAAAGAGCTTGCCATTTGGGAAAATAAGAACTGCAAGGCTTATGCCTTGATTGCAGCCTCAGTAAGTGAAGAGGTGAGTCGCCATATCTCATCATTCTCAAATGCCTATGAAGCCTTGAAGAAACTAAAAGAACTCTATGACTCACATTCAGAATTAGAAAATGTTCAATTGATGGTTAAGCTATTCAGTCTTGAAATGAAGAATGATGATCCCCTTGCTTTAGCTTCAGAAGTAAGATCTATAATGCATGACATTGAAAACACTGGTGTAAAAATGGACATACCTCTCATAGCATATGTTAAGGCATTATATCCGACTTACTCACATTATCTTGAGTCTTTGCAAGCAAGTGGAAACTTTGAGCATATCACCTTTGATAAACTTGAAAAAAAGTTTGCAGAAAGAGAGAAAGCTTTTGGGAAGATGACAGTCCCTTCATCTTCCGAAGAGGCTGCATACTTGGCACATAGAGAAAAGAGTCATACTCCAGATTCATCCAGAGGGAGAGGTGGCAGAAGAGGAAGAGGAAGAAGGAACTTCACAGAAAGGGGGGGCAGACAAGCTGAAAAATCCAATCTTCATTGCACACGGTGCAATAGAGATGGACATGATGCATCCAAATGCAGAACACCATGGAACAAAATTGAGCAGCACAGAAATCAAGACAAAGGTAAAACCAATGACAAAGACAAAGGTAAAGCACCTGAATCCGCTCACTATGTTCTAGCACATTGTAACAATGGAGTAACTGAAAACCTCTTTGATGTTTCATTTACTTCATGGAGAGATGATTGGTTGCTAGATTCAGGAGCAACATGTCACATGACATTTAGAAAAGATTTTTTTGAAGATTTCACTGACAAAGTTGATGGAGCAGTATATTTCGCAAATAAATCCAAACTCAAGCCATCAGGGCTTGGCACAGTCAGGCTTAAACTGCCTGGTCTTCCTGATCATATCCTACATGAGGTTCTATACCTCCCTGAGTTGAAGAGAAACTTGTTGTCCCTGGTCGAAATCCGGCAGCAAGGACACTCAATTCACTTGTTTGATGGCAAGGCAGAGGTCAGAAAAGCATTAGATCACTCACTTGTCATGGAGGGAATAGAAGAAGGGAGACTCTTGAAGCTGAAAGGTTCATCTGCTCATGCTCAAAACTTTGCATTCAATTCACATCATGATGAAGGTACATTTCCATCAAGTCTTTTATGGCATGCTAGATTTGGACACTTAAACTATGACAGCCTTCGTTTGTTGAAGAAAAATGGTGTTGATGGACTGCCTACAATTCCTAGAAAAGCTAAGGAATGTGATGCATGTATTCTAGGAAAGCATAGCAAACAGCCATTTCGTGATTCACACTCAAGAGCACATAGGAAACTTGAACTTGTTCATTCAGATTTATGTGGCCCTATGCCTATTGCTTCTGCAAATGGAAACAAATACATGATGACATTTGTTGATGACTACACCAGAATGTGTTGGATTTACTTACTGAAGAATAAGTCTGATGCTTTTCAAACTTTCAAGAATTTTCATGCATGGATTGAAAATGATGCACAAACACATATTGGCTCTCTACGTATTGATAATGGAAAAGAATACACTTCAAACGAATTTGAAAATTATCTTCATCAACATGGAATCAAACATCAAACAACTGTGCCATATAATCCACAACAGAACGGTGTAGCTGAAAGAATGAACAGAACTATCTTAAATATGGTTCGCTCCATGTTATTTTTCAAGGATGTGAAATTGATGTTTTGGGCTTTTGCATTTCTATGTGTTGTTTACATAAATAATAGGTTTCCTTCAAGTTCAATTAGAAACAAAACTCCTTTTGAAATGTGGCATGGCCACATTCCTTCGGTAAAGCATTTCAGGGTCTTTGGGTCCACCTGTTATGCCTTGATACCCAAGGGTCAAAGGAACAAACTTGGTGCTAGAAGAAGAAAATGTATCTTCTTGGGGTACTCCAATACCTCCAAAGGATATCGTCTCTATGATGAAGCAAATAAGAAGTTTGTGATAGCAAGAGATGTCATATTCCTTGAATCTTCCAAGAGTGACAAGGTTGTTGAGCGGCAACTTGATCGCCTGGATAGATTCACACATGCAAAGTCTTTTCAAGAATTTGATAATGAGATTCCACATCTTGAAGGGGGGATTCCGATATTGAATCAAACTGTGGAATCATGTCCTGAAGCACTCTCTCCCCCACATGAAGAAACAACCACGGATGACACATTGGATGATGTGATTGACAAAATTGGGAGATTGAATCTTGAATCAATCCCAACTCAGTCAAATGACCAGCCTGGGCCATCTCAAAAAGGTCCTCCCAAATGGCTGACAAAGACACTGGAGAATGTTCATCCTGATGAGGTTGGAAAAACAGGAACAAGAAGTTCCACTCAACAAATCGAAGGTGATGTAGATAATTCTGATTTTCCTGTTGATATGGATATTGCTTATAACTGTGAATTGAGTTTGTCTACAGATCATGAACCAACTTCCTTCAAAGAAGCCGCTTCTCATGATGAATGGAAAGAAGCGATGCAGAAGGAGTATGATGCCTTGATAAAGAATGACACTTGGAAGCTGGTTGATCCACCTTTGGGAACGAAACCAATTGGCTGTAAGTGGGTCTACAAGAACAAGTACAAAGCAGATGGCTCACTTGACAAGCACAAGGCCAGGCTTGTGGCAAAAGAATTCGCACAGAAGGAAGGAATTGATTATGAAGAAACATTTTCTCCCACAGCAAAATGGACCACCATCCGGACTCTCTTTGCCTTAGCAGCTCAGAGTGGATGGAAAGTCCATCAGATGGATGTAAAAACAGCCTTCTTGAATGGATATCGAAGGAGAAAGTTTATATGTCCCAGCCATAAGGATTTGTGATAAAGGGTCAAGAACACAAAGTTTGCAAACTTGTGAAATCCTTGTATGGCCTCAAGCAAGCACCACGAGCCTGGTATGAGAAGTTGACCGAGCATCTTCTGAAACTTGATTTCAAACACTTTGATCTTGATGATGCAACTTTGTTTGTTAAGAAAGTTGGAAAAACAGTTGTATATCTTGTGGTATATGTAGATGATCTTTTGATAACAGGAAACAATGAGAGCTATATTGCATCCATGAAGAAAGAGTTGAAGAAAGGTTTTGAAATGACTGATCTGGGTCATGTTCATTACTATTTGGGTATTGAAGTAATTCAACATCCTAAATTCATATTTCTTTCTCAGAAGAAGTACATTGGAGATCTCTTGAACAAATTTGGCATGGATGATTGTAAACCCTTAAGCACTCCAATGGAACAAAACTTGAAGCTCACATCTATTGAAGGAAAGGAATTTGAGGATGCAACTAAGTATAGACAACTTGTAGGAAGTCTTATCTATCTGACCACCACCAGACCTGACATTTCATTTGCTGTTGGAATCCTCTCAAGGTTCATGCAAAAACCTTGTGAAGGACATTGGTCTGCTGCAAAAAGAGTGTTAAGGTACTTGAAGGGGACTCAAGACTTTGGACTCAAATACACATAGGTAGGCAACTTCAGCTTGATCGGATACTCTAATTCAGACTTTGATGGCGACAAAGAAGCAGATTCGCTAAAGCTGGATTACATGAAGTCTTGGATTAGAGTTGTCTCTCATGGGAATCACCTTGTGAGCAGTTAGTTCGAGATTCCACAATAGGGGAGGCGAGAATATGTGGCAGTATTCTATGAATCAACAAAGGGAAGTGGCAACAGGGAGAATCTGGAAAGTTATGAGATGCTACAGGATATATTCCACTCCATCCATGATCGACAACACTT
Source organism: Pinus albicaulis (assembly GCA_034641835.2). Classification (NCBI taxonomy): domain Eukaryota; kingdom Viridiplantae; phylum Streptophyta; class Pinopsida; order Pinales; family Pinaceae; genus Pinus; species Pinus albicaulis. The sequence continues at coordinate 1,683,139,770 of CM076581.1, read as the reverse complement.
TTGCAATAAAGTTGGCCAAGAACCCAAAGTTCCATGATCGAACAAAGCACATCAATACAAAGTACCATCTAATTCGACATCATGTTCAGACCAAAACCATCCATCTACATCATTGTTCCACAAATGAGCAAACTGCTGACATCTTCACCAAAGCACTTGGAAGAGAAAAGTTTGAAAAGTTCAGATCGATGCTTGGACTCACCAACATCCCTTCGGATTAAAAGGGGGAATGTTGACACCTAATCCTATGGATGGGTGTGCACATTTATTTTTGTATATTATTTGTTATTAGGAAATAAGGAAGGCCAAGAGTCATTGGGAGCTGAATCCCAATAGCCTCACCTCCCATCTATATAAGCATGTACATTCTTCAGCTAATACACATTCTAGTTTTGAGGAGTTACCTCCTGGTTTGACACTTATGAGTGTAGTTGGGTTTAACTAAATCATCTAGGAAATTAGGTGAGGGACCAACTCAATTCTCTGTAAATTTGAACATATACAACAACAAAATTAACTAGATTACAAAAAAAAACTTATTTTTATAGGCAGTGCACTTTACAATCAGGTCTGAGAACAGAGCTAATGCTACCCTCAGCAGCCAAAAAACTTGCAAAATTACCATGTCTTCCCAATCCAAACCTAGGATGTCTGTGTGTGTCTCCAACCTTGTTAGAGTTTAAATGGAGACTATGCAGTTTTCAAGATTTAAGGATTTAATTGAATTAAAAAAACAGTAACTAGACCAGATCAACAGTAAATTCCTTTAGCAAGGTAAGCCTACAAATTCCTCCATGCCTGGATATTGTGATGATTATGAATAATAATAATGACAAACATGAGGCTAAACAAATTAATTCAAACAACAGTAACTATTGGAATGTATTAATCACTGTTAAATGACTAAGTCGGTGCACATAAATTATCAATCTAGGGACGTCTTTTATTTCAATGACAGTTGCATTTTTTGTGCCGATACATCAAACTAGATGCAAAATCAAAATAAAGAGGAACCATTGATGAATCAAGTTTTGAAACTTAACACTCGTGCAGGAATAAAAACAATCTATAGGAATGTAATCACGCCTCAATTAAACAGTACCTAGCATGCCACACAACAATTACACCAGCTGGTATTTCTAATCACATCTGTGTAACAAAATAATAGTATTGAAATTGAAGTAGATATACTTACAAACAGAACAACAACAACAACACTCCACCAATACACAAAGCAAATAATAAATATACTACAATTACTTTACCACTGCAGTCCCTGCTAAAGAGGAGGGCCCTTCCTCCCTAACAGGGGGCAGGAAGAGATGGAAACTAAATGGAAATTAAACCAGACAACACATGTAACAGCAGGAACGTGATGAAACTAGATGGAAAATAAGTCTCTGGCGGGTTCAAGAAGGATGCAGGCTCGAAACCCTAGCCATGGAGTTTCGAGTCGCGTACAGGTTCTATGGCCTTCAGAGCCCTAGCTTGTCAGTGCTAGGCCTGCAGTCGTCAGAGCTCAAGGAAAATTATGACAGCGAGACCACCACGCGAAAAACCTTGACTTGCAAGCCGCCACATTACGAAAGGGCTTACAGATCACGGGAGGATGGCACTGGGGTTTTGTTTTACCATTCCTCTCACCGACTGTCGGAGCTTACTGTAGAAGTTTTTGACATTTCTTTATATAACCTTCTACCGGTCGAGCTTTACCCTCATCATCTATGTAGATAACCATGGTCAAGGAACGAGATATAGTGGACCTTGACCCAGAACCGGGTGATATTTTAACGGTGTGGGGGTATGAATTTTCAAAGAAAAACATTCAACGGTTTTTTCAGCCATCCAAGCTTGTGGATGTAAACCCTTGAGGGTCGGGTGAGGTCTGGAGGAAGGAGAAGCACACTAATTTTCTAGACAACCATATACATATTATTTTGAGCCTTGGGTCTGGGACCCCGGAGAAGAGTCAGAGCGGGCAGCTAGATAAACTCCCATATTTTCCGGATCTGGCATCAAAGGAATTGTAATCACTGCATGTAAGTCCTTACACCTCCTGTAACTAAAAATTTTATGGTTTCTCTGGAGGTTTGGAAGATATTGTGGCTAGTGGTGGAGTCCCAAGGGACGTTGGCTTGAAGTCGTGCCTAAGTGGGTCAAAACCCCAAGAGTTGCTTAAGGAGTCGGAGGGGGAGTTGATTGGCACTGGTTTATCCCCATCAAGGATTAAGGAGAGGGTATGGCAGGTGAGCTTTCACCCTCAGTTGGTGGTTGAGGAATCTTGGACCCTTTTGTTAGGATAGGAAAAAAATTTCTTCAGAGACCCTGGGATTGCTGTGGACCATAGGCTTTCAGCTTCTGGGAACCTAGTCCAATATGGCCTTATAGCTGTGAAAAGGAAGTACGGGGGCGGAAGAATTTTAGCGGAATCCCATAATGATTTTAGGGAAAGGAGACCAAGGGGGACAAATCTTTGAGTGAAGGGTTACTCCCGGACTTGGAATATGGATGACCTTGGCCACTCGAGGCGGAGGGACTCAATGTTCCTCAGAAGGCACAGGATTTCGATGCAGGAGAGGGAAATAGGGTTACAGGAGGTCAGAGAAAGAAGATTAAGATTATAAAAAGGAAATATCCCCGTTAGAACCTGGTTCTTGGGGTTGATTTACAGATCAAAGAAGTTATGTAAGCTGTGGATACCATGCTAGTTGGAAAAATTAAGGGAAATAATTTCTTGGCAAACTACATCAAAGAATGGACCTTAAACGCTTGGGTAGCAAGGCTGGAGAAACATGTAGAAGTAACATCATTGGCGCATGGCTGGTTCATGGTCAAATATAGAAAAAAGGAAGCTCTGGACTGGGTCCTTAACCAAAATTAGAGCCTGGAAAATCGCCCTATTCTGTTCAAAAAATGGAATCCCTTATTCGATGCACATAGAGAAAAAATCGATGAATTGCCTATATGGGTTAAGCTTTTGGGGTTACCATTCCAGTTTTGGACGAATTCCCTTTTTCGAGCGATCGAGAATTCTCTAGGGCATTTCTTGGAAGTGGATTCTTTGTTTCAGCAGATAATGGATAAAAGCGCAACCCATATATTAGTATACCTAAATCCTAAATAAGGTTTGGCAGATGAGATCAACCTGACTTATAAGGATATTAATTTTACTCAGATGCTCGATTATGAGCACTTTCTATTTAGATGTCACCGCTGCCATACATATGGTCATCTAGCCAAAGAATGTCCCCTGGGTTTCAGACGTAGAAGAAGGCATAAGAAGGAGGTTGTATCAATAATGGCTCCCCAAAAGAGCAAAAATACATCTGAGGGAGAAGCGGTAGCGATGGAAGGGGTGGAAGGGGAAACTTCTTAGCAGATGCAAGGGGGATTACAGGAGGTGATATTAGAACCAGTTGCGGTGTCATCGCCTCCCAGGGCCGAAGGAGGTGAGCTGGCTCCTGCAGAGACTCCAGAAGATGGAAATCCAGCCCCTTATCCTGAGGGTACGGTTATGGTCTCTTCCCTTGCTTTAATTTTTGAATTTCTTTGTTCATGTTGTGTGCTGGCAGAGCCTGGTCCTTCCAGGCCTTCTCATGATGCTTCTTTACCTTTCTGTTTCGATGCCTGAAGCCTTAGATAGCCTCATTACGACCATCCCTGCACTTAAACTCTCAGCTCCGGATCTTTTCGCGCCCCTGGATCACTTTCCACCTAACCCTCCATCTGGTCTAATGCATTATAATCTCAGGCTGAGAGAGAAGAAACCCCCACCTTGGGGTGCGGTGGGAGGATTGGATCCCCTTCCCATCATTGTAGGTCCCTGGAAAACCAGAGGGAGGAAGTCCAACCTCTCAAAATCCCAACTAAGAGCCAGGATCAACATTGCTGATGGAAAACAACATTCCCTATTAGGGGTGCTTAGAGAAACAAAATCCCCCACCATGGTTCCCTAATGGATTTTCTCTCCTTTAATTGTCATGGGCTAGCTAGCAGCTCCAAGAAGATAGCGCTGAAAGAGTTAGTGAAAACATACTCTCACGATGTGCTCATGCTCCAAGAAACCTTGGGATCTGGTGATGACATTAAGAGAGCTCTAAGAAAACTTTTCCCAGGTTGTTCCTTCTCTACTTTGGATGCAAAAGGGATATCTGGAGGACTAGCAGTGGGATGTAAATAAGGGAGACTAAAAGTTTTAACCTCTTGGGGAATGGAACATGTCATAGGGCTAGAGGTTTATTCAAGCGCTCTCTGTCTGAATGTCTCTATCCTAAACATTTATGGACCATGCTCAGACAGAGTCACTTTATGGAATTCTTTATTCTCCAAATCACTGATGAGGAGTTCAAATCTAGTGATTGGGGGGGACCTAAATTTCTTTATGGGGTTATCATAAGAATCGATACCAAATGCCCTAGTGGACCCCCTGTCTGACTACTTTGTCCACAAGATGTCCTCTTCAGGATTGGTGGATGTTGACCCCATAAATCCCAGACCGACTTGGAGAAATAGAAGAGTGGGGGATGACAAAATTGCAAAGTGATTGGATCATTTCCTTCTTAAAGAGGACCTGGTGGCCAAAGCCCCGATCTTCAGGAAATGGATCGGGGAAGGGGGCGATTCTGATCATATGCCCATATTGTTGGAGATCACTAGAATGAACAAGAAACTGGAAGCTCCTTTCAAATTCAACCCCTCCTGGTTAAACGAAGAGTCTTTTAACTATTTGTTCCACTCTATCTGGAAGGAGGTCGAGGGAGAATTGGAGGAGGAAAAAATCTTTTTGTTTATGAGGAAGCTTAAAAAGATGAAGAAGGCAACAATAGAATGGGTGAACAAGAAAAAAAGGAAGAAGAAGAATCCCTTCTTCAGATAGGAGAGGAATTAGATCAGTTGGAATCCCCTGATGAAGATGGATATGAAACTCTTGACAAAAGGGACAGAATCAAATCCTTGGAAGCTGCTCAAACGAAAATCTTGAAATACAGGGAAGAAAAATGGTGACTAAAAAGCAGAGCCGTCTGGCTGTCAGTAGGGGACGAGAATACAAAGTTTTTTCATAATTATGCAAAAGGAAGGGAAAATATCAATACCATGTGGGGGATGCAGACAGAGGATGGCCAAACTGTGAAATCCTTTGATGAACTTGCAAAGATGGGGACCGCTCATTTCAGGTCCCTCTTCAAAGCTCCGCCGGAAGCATCAGTTGCAGAAGTGATAAGAGTAGCTCAGTTTTCCCCACGCTACGTAGAAGAGGATGAAAATGAGAATATAATGTTGCCATTCACAAAAGGAGACGTGGAAGGCATTCTCAAGGCCATGTAGAAAGATAAAAGTCTAGGTCCAGATGGATGGACAATGGAATTATTTCAGCATTTTCTCGAGATTTTAGGGGAGGAACTTACAGAGGGGGTCAAAGAATCCAGGCTCAAAGGATTGATACATCTACCTTTCAATTCAACCTTTGTAGCCCTCATCCCGAAGAAGGAGTACCTAAATCCTTTGATGATTTTCATTCGATATCACTATGTAATTGTATTTACAAGATTATAGCCATAGTGATAGTTATTCAGTTAAAACCTATACTTTCAAGGAAAATTTCTAAAGAGCAATTTGGATTTTTGGATGGAAGACAGATTCATGAAGCAGTCAGAGTAGCACAGGAGACCCTCCATAGCCTTAAGAGTGGAAAAAAGGGGTAATTGTCAAAATTGACCTCTCCAAGGCATACAACCACATAAACTGGCTCTATATCCGGTTACTCCTAACTCATCTAGGATTCAGAGTACCCTTCATCAATTGGATGATGGGATGCATCACCAATGTCAGTTTTGCAGTCTTGATCAATGGGGCAACAACCTCTTTCTTTCAAATCCAGAGAGGCCTATGGCAGGGATGCCCCCTCTCTCCGATCCTTTTCTTTTTGGCGGCGGAGGGCCTTAGCCAGATGATCTCGGAAGCTAGAATAAGAGGAGATATAAAAGGGATTGAGGTGTTTGTAAACCTATGTATCACACATCTCCTTTTTTGTGGATGACATTCTCCTGTTTATCTCGGGGTCCCGAGAGGAAACTCGACAGATTAAAGATATTCTAGACCTCTTCCTTAAAGATACATGTCTATGTATTAATGTTCAAAAATCTTCGGTTACTACTGAAGGGTTCACTGAGATGGATATGGGTAGGATTTTAGAAGAAATCCCCTATAAAGCAAAGGATTTATCTGAAAACTTCAAATATTTGGGTTTCTTCCTCGAACCTGATACTTATCGCATAATTGACTGGCATTGGCTAGTGGCTAAGATTGAAGCCAGAAAAGCATTGGAGTTACAAGTGGTTGTCTCAAGTAGGACGACTAGTTCTGATTAAATCGGTCCTTCTTGCCATTCTTGTCTATTGGACTACTTTAACGTGGGTGCCAAAAGGTATCCTCTCAAGAATTAAATGTCTGTGCAGTAGATTCCTATGGGCAGGGTCAAAAGTTGAGTCAGTTCTTCTTTGGGTGGCATGGGATAAAGTGGCTAGACCAAAGGAATGGGGAGGGTGGGGCATCAAGGATCTCAAAGCTTTCGCTTCATCTCTAGCGAAAAAATGGGTTGGCGTCTACTCACAAAGGAAAATATGTGGACAATAGTTGTCAAAAGAAAGTATGTTGATCCAACCCGTTTAGATGATTGGCTCAAAACACCAAACAAGAAACATCCACATGCTTCAATGGTTTAGAAAGCCACTGTAGAGTCCATTGATGTCATCGAACAAGGTCTGGCATGGATGGTGGGGAATGGACAATCTGTTAGAATAAGCCAAGATCCTTGGGCGGGATGCAATTGGTTTTTCGCCATGTCTAGGGGACTAATTGAGCACCTTTCTACTAAAGGGATAAACTTCCTCAGTCAGGCTGGGCTCAAGGGCCACTCTACGATATGGGGTTAGGCTTGGAAATCAGAAGTTGATCTTCAACTTGAAGAACAATGGGTGGAGGAATGCAGGGGTTTCATCTCGGACCTTCGTAGATCAAATGTAAGACTGAAAGACTACCCGATTCCCTGAGTTGGGTTCACTCTCCTCTGGGGAAATATGCCTCAAAATTTGGCTACAACTAGATAAAGTCAGAAAAGGGGTGGAATGAACCGGACTGGCAGTCAAAGGCTTTATGGAAACTCAAGGCACCAGCGAAATCCAGGCTTTTCTTTTGGTGTATTCTTAAAATCAAGGTCCCAACATTGGAATTCCTCTTGAAAAGAAGTAATATTGGTCCAAGATGTTGGAAATTGGGTTCAACGCTCCCCGTGTGTTTCACGGCATGGACTAACCACCTCTCGTGGATCCTAACTTTGGCGATTGTAGCGGAGACTAAAGCTTACGAGTTTTGGGCTAACGGAAATCGTGATTCCAACAATTGGTATCAGAGCGACAGGTCTTGAGTTTGAAACTCACCCGGCTCACGTTGGGGGGGAGATTGTTGGACGTTGGGTTCAACACTCCCCGTGTGTTTCGTGACATGGACTAACCACCTCTTGTGGATCCTAACTTTGGTGATTGTAGCGGAGACTGAAGCCTGCGGGTTTTGGTCTAACGGCAATCGTGATTCCAACACAGGATGGTGCCCACTTTGCAAGAGGAATGAGGAAACTAACCATCACCTGTTTTTAGATTGTTCCTTCAATTCCCAGATTTAGAAAGAAACTAAGCGCCTGACAAGCTGCAACATCAACTAGGGAGGACCTTCTCTAGAGGAGGCTTGGCTTTCTTGGTGGAACACTGCTTCGGATGAGAGAATTATAAATATCCCATTGATTGTGTCATGGGGCACCTAGATAGCTTGTAATATGGTCACATTCAGGGACAAGAACCCTGTTCCGGAGATAATAGTTGTGCAAGGGGTCTCCATTTTTTAGAACATCCCACTCACAAAATAGACCAGGACAACTCGTGAAGTCAGGATCAAAGACATCAGAGGAGACATTCCCTGGGCCTATTTTGACGGAGCCTCAGATCCCCAAAAATAGTGCAGAGTTGGAATTTCCATTCACCTCCCTTCTGGGAAGACACTCTCAGCCTCTGTTGGCCTGGGGTTGGCACCAATAACGATGCAAAATTACTTTCCCTGAAACATCTTCCTTACTGGCTCATCCACCTTGGACTAAGACAGGCTCATATTTTTGGTGATTCTCTTAATGTTATCAATGGTTCAATTCAAAATTTAGATGTCAAAATTTATTCATGCTTCCTCTTCTAGAAGAACTTTTATTTCTTAAAATATTCTTTGATGATTTATCTGTATGTCATATATATAGGGAGAAAAATATGGAAGCAGACACTCTTTCTAAAGAAGGCGTACAACAAGTTCTAAGAGGCTGGGCCATAACTGAAATTGAAGGGGAATTAATCCACCACTCGAATCAACCACCTTTCGCATAGTAAAGAATTGGAATTCTATAGCTTGGATGCGGGGGCTCAGACATGATAATTTTTATTCTTATGATGTTGCGGTCCTCCTGTTCTTCTGTTTTTATTCACAAGTGCACAAACTATTGTTTTCCTTTCTGCTTTTTATTTCCTGTAATGACTCTCAGAAACTATTTTTGTTTTAAGTCACTTTTCAAACATTAACTGTTTGGGCTGTTTTCCATTCTGATGGAGGCCTGGCCAGTAGCATGCCTTTTTTTTTTTTTTTGCTTATTAACACTTATAAGTTTTGTTTATTTACCCAATGTTAAAATTGGGAACACTATTCGACATGATCAAATCATCTTTTTTGCTCCTGTTTGGGCTATTTTCCTTGAAAGAGGAGGCAAGGGACAAAAATTTTATGCTTTGGTTTTTTCATTTTGGTTATGCTATGATGCTATATGCATATGCAATAACAGTGATACAGTGGGGTGGACGGAGTTGTGATAAATCTTTTCGCACCACCACATGAAACTCTATATTTTTTGCCTTTCCTTTGCATAATGGAGGCAATAATATCCAGTCATTGGAATTCCAATAGGCATATACTATGTAACTTTTTATTCTCTCAATAGAAGGTTCGATTTTTTCTTTAGAAAAAAAAAACAACAACAACGTGATATCTTTGTATTATGGTGACCAAAATTACAGAGCCAAAAGGCGATACTATTCTCCACTAATCTCCTGACCTTGAGGGTCGAGATTTATATAATGGTTACATGTTCAGAAAAACAAGGAACGGATCAGTCATGAGAATCTTACGATTCTCATGCTGATCAAAATAAGATACATATAGTTACAACCAATTCCCTTAATAAAACGTCTGACTGGTAAACTATTTATTACAATCAAACATTCCTAAAAGTTGTCATTCTAAAATATAATATGTAATGACTCCTACAACTGGCATGGAAAGTGAAATCTGTAGCGTAACAACAATTGAGGACAGGTCGGCATCAGGAATTTGGTGATATCCAATCAGCAATAGGACTGTAACAACAGTTTGTAATAGCGGGTTTGTAATAGCACCTTGATGTAACAACATCGTAGTGTAACAACTCACTATAACAACACACTTTTAAATGCTTCCGTACGCCTCATGTTATAGGTATCTTGTGCTAAGAATAACATTTGGAAGGACAACACAATACAAAAGAAATTCCTCCAACATTCATCCCAGTTAGCCACAAAAAAGGAAATAACACATCATGATAATTAACGAAACAAAAAGGTAATGAAATATGGAAAAATGACATTGTTTAAGACAAAAATGTAGGGAAAAAGGCAAAGGTAGTCTCAAGGTTGGAGGTCACAAGGTAAAAATGAGGGAAACATATGTAGTAAATAAGTTCAGAAATGGCACCCAACATCTCCCCCAGTTGAAGCACTTGCATGTCATCATGCAAAAATCTCATCTTCCTTGATAATATCTCTTGTGCAGGTCAGTGAAGTCATAGGCAACGACTGTGTCATCATCTGGAAACCTGTACCCTTGAGTAGCCATCAACTATTGTCTACAAGACTCTTCTTTGTACTTAGTCAATTCATATTGATCCTGGTATTCATCTACTGGTAGCCATATCAAAGGGAATTTAAATCTTAGTCCAATGCAGGAAGCGCCAAGAGTATTTATTACCTAGGCATATGCTGGTACATGTGTAACAACAACTACAAAATTTTGAAATGGAAACAGATCTCTTTCCAACAACCCAACAATACTGGCTTCCATGTGCTTCAAACATCCTGTAAGCGCTTGACTCCTCATTTGTGAAAACTGATTAAGGCAAAAATACACGATCCTTCTTCTGTAGGTGGCAACAGGGTCCCTTATCTGAGGAGTGCTCAGAATATTTCTAAATTCCTGCCTTAATTTAGCGGCCCATCTTGGTTCTACTCGGATCCATAACACTGTTTTTTCTTCATTAGAATCCATAGATTTTGTGGAAATATGCCACTCAATCTGATTCCTTATAAATTACAAGAAGGCTCGTAACTGCAAATCCCCCATGTATGAGAATACAATTGCTACCATTTCCATACTAGCATTTCCACAAATGATGTTGTGCAAAAATAGCTCACACAACAGGTTTTGTTCATCAAAATAAGAGGCACGAAAGACATCTAAAATGTTGTGGGTAAAAGAACCCATATAAGGCCTACTTTCCATAATGGCTTTTAACTGAAACAGATAATAGCATTCCCATAGGAAAATGGGGTAGGATGGGGAAGGTAACCTACATCCCAACAAATGGAGGGCAAGCTCATAGAGGTTTTTCTTTTCCATAGTTAGATCCTGAACCCTCTGCTGTAACAACAACAATTGTTCCTTCTGTTTCTTTACAGCTTCTTTCTGCTTCCATTATTCCCATCCCTTCTTCAATTCCTCCTTCATCCATGTCTCCTGTAAAGCACTTATTTCCTTCTGATGTTATTTTAGAGAGATCACCCCCTCCCGAAAGGAGATTGCCTCCTATTTCCATTTCTGCAACTCATAAATCAACAAAATTTTATCGGAACCTCATCCTGCAACAAGACCTGATGTTCCTCTGCATTCAATATCAATGGTGGGTGTAACAACCTCTCTTGGATGGGTCTGCTCCACCTCTACTGCTAGTTCTTGTGTAAAAAAAATGTCATCAGTGGGTTCTTGTGTATCAACCCCTTTATTTTCGCCTAGGCTAGCCTCTGTGCCCATTGCTGGTTCTTCTGTAACAGCAGTGGCCTCCACAGGTTCTTGTGTATCAACTTCCAAGTCGATTAATATGGGAGGCTCTGCTTTAATTGCTGGTTCTTATGTAACATCAATATCCTTAGTAGGTTTTGGTGGGATAGCCTCCCAAAGTTCCGTTTGTGTCTCCATTGAGCCAGTGCTTTCCTGACAAACCCTTTACCCTACTACTGTTAATCCCTCAGAACATGCTATGTATACAGATCCTAAAATTCCATTCCCCCCAGCTAATCTCTACTTTAACTTCTCATTTTATTTTCTTAAATTTTCAATTTCTAAAAGCAGAACATGAGTTTTGTCCTTCCCTGACGAGGAGGGTTCTTTTCCTTCTTGTTCTTATCCTTCTGTTCTTTCTTCTTCTCAGCTGTGGGCGATGGTTCCGTTGCAAGCTAACTCTCACCCTCTGTTTTGGCCATCTATCTCCATTCGGCTTGTTAGTGGGTTCTTTTCCAATTATGACCCTGATGGGTTGGGTCTGGAATTCAGCTTATGCATGACTTCCTTATGAAGTCCCAATCAGTTTTCTCCGACTCGTCCTAGGCCTTTTCCGTTAAATTCTTCCTAGCTCCTTCCTTGCTGGCTTAGGGCATCCAAAAAAATCAATTTAATAATTCCATGGTTGGTCACACAGGTTTCAGGATGTGCTACCGTCTTAACCTTCGAAACCATATGCTTAGTATTTCCCAATGGGAAATATGGGAGGTTGATCTTCTGCTGGTGCCGAAGATGATTTAGTAAAGGGAAGTGATAATTTAAGATGATTATGGATCTTCCCTCGCAATTAATGTACTTTATCAGACCTAGGGAAACATTTTCCCATGGTTGGGGAAGTGATAATCTATCAACCCCTCTTCCCTTATTTTCCAACTTTTCCTCTCCTTCACGAAAATATTCCTTCAAAGAAGGGTCATTAACTTTCCTGTTAAACCATCTTCGTCCTTCAGCCGACAATGTGGTCACCTGGGAAACCACTTCTTCTGTCACTTCAATTCACAGACCCCTGACTTAGGTCTGGTGGTTGTTCAAGTTCTTGGTGAATTCAATTGCAATTGCTTCATTCGAGCCTTCCAACCTCCGGAAGTATTCGAGTGACCCGACGTCCCTAAATAATTGATAAGCTTCAGGAAATCTCTGTAAGGCCTCAATGGAGTCTGACTCATGTCTCACTACTGATCCTCCCATATTACTGTTACCCTGAATCACTCCTTAAGCTTGACCAATCGCGATATTGCCGCACTGCTTGCTATCTCCCAACACCCTGCTCTGCTTATCCCAAATTGAGAATTTCGACCGAGGATACAAGACTTCAGCTAAAGGAGGTGATGAGAGGTGACAATATTTTTAAATTACTGATTCGTACTTTGCACATTCCTACATTAATATCTAATTATGGAACATAATGTGCTTTAAGTGAAAATCCCTTTTCCGACCGGATTTGGTCATAATTGGTTATCGTGTTGTTTAATTTGATGCATGTGGGATTAATGACAATTTCAAGGCTACGGATTGCTTGCAATGATTATGAGATTTATCCCCCCCCGCCCCCCCCCACCCCCCAGATTTAATTGTGACGGCTGCCCACGACCGTCAAAGGAATGTCATAACTTGCCATTAATCATCAAATTATTAAATGCTGATGTTACCTTTTTAAATAACGTACCTAAGATGATGTGAAGGAGGAATTTAATGTGATGGAGTAACTTATTCCAGTGATCATGGAGGTCATGCTTGACTGTTGTAATTATTACTGCATGTTAGGATAGTGACGAGATAGGAAACACTGTTCATGGCTGTCGTCTGTTACATATGCAATAGCCAAGACAGTCACTGCACTATCCTTCAGATAACATCATAATTAGGAAAAATAGATAAAAAAAAAACAAATGGGTAACATCATCTTGTGAAATATATCGGGAAGGAAAGATGATGTTTTGAAAAAGGGAAAAAACTGGGTGTAACAACCACCGCAGAAGTGGTTTTCAATTGTTACAAATTGTTTGACTACGCCCCAAAAAGAGGTTTTCACAATCAGGTTTTTATTGTTATTGTTATTATTATTATTATTATATTTATTTGTTTTTTAAACAAGTGTAATAGCTGCCACAAGAGTGGTTTTCAGTTGTTACACTTATTGGAATTTCAAATTTTAGGCTGCATAGGGGAGCATCCCCTTACTGTTGTAACATAAAGATCAGAGTCTGCCACAATGTTAACAAATAATTCCTTCGAAGCAGGTTGATGATATAACCTCAGACGATTCCCATTAACCAATAACAGTGTCTTAGCACTATCAATGGTAACCAATTGTACAATCCCATTTTCAAAGACAGTGTCTACTTCGTAAGGACCCAGCCATCCGGTATAGAGCTTGCCTTTGAAATCCTTGAATCTTGAATCGTGCAAGAGAGCCCAATCTCTTTTCTGAAATTTCTTCTTCTTAATGAACCTTTCATTCCATCTAGCTCTTTGCTGTTGAATGATCTCCGTCTGTTGAATGGAAACCAGTTGTTTCTCTTCCAACTCATTGAGTTGATTTGATCTTTATCTTTGCACTAGCTCAAATCCAAACTGACCTGTAATGTTGTTCTAAATTTTTTTATTTTGAAATATGTGGGGAATAAATGATTCTTACTGTACACCAATTCGTATGGTGAGAAGCCTATGGTATTCCTCCAAGTTGTTCTGTAAGACCACAATACCTCTAGAATTTTTTTGGCCCAAATTATTCGGTGGCTGGCTACTGTCTTTGTCAAAATTCCCCTAATAACTTTGTTGGTGCTCTCCACTTGACCATTTTCTTGTGGGTGATAAGATGAAGTGATTCTGTGATGAATTCCATACTTTTCAACTAGTTTCTGGATCAAATGAGATGTAAATTGAGGCCCTCCATCTGTCATTATCTCCCTGGGTATCCCAAAGAAAACAAAAATATCTTCGAACAGGAAGTTTGAAACAGCCTTCTCTGTAGCTCTAGTTAGTGCCTTCGCTTTGACCCACTTTGTGACGTATTCGATACAGACCAATATGTATGATCTTTGTTGTGATGAAGGATTAATTCGCTCTACAAAATCCAGGGCCCATTTCTCAAATGGCTCTATCACTATTTGAGGCTGTAACGACATCTCATATGATTTCAGAAGCTGGCCCATCCTTTGGCAGCTATCACATCCCTTCACAAACTTCTTGGAATCCTAGAATATATTTGTCTAGTAGTACCCTGTTGAGAGTACTTTATACGCCCTCCTATTGTCTGCGAAGTTTCCTCCACAAGGTTCCTCATGACAAGTTTTCAAGATATCAAAAACCTCATCTTATTTAACACAATTCCGAATCTGAAAGTCTATTTCATTGAGATAGAGATTGCCCTCTATCCAGGAGTAAGTAGCACTCTGCTCTATGATATTCATTTTTCCTTTGGAAGATAAATGGTGTGGGAATTTTCCTGTAGCAAGATAGTTGGCTATATCTGCATATGATGGTGAGTGAGTAGATATGGAAAAATATATTCATTTGGAAAATAATTCTCAGTAGGGGTGCAGTTATCACTTATAGTTAACCTAGAAAGAAAATCAGCAACCACATTGTCTTTTCTAGGTTTATATAAAATAGTGATATAAAATTCCTGTAATAGCAATAACCATTGTGTAACTCTACCATTGGTAATAGGTTTATTCATTAAAAGTCGAATTGCAGTGTGATCAGTGTGTATAAATACTTGATACCCGGTGATGTATTGCCAAAATTTGTTGATAGCATGCACTACTGCTAGGAATTCCTTCTCGGTCACTATGTAGTTGAGCTCAGTTGGAGTTAAATTTTTGCTGATGTAATAAATGGCATAAGGTTTCTTTTCCTCCAGCTGCCCCAAAACAACACCCACAACTATGTCAGATGCATCTGTAGCGATATGGAATGGAAGTCTCAAGTTTGGTCCTCACAAAACAGGTGTTGCTGTTACAAAGTTATTTAACTTCAAAAAGGCTTTCTCACACTTCCTTGTCCACACAAATTCCACATCTTTCATGAGAAAATAAAATAGAGGAGATGTAATCTTTGAAAAGTTTTCTATAAATCTCCTATAGTACCTTGCATGTCCCAGAAATCTATGTACCTCTTTTTGAGTTATGGGAGTTGAGATTCTCAAGATTACATCAATTTTGGTAGGGTCTACCTTGATCCCATCTGCCGAAATGAAATGTCCCAGCAAAATCCGCTCGGTCATCATCATGTGGCACTTCTCCGTGCTCAAAGAAATATTATTCTGTACACAACGTTCCAACACCTTTTCCAAATTAATTAATGTTGTTTCAAAGGCATCTCTGTAGGGTGTAAAGCCATCCATGAATATTTCGAGACAATCATTCAAGAGATCCAAAAAGATACCCAATATTTCCCTTTGAAAAGTTGTTGGTGCATTCCAGAGGCCAAAAGGAAGGACTCTGTATGCAAAGGTACCCCATGGGCAGGTAAAGGTTGTATTGCCTTGGTCTTCCTTGGCAATCTGTATTTTATTATAGCCAATGAACCCGTCCAGGAATGAAATTTTTTTTTTCCCAGAGAGAGTATCTAGGACCTGGTCAATAAATGGTAAAGGGAAATGGTCCTTTTGGGTGGCCTTGTTAAGCTCTCTATAGTCTACACAGATTCTCCACTTTCGATTCTTTTTCTGAAAAATGAAAAAAGGAGATACCCACTGACTATCAGAAATGGTGTAGATGAAATTAGGATTAAGGAGTTTCTATAATTCCTCTTTCACTATCTCCTTAAGTGCAGGATTCATTTGGCGATGCGGTTTTCTAACTGGATTGCAGCCCTCCTTAAGGTAAATGCGAGGAGTGCATAGGCCAAGATGGATTCCTTTCATATCAGTATAGTCCCATGCAAATTAATTTTTATATTTCTGTAATAGTTGTATCAACAATCTATTCTGTTCAACAATTGAGTTAGGATTAATGTTTAAATATTTCCCTGGCTCAATTTCAACATGACTGCTGTCAGTATGTGGAGTAGTTTTCAAATGTTCAATATTTACATCATCTACCTCATCTTCTTCCCATGGATATCTAATAGAGGCAACAGAGAGTGGGTTGCTAATAAAACCACTAATAATGTCACCCTTTGTTTCATCCTTAAAGTATTGTGCTTTTCCAAGTGTGAGGAAAGGCAGGGAAAAATCAGATTCAGGTTCAAATTCATCCCACTAGGGACTATTCAAATCCATATGTGGTTTCGCTGCCCGGGGTAAAGTTTCAGGTTCTTAGTGGCCTTCCCATCTGATATCACCATAGATCCAGATCTACATTCGATATATGCATCTGCAGTGGCTAGCCATAGTCTCCCCAAGATTAAAGGATGAACCCCCAGGTTGGATTTAGTTTGTAAAATGAGAAAATCAGTCGGATAATTCCAAGAATCTATAGTGATCACTACATCTTCTATCATTCCCTCAGGCTTGACACGAGATCTATCTGCTAAATCAAGCACTGTAGGTGTAGGTCTCAGTCCATGAAGTCCTAGGGAGATAAAAATATCTTTGGTCATTACATCAATGGTTGCCCATAAATCAATCAGAGTGTTAGTTATGGGTTGGTCATCAATATGGATAGTCACTGTAGGATTCCCTGGGTCATTATATTTAGTCAAAAAAGGCTGATCAATCATTAGTTCAGACAGTTTCCCCATAACATGGATAGTAGCAGGGAATTTCGGCTTCCTTCTAGACCTTTTGACACAAATATCTCTCACTGTTTTGGCATAGATAGGTACTTCCTTAAGAGCTTGTAACAGTAGAATCCACACATACAAATTATGTAATTTCTTGAGGAACTTAGATTCAGTTGCTGAGGCTGACCCGGTTTCAATTAATCGTTGAGGGTATGGAGGATCTTGAACCCTAACATCTGAGTCAACTGTCATAGGTGCATCAGCCCTGCTCGGGTTGGATGATGTAGAAACAACAGGCTTCCTCGAGTTGGCTACTACAGGTGTAAGAACAGGTGTTGTATCTATTGTTATAGGTGTAACAACTATTTCAGAATCGACTATATCCTTTCTAGGTGACTCACATTCTTCCTCAGTAATGATGGGAGTATGAGCTGGTTTGATTACTTTTCCTGATCGAAGCTGAACCTCATTAAGCCCAATAGGAGTAATAAAATAAGTTTGGAAAGTAACTGGGGAGTCTATGCTTTGAGTTACCTTATTATTCAGATTAGGGTTAGGTTACATAGGTAATTGGGGTCGGACAGGGGGTGCAGGAATTTGAAGAGGAGGCAGTTGTAACTGTTGTTGCATTGGTAGTGCAGAGGGCGTTGGACCTTGGCCATTTCCTCTCCAATTCTGACTCCAAGGATAAGATTGCGATGGAGAATATTTCATTGGTGGAGGGAAGGCCACTAGTTCCAAGGTGAAGAAAATTTTGTTGAGGAAGTAGTAGGATATGGCCATGGAAATTATTGACCATTATAAACATTATTCCAAGGATTAAAAGAGGGAAAATATGGAGGCATACCTGTAGGTCACAGCTACCATGGTCTCTTTGATTCGATAAAGTAGGAATACTAGACATCCTCGCTTTATTCCTTAAGCACTACTTTCAATCTGGGTAGTTTTGGGCATTGACCATTGGAATACGCCAACTCACAGATGTTGAATAAGATAGCGCTATTCAGTTCGCATTCCCTTTCTAAATGTTTCTTTTTGCACCGAGGACAGAATATTTCCAAAGCTGCTTCAACTTCTGCTTATGCTTTCTTAACTTGTACCATGGTAATCTAGGCAAAGAGAGTATTGAGGAGGTAGTTTTTAAAATCATCAAATAGATTCCCAATCTCTTCTCTGGTTACTCCTCCACTTGTGGACTTCTATATCCAAACTGAAGGGTCCCGAACTGAACTTCTTCCCTTGACTGATCCTCTTGAACTATGCAGACAGAGCTTCATGATTTATTCAATTGATTCCTGCAATATGTCTCCTTTTCCTAACAGGTTCAAATTATCCAGACACTCATCTCTTATACCTCTTATAAATATTGTTTTTAGGATTTCAGGGGCCAAGTCACCAAACTCAGACCTTTTAAAATTATAATGGAATCATTCCATGTAGTCTTCCAACTTCTCTTTTTCCTTCTGTGTAATTCTGAAGATTTCTTCCTTCAAATCCCTAGTTCAACAATAATCTCGATACTTAAAGAGGAAGGCCTTCTTCATGTCACTCCAGGTTTGGATTGTGCCAGCACTCAGTCTCATGAACCATCTTAATGCTGCTCCTTTCAAATTAGTAGGAAACAATTTCAGCTTCTGGGCATCTGAAGTGTAGTCATAACTCCTACACAACACATCGAACTCGAACATAAAAGTATCAGGATCTTCAAAAACCATCCCTTGGAAGGATGATAGAGATGATAAAGGAATGTTATTCATAGGAGCTTCATCCCATTTCACTAATATCAGGAATTCAAGAGTAACAATACCATATGTTTTAGTACTTTTGTTCCCCATGGCTGATCCTTCCTGATGGGATGAACTGACCTTAGAATATGCAGGGAATTGATAAATAAATAAAGGATCATGATATTGCAGGACCAGTTGTTTCACTGCACTACCTGCATCCAAATGATGATCAAATAAATGTTGTTCTTTAGGCCCCTGATGCTCCTCACTGGTCTCCCCTTATCTTTCAATTTTTAGATTTTGATCAATGGCTTTCCACTGCTGTTTCAAATCCAGAGTCTTGATTTTAGGAGTCGATATGTTGTTTGAAGGGTGATGAGGTCAAGACACAGAATATACTGATGCCTTAGGCTTTGACATAGTAGCAGATTTATGCGGTCCTGTCTTCCTATTATCTTTGTATGAAGTAGATTGTTCCTTTTCTGATTTTGAGATTAGATCTCCAAAGAATGTCTTTCTTCCCAAGTTTTCACTCTTCTTTTACTTTTTATGACCTGTCTTTCCTGAAGTTAGCTAGAGTGGGGGGTGTTTTTGTTTTCTCTATTGTCCTACTAGCACACATGGACGCTATGCGTATCAATCCTTCCTACAAGTGCTTCAGTTTCTATAGTGGTGAGCACACCCAAGTATGTTAGAGCGATGCACAGGTTCTTACCTCTCGTCTTACTGCTCAACAACTGAATTGATGAAGAAACACTGAAGAAAAACACCCAAAAATCACACTTCTAGGTGCCCTCGCGTAGCAATGGTGAGCCCACCCAACTATGTTAGGGCGATGTGCAGGTTCTTACCTCTCATCTTACCGCCCAACAATTGCTAACTAGGGACGCCCTATCATCAAACAAACAATTCTGGTTGATTGGATCATCACTACCATCCCAGGAAATGGTGCCAAAATGTTGGACTGTATTAATCACTGTTAAATGACTAAGAAGGTGCACATAAATTATCACTCCCGGGACGTGTTTTATTTCAATGACAGTTGCATTATCTGTGCCGATACATCAAACCAGAGGCAAAATCAAAATAAAGAGGAACCGTTGCTAAATCAATTGTTGAAACTTAACACTCATGCAAGAATAAAAACAATCTACAGGAATATAATCATGCCTCAATTAAATGGTACCTAGTGTGCCACACAACAATTACACCAATTTGTATTTCTAATCACATCCGTGTAACAACATAATAATATCGAAATTGAAACAGGTCTACTTACAAGCAGAACAACAACAACAACACCAATATGCAAAGCAAATAAGAAATATAGTACAACTACTTTACCACTGCAATCCCTGCTAAAGAGGACGGCCCTTCCTCCCTAGCAGGGCATAGGAACAGATGGAAACTAAATGGAAATTAAACCATACAACACATGTAACAGCAGCAACGTGATATCTTTGTATTATGGTGACCAAAATTATAAAGCCAAAAGGTGATACTATTCTCCGCTAACCCCCTAACCCCAAGGGTCGAGAGTCATATAATGGTTACATGTTCATAAAAACAAGGAACGGATCAGTCATGAGAATCTTATGATTCTCATCCTGATCAAAATAAGGTAGATACAGTTACAAGCAATTCCCTTAATAAAAATTATGACTGGGAAAATATTGATTACAATCAAAACTGCCTAAAAGTTGTCATTCTAAAATATAATATGTAATGACACATACATTTTTCATGGAAAGTGACAGTTGTAGCGTAACATCAATTGAGAACAAGTTGGCATCAAGAAGTTGACGATATCCAATCAACAATATGAATGTAACAACAATTTGTAATAGCGTGTCTATAACAACACCATGATGTAACAACATCGTACTATAACAGCTCACTGTAACATCACACTTTCAACTGCTTCTGTACGCCTCATGTTCTAGGTCTCTTGTGCTAAGAATAACATCTAGAAGGAGAGCAAAAGACCAAAGAAATTCCTCCAACATTCATCCCAGTTAGCCAAAAAAAGGAAACAACACATCATAATAATTAACGAAATGTAAAGATAATGAAATATGGAAAAACGACACTGTTTAAGATAGTAAAGAAGGGAAAAAGGAAAAGGTAGTCCCAAGGTTTGAGGTCACAAGGTAAAAATGAGGGAAACAGATGTATGAAATAAGTACAAAAATGGCACCCAACAGTAACTACCAGATCAACATCTTAACCAGAAAAGGAACCAAGTGTCACTTTTTTAGTTGAAATTCCTCCTAGAGCTTCCATATAATTAAAGACATACAACCAATTCTTGGTCAATTTCAGTACACTGGCAGTAGTTTTCCAAGTACAAATACATTCATGGTATTTTAAGTGTAAAAATAAGTTATCAAAACAACAATCACTGATATATTTGAAGACATACAACTAATTCCTTATGTAGATTTGTTCTTTTAAGGATATTGTCAAAAAGGCATATATATGAAAATCTCTTAAGTTGCTACTAACATACATGTTGATAATTTTCTGTAAAAAAAACATAGATATGTTTGGCTTGTATGAAAACATAATTTTCAATTATTCTTAACTAAATGCATGCAATATTTCTGCAGATAGTTGCATCTATGGAAAGAGTTAGTTATGTGGCTCGTACAAGGAGAAATGGCAGGAGAGTGACCAGGGGTGCTCAGCTGCGATGCACTTCACTAGGTGAGGACATGACAGGTGATGTGAATGTCAACAATCCTCCGAGCAATGTAGTTGAGGATGACCATGTGATTGAAGCCGTTGTTGTCACACCATCACCCACAGAGCCACCGTCAACCATAATTCAAGGGGCAAGTTCAACTAAAAATATCAGCGATATCAGAGGTTGGAAAAAAGAAGAAATCGTTGATATTTTGGGTTAGCATCAGGTGTGCTCTATCTCCGAAACTTTGTGAAGGGGCTAAGACGCACGAGATATCCAAAACCCAAAAAGCATTTGGAGAAATATCATCTGATGTTGAAGTTATTCAAATAATTAATTTTGTTTTAATGAGGACCCTAAGTCTAACTTAGGGAATTAGAAAAATTAAAGTGAATTAATTAAACACATGTGATTAAATTTTCTAAGTGACGTTGATCAAACATTATTTTAATATGAGCTATCTATTAGATATTAGATCACGACCGTTGGTTTCCCAACGAGAAAGGTATAAAGGAAAGGCTTAGGGTCAGTTGGAGAACATACACACAAAGGTAGAGCACTAAAGCTAAGTCGAATTTCTGGAGTGGGGTTTGCTGAGAAATTTTAAGTGATTTTTCAGTGTAGTGAGGGGCATATATCGACAAGGGATGATCAAATCCAAGGCCGAGAATATATCAGCAGAGAGGCAGTGAGCACTAGACAACACATAGCCATCCAGGAGGATGCAGTTCAACCAGCACCATGCAGAGTACTACATAGAAGCTGCGTAAGTCCATCTAGTGTGATGCAGACCCAGCTAGCGTAGCGCAGCACCAATCGAGGTGACGCAAGCCTAGCCAGGGCAACGTAGCACCAGTGAGGGTGACACAATGGGGACACTGGCCATTGAGGGTTGATGCAGAGGCTGCAGAAGCAACACTAAGGGTTCTAGTGGGCCAGAAAGGGCCCGTGATCTGTAAATATCGTTTAAGGGTGTGACACAACCATGTTTTCTGTCTCTGAGTGAAAGGTACTAACTGCTGTGTAATTTCTCTATAGGGCCAACCATTTCTGGTGCCCAGAATGTTGTATTCAAATTCTGCATAATAATAAAACCCTATGGAGTTATTGCACTGATTTTCCCGCATTTGGTTTTTTCGGGGACATTTGTCTGAAAAATCGTGTGTAATATTTTCACATGAATGTATTGTTCAGTAAATGAATTATAGATGTGTAGGATCCAATTTGTGTCTGATTTAATGTTTTTATGAATACTTCAATTAAATAACTTGTTAAGTAAATTAAATAAGTAGGCGAAGTAGATCTGAACACTCCAGTAGGGTTTATTTTTTGAAACTTTCACATGGTATCAGAGCATTGCAGATCAAGTTGATCCACCAGCAGATCGACTGAAGAATATTTTTGTAGTGAGGGCAGCTGAAGCAGTAGAGATCCAGAAAAGGGTAGTGCAACACCAGGAGGGACGCAGCCCAGCTAGGCTGATGCAGAGGCCACACAGAGCCATCTGAGTGATGCAGAGGCAACGTGAAGCCTTCTTGAGAGACACAGGAACAACCTATGTTGCGCAATCACTACGCATAGGTTGCGCTAAGAAAGTATGCACACACAGAGGCCATTCAGAGGGACGTAGTCTGTGTGGAGGTTGTTGTGCACATTTTCCGAAGTCTGGAAGTGGAGCTTCGGATCTTTAGAAATTTCTGGTGTGGCACAAGTTATGTTGGTGCAGAACAATGCCTAGCAAAGGTGACAAGAGCGGGAGGAGAACAATTGCTCAACAGACCTACGCCAAACATATTTGAGATTTGATCAGGAGGGTGATCGTAGAGGACTGATTCAATTGTTTTGGAGGAGGATTTCCAGGAGGGAAATCAGTTGTGAGAGGGAGCAGATACTATAGAGGGTTTCTATCACCAAGAAACCCATATCCAATTTTTTTGTTGAGTGTTGCAGTAGGATGAGGGAGAGTAGTACTTGTTCTGACAGATTTGAGCAAAGATGGTTTCTCATGGACTAAGAGATCATGATACATTGGATTGTGTGTCCAACTTTTTTATCTAGAGGGACAAGATCCTGACAGTCTTGGATGAGTAGGACATCAACGACCATGCTGAAAATGTCGTAGTTGTTGCTATTGATGCAAATCCCTTGAATAAATTCAACGAGAATCAGGCGCGAGCTAAGCACTTGATCATAGATGGAGTCAAGGATCATGTGGTTCCGCATATTTCTAGGAATAACACAACAAATGAAATGTGGAAAACTTTAAACACAATGTATTAGGGAAGCTATGTTTAGAGGAAGATGCTTCTGGAGAATCAGATGTGGTTGTTCCAGACGCAGAAGGGTGAGTAAATCGATCCCTTTCTATTTATACTTCAGACTATCTGGGATCATCTGATTTCCATGGTTACGACTCTAGATGAAAGGCTCTTGGTGAGGAATGCCTTGAATGTAGTCATCGATGAATGGGAAACATTTGTCCAAAGTATCTTGGGCAAGGCAACATTACCATCCCGGGTGGACATGTGGACAATCCTTCGTCAGGAGGAAATCAGGAAATTTACTAAGAGGCAAAGCAACAACAGTGCAGTCAAAGTAAATAAAGAGGAGGAGGAGGATGCAACCCTTGTATCAAAGGGACATAGGCAACAAGGGAAGAAGAAGAGGGACCTATCCAAGGTCGGGTGCTTTAATTTTGGTGAACTTGGACACTTCGCCAACAATTTTCCTAAGAATAAGGATAAGGGATATTGTGAATCCAAGGCAGTAACAACAAAAGGGGATGATGGTAGTGATGATGACGTAGCCATGAGTTCTCATGAGCCATGAAAGTGGGGCGATATTGATATGTAGAGCAGCTATAGATGGCAGGCAGGCTCCTTGAGGTGCCCAAAATCTTGAATCACATACAAGCTATGAGAGCCTTAAGATAGTAGTGGGACGAGTGGAGCAGTGGGTGAAAAATATCATAGTGAAACATAGGCAAGCTGGGACGCTAAAGTCTGGAGCAACATGAGGAGAGGCAGCAGCAACATGGAATCAACAACGCATAGGCTGGTGGTATTTCAACAGCGGAGAGGCAGTGCTTACGCAGTGAAATGCAACAGACATCGCAGTGCTTCAGAGAAACAATGTAGCACAACAACAAAGGCAGCTTCAATGATGAGTTGCAGCCAAAATTACTTGTCTGTTAGATATTGGGTGATATTCCTTCAGTTTATTACTTCTAAGAAAATGATTTGAAGTGCAACAACTAACAGTGGCAATGCTATAGGCATCATGATGTAGCAATTTGAGAGGGAGCTTCAATACAGATGTGGTAGTGTAAGTGTCAGTGACATGAGTAGTAGTATAGAAAGGAGAAGCACAGTGGATGGAGGGAAGCAAGCCAAGCATCAACAATGTAGAGACCGATGTCGACATCAGGCAATACTTAAGTGTGGGTGTATTGCTAAAGCACACTCCTCACTAAGAGGGAGTGTTTAGATTTTGGGGTAGCGTCGAGTGTGCACTAGCTCTGAAAATTTCTGAAGGGGCTAAGACACATGAGCAAAACCCAGAAAGAGTTTGGAGAAATTTCATTTGGTGTTGAAGTTATTCTAATAATTTTTTGTTTTTTTTAATGAGGACCCTAAGTATAACTTAGGGAATTAGAAAAATTGAAGTGAATTAACTAAACACACGTGATGAAATGTTCTAAGTGATGTGGATCAAGCAGTATTTTAATTTAAGTCATCGATTAGAGATTAGATCATGACCGTTGGTTTCCCAATGAGAAAATTATAAAGGAAAGGCTTGAGGTCAGTTGGAGAACATACACACACACAGGTAGAGCACTGAAGCTAAGTCAAATTTCTGGGGCGAGGTTTGCTGAGGAATTAAAAGTGAGTTTGCAGTGTAGGGAGCGGCACAGATCGACAAGGGATGATCTGATCCAACGCCGAGAATATATCATCAAAGAGGTAGTGACTACCAGACAGCGCAGAGCCATCCAGGAGGATGCAATTCAGCCAACACCACGCAGAGTACTACGCAAAGGCTGCGTAAGCCCAGCTAGGGTGACACAGACCCATCCAGCACAACACCAACTGGGGTGACGCAGGCCTAGCTAGGGCAGTGCAGAGGCAACACAACACCAGTGAGGGTGACGCAATGGGGACGCTAGCCAGTGGGGGTTGACGCAGAAGCTGTAGAAGAAACATTAGGGTTCGAGTGGTCCAAAAAGGGCTCATGATCTGTAAATCTCATTTGAGGGTGTGATACAACCATATTTTCTATCTCCAGGTGAAAGGTATTAAATGCCGTGTAATTTCTATGTAGGGACAACCATTTTTGGTGCCTAAAACGTTGTATTTAGATTCTGCATAATAATAAAATCGTCTAGAGCTGTTGCACCAACTTTCCCACATTGGGTTTTTCTGGGGACATTTGTCCGAAAAATCACGTGTTATCTTGTCACATGTGTGTATTTTTCAGTAAATGATTTGTAGATTTGTAGGTTGCATTTTGTGGCTGCTTTAATTTTTTTTCTGAATACTTCAGTTAAATAACTTGTTAAGTAAATTAAATAAGTAGACAAAGTAGATCTAGACACTGCAGTAGTGTTTCTCTTATGAAACTTTCACAAAATGTTAGCTGCAATTGACGACATATATTTTAATGGATATTCAGTCCTAGCATCTACAAAAAAACATGGTATCCCTCCCTCATCAATACATCATTGGATAAACAGGCTCACTCATACAAAATGTAGAGGGCCTCTTATAGTTATGACTGAAGAGGAGGAGGCTGAGGTTGTTGAGAAATGTAAAGAAATGGCCCAATTGGGACATGGGCTAGAGTTGATACAACTCGAATCCACAGTTGCTCAAATCTGTAAAGGGAGGCAAACACCATTCAAATATGGGTTTCCTAGTAAATCGTGGTGGCTTGGGTTAAAAAAAAGGCATCCAGACCTTGTATTGCATACATATGAGGACCTTGAAAGAAACAAAGCATTGAATTTGTGCCCTGCAGTTGTATCTAAGTTCTATGACACTCTTTCTAGTGCATACAATAAACATTCTTATGGTGCATACCATATATGGAACTGTGATGAAACATGTTTACAGGCAGGAAGGAATTGTGGCATGCGGTTAATTGCCAAGAGAGGAAGCCGAAACATGCCAAATATTTTTCCTAAGAGCAAGGAGTGGAAAACTATTCTACGTTGTGTCAATGCAATGGGTGCTTCAATCCCAAGATTTTATCTATTCAAAGGTCAAAATCAGTTCAAAAACTATATATAAAACTGTGAACTAGGTGCATGCATGGTTGCACATCCCCATGCATGGATGACTAAAGAATTTTTTATTTATTTATAAATTGGATTTATCACTTTGCTGCATATGTTCTAGGTGGTGTCTCACCTAATAACATACACCTATTGATATTAGATGGCCATGGAAGCCACATGGATGTAAAAAAATTGAGGAAGCAAACAATTTGGGCATCGAAATTTTAACATTTCCCGCTCATACCACTCACAGATTGCAACCCCTTGATGTTAGTGTGTTTAGCCCTTTCAAGAAATATTTCAGGTCAGAGCGTGTTGCATGGATGGCAAAGAATCTAGGGGTTGAGGTGAAAAGGTTTCAGCTATCAGAGCTTACAAGTAAAGCTTTTAAAAGGGCTTTGACACCATAAAATATCAATGTTGGCTTTAGGAGGACAGGAATCTGGCCATTGAATTATGATGTTCTTATGCATGATAATGGTTGTAGCGAGGTGTTTCATGTGTAGGTTCAGGAAGAAGGGCATGTACAAATAGATGTTGAAGTGAAAGAAGAAGCAGATGAACAAGATGATGTGGTTGCAACTGGTAATATGGTTTCCCTCTCTCAAGGATAGTTATATGGTGATGATGATGAGAATGTGCGTGAAACACAGTATAAACATGAACAAATTGATAGCAACATGGAGGTTGTTCCACCAACTCAGGCACATGGAACTTTTGTTGTTGATATTGTTAATGACATTGTTGAACATGCAGGTTACAATGTAAATGTAGTTGAAAATTACATTGTTGATATTGTTAATGACATTGAAAACGACCAATTTACATTGCCAAGACTAGTAACCCCACCATCATGGTTGGCAGAAGCCATGATTAATTTGAACAAACATAGTGTCTCAAGAACCAATGAACAAATAATGAACATGCCTTCACAACCAACTGAATTGAATAGTGAAATTGTTCATTTTTTGTGGACAATAGATTAATGGAAGAAGAAGAAGCACATAATGAGGCATCAAATGAAGATAACAATATAGTTCAATCAATTTTCATGGATACTGAAAGGTAAGTGCCAAGCAATGACATGTAGGTGGGGGGGGGGGGGGTGGAGAAGTTACTTAGTCGGTTTCTAAAGCTACTAGTATAAAGTCTGTTAATGAAAAATAAGAAAGGAACACCGGGTAGTCTTCATTTGGGTCGAAGTTCATAGTTTCTCACCTCAGAAGACTATATGAAACTCTTAGTCGAGTCTGAAAAAAAAGAAAGTTGAAATTCAGGAATTAAAAAAAAAAAAAGGATCTAGCCAAGGAGAAGAAGGCGACAAGGATTGTTGCAGCACAACGTCGAGAAGATGAAAGGCTTGAAAGAGAGAGAGAAAGGCAAGAGAAGGAGCAACAAAAACAAATTGAAAGAGGGGAAAAGGAAGCAAGAAAGGCTAAACAAAATCTTGAAAAGGAATAAGGGGTGATTGATATGGTTGACAATGATGCAAGCACATTTGATGAAACCAGGATTATGTCCAACACATTGGACAATATTGCAGATAATACATCATTATTCCAAGACCTCATAAACATTCAAGTGCATCACTATCAAAATGGGGGTTTACCCACTTGACTTATTCCTACCAAAGGAGGTGTCAATTCAATGTATGCTCATCACACACCTCCACTTAATGCAGGGGTTACTAATGCAAGTGTGATGTATGGGTACTCAATTCCTCCATGGTTGGAGGGGAAAATTTGGACTCAATTATATGGCAGCAATCAACCACATCCTAATCAACCATTTTTAGGTAGGCCAACCTACTTGCCTCGAGAAGGCAACTCAGGGTTTGGCACTAAAGATTCTCATGGAAATAAATAATAGGGGTGTCATATGTTTTTGGTTGTAACCACATTATGATGTGGATTTTGGATGGACTATCTATTTTTATTTTCATGAAGGTTGATTTATTTTATACTGTACGTGGCATTGTAACCAAAATCGATCTTAGAAGGAACATCTATAGTCTATTATAATGGGAATTCTGACACAGTGGCACAAGAATGTTGTTAGTTTTTTGATATTGTGTGCTGTTAGTTTTTCCTGAATACATAGGATGACATCACTACACACTACATAACTCGGTTAACAACACAGAACAAACATGTGTGCTACTGAAATAAAAAAGCATGATGTGAGTCAATTGGATGTAGAAATGTCTATTAAATCCGTTGGTGTGCTTGGAAAACTAGGAATATTATCCAAAGTAGATTTAATTGTCATGTCAAAGAGATGTCAATAAGAAAACAAATATAATGGTATAAATGGAAGTTGAATTCAATTGTGCTAACTTCACTTTTTGGTTGACGCCAATAGTAACATAAATATTTAAAAAATATATATAAAAATATCTTGTTTAAACCATCACCAATGTTATTGACATCAAAACTCTTAAAAATCAAAGCTTCTTAAAAAAAAGAGTATATGATGCTAGATTTATCCAAAATGCAGTTAGATTGTTGGTAAAATAGATAAACATGATATATTTGGAAACCAAAAAAAAGAAACATGCGTGCTAATGAAATTGTAAATCATGGTGTGTGTCAATCGGATGTAGAAATATCTACTGAATCCATTAGTGTGCTTGGAAAACTAGGAAGATTATCCAAAGTGGATTTAATTGTCTCCACTGCAGCCTTAAGTATGTCAGAGAGATGTCAATAAGAAAAAAAATATAATGACATAATTGGAAGTTGAATTCAATTGTGCTAACTTAACTTTTTGGTTGACTCCAACAGTAACATAAATCTTTTAAAAAAATCTTTGCATCAACTGGCTAGAGGAACCTTTGTGGCTCTCGGCTCATTGTGTAACCATGGTAATAAAAATGAATTAGTGTGTAGCGAGTTATTGATAGTCTATGTTTCATGTATGTAAAGTGCTAAGACATGGAAGTAAACAGTAGAGTGGGGGTGAGTATATAGGTGTAGTAAATAAGAAGGATGAGAATTCCATGGTCGAGATGGCTTGAGGAAGAAACCAAAGCATAAGATGAAGCAACGAGCCAACAATAAACATATCACCCCAATTTCAAAGTTGAACCCCTACCAAGAAAATTGAAATATCAAATGACTAACAACCACCAAACTCGGAATACAAATAAACCATATAATGCAGCATAACGTAGTACTCCCAATTTCAAAGTCAAGCCTCCACCAATATGAATGAAGAATAAAATGACTGAAAACCAATACAACCACAGTGAAAGTGAACCATAGCATGCACCATTAGTGACATAGAGAAACTAGGGAAGAAAATTACTTGAGCCAAATGCATATTTGTGGAGAGGTCAGTTAATTATAGTGATTCATTAATTACATTCAAACCCTTAGAACAACATTGGTTGAAAGATGAGTGGAAAATTTAAGAACAGAAAACTACGATTCCTTAATTACATTCTCACCAGGGACAGGAGGGAAACACAACATATCAACCTTTCAAACCCTTTACCGCAATCAGAGCTAACCATAGCTAAATATTCCCCCCCAATTTCAAAGTCAAAACCCTACCAAGAAAATTGAAATATGAAATTACCTACAACCACTAGACTCGCAATAAAAATCAACCATATAATGCAGCATAATGTTAGAACCTCATTTGAACCTTAGGCTGAAAGAAGGCAAACTAGGGTAACCTCAAACCACGCTCAGCCTTGTAGCTAGCCCTACAAGGTCAGGAGAGGGCTCTCTCCGTGAAAAGATATTCAATGAGGTATAAGAGTAAACTGATTTTAGGCTAGGTATAATGATAGGAAATGTTTTATAAATCTTAAGGGTTGTATGGAACAAATGGGGCAGTTTGAAACTGGGGAATTAAATCAGAGATACAGGGTATTTCATGGGGCAAGGTAGGCAGGAATTTTAGCAATTAAGTTTTAAATAATTATGGGATGATAAGACTGGTGGGGAGCTAAAAAGGGCACAGGAGATGGATCCTTTTCAAACAGAAGAAAACATAGAATATTGAATGATTTCCCAAGGCAGAGCATTAAAAATGGATTCTACCTATCTATCTTGAAAGAATTCAACCAGAAATGTTTATGAATGAATGGTAAACATAAAATTTAACATATGAATACAAAGGAAGAAACAGTGTTAAAATTCATACCACAGGGATCCCACAAATCAGAGCTGCATATCTTTATTAATTCCCTGTCAAACTGTTACAATGAAGCGCAGAGCGTCCTTAGCGATTTCCAAACTATTCCACACTATATTTCCCCTACTGAATCTTTACAAATGACTGGAAATTACATTAAATAGACAGAATTTGAGGGAAATTGACCCACAAAAAAAGGGAGCTGTTTTACCAGCTCAGAATTGATATTCGAACATAGGAAAGAGACCAACAATCTGCCCCTGAAAAGAAGGAACAACAATACATTTTTGAACATCTGAGGATTTCGCTGTTATATTTTCTTTAAACAGAGGAGACGACAAACTGAAATGATTCTTTGTGCTTCATAATTAGCTCTCGGTCGTTGATTGTTTCCTTGTTTTTTGTCCTTCGAAGAAAACCAACTTTGAAGAAAATTCCTTTGAAAACCATTGAAAAGTAAGATTATGCCTTTAATGAAGAAAGACCTTTTTTTGAATAAAAGAGAAAAGGGAAAGGGATGTGGGCCCGAATCGCAATCAGAAGATCGAATGGAGAGAAGATATTTGGAATAAAGCGATTGAAAAATATGCGATGCGATGGAAACATTGCGATTGCAATTAGTGTAAAGGGAAAGGGGAAATCACAATCGTAATCGGAGCGGGAGAGGAGTGGGAATTTTGAAATTTTAACTCACGAAAAAACTTGCGATGCGATTGAACAAAGGGTGATGAAATGAGAAATGGGAGAAATCCTTTGAAAACTTATATAAATTGAGTTTTACGTTTTTA
Organism: Pinus albicaulis; assembly: GCA_034641835.2. Lineage (NCBI taxonomy): Eukaryota > Viridiplantae > Streptophyta > Pinopsida > Pinales > Pinaceae > Pinus > Pinus albicaulis. The sequence continues at coordinate 1,683,108,309 of CM076581.1, read as the reverse complement.
CAAAGGAAAAAATGATTTTTAATTGAAAAGAGCGGAGGCTTTTTGTGGGACCGGAGAGTAAAGTGCAATCGCAATCGGGGCTCGGGGCAGGCGTATTACACAATGGGATTTCCCCGATTGTGATTGGGGATAGGCGATGGGGGGGAAGTCTTTATAAAACCAAAATGAATGAAATATGGGACTTTATATAGGGAAAACCCATTTTCCTTTGAAAAGGGTGGAAGATTTAAGTGGGACCCAAAGGGGAATAATCGCAATCGCAATCAGATTGGGAGAGGATGTTAAGTGTTTGGAATTTAAATATGTGATGTGATGGAGAAAAAGACTTAAGAAGTATTTTAAGTAAATTTATGGCTTTACGTATGAAATCACGCTTTTGTTTGGGAAAAGGGCAGAAGGCTTTATAGTGGGGCCCGGCCAATCGCAATCGCAATCAGAGGCAAGAAGGGTTTAACACATAGCGGCAGGGAATGCAATTGCGACAGAGAAATGACTTGTGGGCCATCGGATCGTTGATCAGATCAATGGTCTGGATGTGATCAGGCAGGATCAATCGCATCGGAGTTTTTGTAATTGGAAGGGTCAATCGGGATGCGCAATTTGTATAGTGCGATTGTGATCGGATCTGGGGAGGTCAATCAGAAGTCGCATTTGAATGTTGCGATTAGAAGAGAGGGGAAGGTTTTATAAAAAACTTCAAAGTTATGTTATAAAGTTTAAGGGAAAAAAATGAGGAAAAGGGGTAAGGTTAGGCTTATAGGGGACCTTCTTTCACTTAGGCATAATTTTCGATCCAGGAGTCAGTTTTGAGAGTAGAATATACCGTTGGAAAGCTCTTTCTGGGCTCTTTCTAATGGAAATAATTAGAACATGATTTTACACTGAAAATGATGTGGAAAACATCTCTAAAATACTGGGTGGTGGCTTTGTGGAGATAACAGCTTCTGAAGTGCAACTTATTACATATGAAGACATAAAATTACATAAAAGATGATAATGAAAGCAAAGTACCATGTTTTCACCTCAAAACATGGTTTTGAGGTGAAAATTACATCAAGCTCAATAAAACATTTCTTTGGTGTTTGCAGATACTATGCCTTTTGAGTTTATTTGACCTCCTCATGACCTTGCTGATATTTATTGACATTTGAATCATTATTTTGACCATGATGAGACCCTAGAACCTAATGGGACCAACCCTATGACCTAATAATATGGATTGGGAGTGAATCGTGACTGAACACCATAGAGAGGAGAATCAGTAAGTTTTACATGAGGGGAAACTTATGAAAAACCACTACCATCAATGAATCCATGCCCTAATGGAATGGTGAAAATTTATGGTATGGGACTCCTACTATGCAAATGCAAAAGAGTAAATTTGATCACTGATGGCAGTATGAAAATACTGACACTAACACATAACATAGTACTCCTAATTTGTTAGGTCCCTATATTACTAGTATAGTCCCTTATTGTTGTTAGTGTAACCCCCTTATTGTTATTATTGTACCCTTGTGACCCCCATTTTATTATTATTGTGCCCTTAAATTATTATTGTTAGGTCGGCTAGGATTACATTGTGGCCCACTAGGATTACATTATGGCCCCATGGACTCCTATATATAGAAAGGAGGTTTTGTAAATTGGATCATCCAAGAATTGTTCATTAATGTAATGTATTGGAGGTTTCCCCCTCGAACTGGCTTATTTCTAAGACGTTGATATCTCTTTTCTTCTATTTTTGGAGCTGGTTACCCAACATTTGGTATCAGAGGTTTGGATTCTAGGGTTTCGCTGCTCCAAACAGGTCATCGTGGAATTTTCGATATAAATTTTTTTCTATGAATTTTTAGAAGCTAAAATTTTTAGGGTGCGAAGCCAAAATCCTGGGAAAGATTGTCTAAAAATTTCAGAGCTTGGTTCGGAATATTTTCGGAGATATGATCTGTGGAAGTTAGGTCTTTTTTCAGGCGCCTAAACAGGTCATCGTGGCATTTGCACTATAACTTTTTTTCTACGAAGGTTCAGAATCTAAAATTCATATGGTGCGAAGCTGAAATCTGGAGGAAATTCTTCAAAAAATTTCAGAGCTTGGTTCGCAATATTTTTGGAGATATGATCTGTGGAAGGTAGTGCTTTTTCAGGCTCCTGAATTTCATCTCAAACAGGTGATCGTGGGAAAAGTTCAATAAATCTCTCTCTGGGAATCGGATTGGAGTGCTGTAAAAAGTGGTCACAAGTACACAGACTTTGGTTTCTTTCCTATCAATTTCAGAGACAAAGGACGAAACAGTGACACGTGGCAAGTAATACAAGTTCTCTCTACTGAACCAGTCCATAATTAGGTGATTATGGGAGATTGGACACAACTTTGTCTTGGAGAATCCAAATCAGGTCAGACCTGTGGCATTCAAAATATAATTCAGAGCGCTACATTGGTAATGAAATTCATATATTAAAGTGCTGCAATCGCAGAGATAATCCAATTTCAATATCGAGCTCCTCAAAAGAAAGAAAAATGTGTGTATTTTTTTCCGAATTCCATAAGTCTTGTTTGAAGAATCAATTTGAATTGATTTCAAGGGCATATTGTAGAATAGATATCAATATTGGATTCTAAAATGGCCCCTAAGAATAATTCAACACCCATTAAGCCTTTAGAAGGCTCTACTATGACTCATGAAGACAAAGAATGGCAACATGACATATCAAAATTACAAGAGCAAGTGCAACAAATTTCGCTCTCGCAAAGAACAACAAAAAATGAAATGGAAGTTTTGAAGAAAGGCGTGGAAACTAAGATGGATGGTTTGAATAAAGGCGTGGAAGCTAAGATGAATGGTTTGGAAGCTAATATGGATGGCATGGAAGTGGGCATGGAAGCTAAGATGGATGACATGGAAGCTAAGATCGATGAAAAAATGAAAAACAACATGGAAAACATGAAGAAGGATCTAAAAGTAGACATCAAAGGTTTGGAAAATTTGATACAAGAAATGTTTCCTAATGGTGAAAAAATAGTAGAGGAAACTCATGATGAGAACAAAATAAATGTTAATCGTGATTTCATAAACTCTACTGTTGGAGGGAAGAACCACCATATTCCAAAAATGGATATGAGGAAGTTTTATGGAAGGGATCCTGTAACATGGATACTACAGATGGAGCAATATTTTGATCTCCATAATGTGCAAAACACACAAAAGGTACGCATTGCAACTTTACATTTAGAACAAAATACATTTGTATGGTATCGATGGTTTGCTCCCGTAAAAAAATTGTCACTTGGTCAATTTTTACGGAGGAAATGATAGCACATTATGAGGATACAAAGAGCAACACCTTCTTTAGCCAATTGATAAATCTCAAACAAAAGGGTTTAGTGGGGCAGCACATTGAGGACTTCCAAAATTGAATATAAGGGTAACTAATATTCCAGAGGAACACAGGATTGATCTCTTCTTAGGTACTCTAAAGGATAACATCCAACATGAAGTTCGTGTTTTGGAACCTGATTCATTGGAGAAGGCATTCAGGTTGGCAAGAAAAGTTGAATGTAAAATTATGGCGACAAGGAAGCCTACCACTCATTTCTATAAAGAAGGAAGTGTTGCTACGCCTAGATTTCCACAACCTACAAGGTTGACACCACAACAATTGGAAGAAAAAAGAGCAAAATGGATTTGCTACAGTTGTGATAGAAAATACACTAAAGGTCATAAGTGTGCTGAGAAGAAATTATTTTACATAGATTGTGAAGAGGAAGAAAAAAATGAACAAGAAGAGGATATACACCAGGAACCAACCCTAGAAGAGGAAGAAATGAATCCGACCATATCGTGTAATGCACTGGCAGGAATTACCACTCCTCAAACTCTCAAGATACAAGGACAAATCAAGAAGAAAAGGTAATAGTGTTGATTGATTCAGGTAGCACCCATAATTTTATTCATTGTAAGGTAGCCAAGGAATTAAATTGTTTCCTATACCCAGCACCAGAATGTCAAGTGATGGTTGCAAATGGAGGAACTATAAATTTCTCTGGAAAAAGCCATAATATCAAGCTAACCATGGGGGAATATGTATTGACTAGTCCAATGCTTTCCATTCCTATGGGAGGTGCTGATGTTGTACTAGGAGTACAATGGTTACAATCTTTGGGGACGGTAGCTTTTAATTTTCAAGAACTTTTCTTGAAATTTTTTTCAGAAGGAAAGGAAGTCGAATTACGGGGTATTGCGGGGAAGCCAGGAAGGATAATAAGTTCTAATGTCATGATAAAGCTTCTAAAGAAAGAACAACGAGGCGTAATTGCACAATTATGCTCACTAGAAGTTCCAACATCAAAATCATCTATTTCTGCAGATCTCCAACAAGTCTTGGACAATCATTCCAAGGTGTTTGAAACTCCCAAAGGACTCCCATCTATTCGTGATCATGATCATGCTATTCATTTGATTCCAGGAAGTGTTCCTCCAAACATCAGGCCTTATAGATATCCTTACTTCCAAAAGAGCGAAATTGAACGTATGATTGCGGAAATGTTAGAGGCGGGTATAATTCAACCTAGTCAAAGTTCTTTCTCTGCTCCTGTAGTATTGGTACACAAGAAGGATGGATCATGGCGAATGTGTCCGCATTATAGGGAGCTCAATAAGCTCACCATTAAAGATAAATTTCCCATTCCCGTGATTGATGAATTATTGGATGAATTACATGGAGCAATTTATTTTACCAAGTTGAATCTTCATTTAGGATATCATCAAATTAGAATGAAGACTGAAGATATTCCAAAAACAACATTTCGAACTCATGAGGGTCATTATGAATTTTTGGTCATGCCTTTTGGCCTTACCAATGCACCTTCCACATTTCAAGGGTTGATGAATTCCATTTTCAAACCCTTCCTTAGAAAATTTGTGCTAGTATTTTTTGATGATATACTAATCTACAGCAGGTCTTGGAAGGATCATGTTGAACATGTGGCAATTAAATTCTCCCAGCAATTAATACATGTGGCACGATACGTTCGACACTTTTTGTACAAAAAAGAAGAAGTTGACCACGTCATTTTACAACATGGGAGGGAGGGTGCACAAGTAATGGCATCCCTCCCCTAGTGAGTTTGGGTCCCTGCTGCATGTCACATAATATATGAAATGATATTTTAATTTTGACGAGCCTTAAAATAATTTATGGGACTATGAGTTTCGACCTAAAAATAATTTATGGGACTATCCATTTATTGTTTTTCGAAACAACTAAGGCTCTCCCAAATCCATAAGATATACCTTTAATGGAGAACCACTAATATCTATTTTACAAGGCACACCATTGATGCATTGTTGTCTAACTCTACTAATATCTATTGTACAAGACACACCACAGATTCGTCATTTTCTAACTCTGGTTGTGAATCAGACGAACAATTTTTTAGGGTTGTTTTCCGTGAAAAATGTTGGTCTTGGATTATTGAGGTATTTTAATAGTTATGTTATCAACATATAAACCGCTGAGCGAAACACTAACTTTATGCAAGAATCGAACCCACAAAGTCCACGTATGCTATGTGTGCAAGGTCGTTGAGGGAGCATCATTGATTCTAGAATGACACAGGAGATTCCAGGAGTGCAGAGAGTCGCACACGAGGAAATTCACTCGGAACAAAGATTACTATTACACCAGTGGATTCTTTTGCAACATCCTCCTCCATATTTAGTAGGCATCAACTAGTGTTGTCGATAGGCTACAGGTTCGAACCCCATACCAGTTAGCGTTCACGCATTTGACTCGGTGTATCTGGGTGGGCCAATTTTGAAGCGATTTTTTGTTTTTGAAATCCCAAAATGGAAAACAAATCAATAGTAAATGTTAAAAATGCCAATGAAATCTCAGATTTTGTGGAAACGAATCATTTGGTCCAAGTCAAAATTGCTTCAACTGAAAAAACAGGAAAGTGGAATTGGGTAAATGCAAAACAGTATCAGGGTATTTTAAAGCGCATAATTGCCCGCTTGAAATGGGAACAAAGAAGAAGAAAACGGACCCAAAAGAAGAAAAAAAGACAAGCAAAAAAAAAAGAGTCAATCATTTACAGTCTCACAACTACACCTCTTACTTGGTCATCAGATCTCTATGTCCAAGAACTGATCAAGGCCAAGGAAGGGCTGGAAATTTTAGAAGCTAAAAAACATGAAAGGGACCGCAAACTTTCAGAGATCACACGTGCAAATCAATGTTTAATGGAAGGTAACAGAATTTTTAAGGAGCAGGTAACAATGTTGTGAGATGTTGTAGAGGCAGGAAAACGAGAATGGGAAAACATGAAGGCAGCATGGAAAACCAGGAATGAAGCAATGGTAGCAAAAAAAGATGTGATAATCTCTAAAAAAACTCAGGTAGATACACAAATAGTTCAACAAATAGTCCTTTTCGAAAAGAAGGCAGAAGAGAACAAGAGGACATACATTCCAAAAGAAATCAAAACTAGGGTTGAGGACATTAATGGTCACGAGATAGAGGAAAAAGAAGATGTAAGTTCTTGTAGAGCACAAGAAAGAGAACATAAAGAAATAAAAGAGAGGGAAACAAACTTTATTATCAAGGGAATAAGAGGCTATGAAAAGATTGAAAGCACTTTCAATTTGACAAGGGAATTTTTGAGAGAGAAATTATAGTGGAGATGGAATCTTTGTCAAGAAATGAGGTTGGGAAAGATATGTGAGGAGAGGCCTCGACTTATAAAATTCATCATGGTAAGTGTGCAAGAGAAACACCATCTCTTAATAAATAAAAAAATCTTAAAAGGCTCACACTTCTTCCTAGATGAAGATTTAGCTAGCAAACAACAAGAAGAGAGAAGAGAAGAAGTGGAGAAAGTTAGGGCAGTAAGAAACGAATGGAAAAGAGCATGGTTGTACAATGCTAAAGCGGTTATTGCAGTGTTTGGGCCTCATGGAAAAACAGGGCAATAAGTTGACAGTAAAGAAAAAATAGTTAATTCTATAATAGGGAGGAAAACAACAGGATCAACATGGATGAAAACTAGCGAAGACTCAAATTTGAGTCTTGTGTGCCAAACCGTGTAGCAACCAAATCCTACCCAGCTCTACCTAAGCCTAGTTTATTGGAAATGTAGAGGTTACCCTTGGAGGAGGGGACCTAGGATAGGGCCTATTGCAGAAGCTAGAGACATAATTTGTCTCACAGAAACTCATGAACATGATGGTTGCAAAAATCCTATGTTTGACGGTTATTTAAAGTTAGCAGTTTGGAAGGAGGCAGCACAAAATGGTAAATGGTATGGAGGAATATTGGTTTTAGTGAAAGAAAAAGAAGGCCATCACATTCAATTAGTGAAAGAAGATACACATAAACATCATTTATTGTTCAAAATAACAGAGAATGAGAACGACATAAGAATTGCAACATGTTATTTTATGCCTCAAGTATCAAAAACTTACAAAAATAAGGGAGTGGAAAAAAAATATCCGTATGCAGCTTTAAAACAAGATATTGCCACATATTCTCAACAGGGAGAAGTTATTTTAGTGGGAGATTTCAATGCTAGAACATCCAATCAACAAGCTAGTATTATTTGTTGCAAAGAGGATCACAATCCTATTTGGCTCATGGAAGAGGAGAATTCTCGATGGTTGATATGTTCAGAAGATGAAAAATTTAGTAATCATTTTGGAGAGGAGTTGTAACCACCATTTTAAGTGGAAACAAATAACTAAGGATTAGTTGTATTGTTGTGTTATTTCTTTTAAATAAGAATATGTGAACAAAATGAAATGTTTATTTTAATAAAGATTTACTGTGGAAGTAGTTTCATAAGTAAATGATTGGTAAAAAGTAAAATCAAGATCTGATGTTAGTTAGAAAACAGTTTCACAGTTAACCCAAAACTCTGGAATAAATAAAACATTCCAAGGGAAGTTTTGGGTTGGATCTGTGCACAAAAGACACTCTGTGGACTGGAAGCAAGGACTGTTCCTCTCCAGAACAGATAATACCTTGGGTTGGAGTTCTGGACCGGATTGTCCCGTGAACTCCCCAGTGCTACTGTTTTCACTGGAGTTGGAGGGTAATGGACCGGATCGTCCTGGAAACCTCCTCCGGAATTTTCTGAACTAACAACGAACTCAGACTTGAGCTCGAGAGCCGCAGGACGTGGGATCGCCTGCACTGTGGAAGGGAGGAAGACACACTCACTTCACTCGAATTTATCGCATGAGTAGATTTGGTTTTGTAGTTGATTTAACTAAAAATTATTCACTCGATTTACTTGTCATTAAGACCTACTAGAGTCCAATAAATTTGTCCCGTGCTTACCAGTATTTATTTAAGAATCATAATAATGACAGATCGTATTTTTTTTATTTCAAATATCGTGTATACACTTATACAATAGAAGATCAAATTGTAGCATAATTTAGATCGTTTTCTTATCCAGAGACTAGATGCATATATTTAAATTTTAGAACAGAAGATAACTGTTGAATTGACAAACTGTTCGTTTTTATCAGAGTGAATAAACATATATATAAAGAAAGAAAAAAAAACTGTAGAGAGTTATCTATCTGTTTATTTTATACAAGAGCAGTATGGAAATTAGAGCAGGAAATAACCATAGGAATGCTCATAAAACTGTTCTTATTTCAGTATCAACATATAGCTCAGGATTGATAATCCAAATGAATGAGTTCTTGTTGCTTATGAACAAAGTAACCTGTGTATATCATAAAACATGTACAAAACTAAAACAGGAGTAACAGTAAAACGAAACAAGTTTTTCCCTTCCTTTTCCCTAAGAATAATATTCTTACTTAGCATCATGGACGAGGGAGACCGTTAACCCTTAGCGCCTGCAGAAACAGGCCTCAGGGTAGGTCGTCTCTCTCCTTGGGAGAACGCGGACTATTAAGTGGTCCGGACACTGTTAACACAGTTAATATAAATAATCCATTCTCAGAAGCAATAACATAGAACATTGTACAGCGCAACAGAGTGCATAATTCAACCAGAAAACACATGAACCAGCACAGGTCTGAAATAATTAACCGCATGCAACATATGTATGCGCCTGAAGGCACCAATAACACCAGAGAGCGCCTCACGAGAGTTCTCAGGAAATCATAGATTGGAAAACTGAAGACACGCTTAGAAATGAAAAGAAAATTCACCATACAGTAAGGATTATCCATTAAAGGCAAAAAGTTCAACACAACTTTAAAACTCTGTCAGGCCATGACACATAACAAACTCATGCCTACGAGGAATTGCTAGTATTCACAAATCCGCCACCGCACAGGAAGCGTAGGTAGCATACAACACTGGAGTCATAGCAAAACCCTAGATAATAAAGAACTTCAGAAACCCTGGTCGGGTATAACAAAGTTTTATATACATCCATTGTTATAATCAAAGACTAACTTAACAAGGCAAGGCAGCCTGGGCGCCTGCCAGAGTCTCAACGCTCAAAGAACGAACACTGGAACTGGGTGCGGGCACATAAATCCCATAGCAAGGGTTAAATACCTGTGCAAACGAGCGATGACATTAGTTGTTGAGCCGAAGATTAGGTAGCAGCCGAGCGGAGAAAGATGTACCTGAGAAGCACACGGACCCTGCACCTGTCAACCAAAAACCCAAATTATCAGTGAACGGAGTCTAATGCAAATCATTGAGAGCTAAATCGAAACAATAAGTTAAAAGCAACCTTTTACCTGAGCAAACGCAGTTGGGGCGTCTGGGGCGAGGAATGGACAGTTGGAAGAAAAATCGATCAGCCGAGACGGGAAACTCTAAACACACAACCCACAGTCAGTATGCGCGAAAGCCATTTGTGGAAAGCCAGAGCAAGACTTGTGAGGTTGCAAAGACTACCTGGTGTGATAAGCCATCGGTTCGTATGCAGGTAAACTCCCATCGACCAACTGTGCAACCGAACAGAAAACCCTAAGGTGCAGAACCTATCTCCAGAGGTTTCGGCGAGGCAACGCAATGACTGCAGAGTCAGTTACGGGTGGGTAGTCATTACCCGTCCCTAAGCACCGCACCGCTTGCCCGCATGGCCATCGATTACCAAGAGCTGCTGTGGCCTGGACGAGAGGGTACAAATGAATATCCCGAGGCATTAAATCATTACCGGATCCCAAGAACCAATAAACATTGATACATATGCATAAACCAAGATTTTGAGTTGTAATATCACCGAAGCCTCCAGATTTTAATGATAATAATAAACCAAACGTTATGTCAAGATTTGTGATAATCAAACGTACAGCAATGCGTGTCAGTCAACTCGTGAACATCGCAAATGCATTACATTAACAACACATTGTTAAATGTCAAAGTGTTCATGACCGCCATATAACAATTACCCAAAGTTTATCAGTTGAATGCTTTTTTTTTTTATTGATTATTACTGTAGTAACTTCGTTTTTATGATGTGGGTGACAAGTGGTATCAGAGCCTGTTACAAGGCTGGGACCCTACTGGGGCCAACTAACGTTCAAATTGTGTGTTAATTATGCACAGTCCAGCAAGTAGATGGAAAGACAAGGGAGATGGACCCCTTCACAACAGTCACAGCGAAATGCTGGGGACATGCAGCCTCCGCCAGGGGGCAACCCTGAGATGTGGGTTCAGTTGGGAATTGAACAGCACCAGCGGTCAAACCGGCTGATGGAAGAACAACAACAGCAGACCCGCATCTTATTGCATACAGTACAACAGTTGCAGGGGGAGATGGAGAGGGTACGACAGGAGAACGCCCGAATGATGCAGGAGCAGGAAAGAATCTTAAAAAGCCTGTCGGATAAACAAAACCACAGGAATGAAAATCCCAGTGCTGATAGAGAACACCAAGAGGGGAATGAACCGCAAACTGAAGAGCAAGATGTGAGTCAAAAAGAAAAAAGTCCGTCCCAGCGCAATACATTGAACATAAACCTTAATGAAGCAGAATCTGAAAATGGAACAGAACGGAAAGCAGGAAAAAGACATAAGGTGGAATTACATGGAGAATTTAGAAAGATTAAACCACCCACCTTCGATGGAGAAAAAGAAGAGGTAGCTGAGGCCTGGTTGATAAATATGAACAAGTACTTCCAAGTGTATGACTATGACAGTGGTCTCAAGGCACGATTGGCAATTTATCAGCTAAAGGACAAAGCCACCCTATGGTGGGAAGAAGTGAAGAACGTGAAGGGAATAGAGGATCAAGACGTAACATGGGATAAGTTCCAACAGTATTTTAAGGAAAAATATTTGACGGAGCGTTTCTACGATGAAAAAGCTCGGGAATTTCATGATTTAAGGCTAGGCCAGATGACTATAGATGAGTTCATCACCAAGTTTACATCGTTACTGCGTTATGTACCGTATCTAAGAGATGAAAAGGCCAAGGTGCAGAGATTTCTGAGTAGTTTACCCACCCATATGAAAGAGCGTATTGAATTTTTCAATCCTAGAACGATGGATGAAGCTATCAGAAAGGCAAGGTTGTGCTACCAGCAAGCAAAGAATAAGGTAGATCAAGGAAAAGGATGGCCAACAAAGAAGGAAAATAGGAACAGTACTGGATTCAAAAAGGGAAAAACCAGTAACTTCAGGAATTCAGCCAAGAATTCAATTAATAAGCAATTCGGCAGAAACCATCAAAGGATTAGATGGCCAGGTGAAGATAAAACTGTGGAAGCTTCAAATAGACCAGAGCAAACTTCAAACCAGAGACCACCTCTGCAATGTTGGGGCTGTGGGGCAGCGCATTACTACCGAGATTGCCCACAAAGGGGAAAAGCTGAAACAGTGAATAATTTGCAGGAAGCCTCTACGGTGGGGGACGTTACCAGAAGTATACCGAGGATTCACGCTGCTTTGGAGGATCGGCAGGCTGATTTCCAACCCACCATGATAGAACTGGAAGGTAAATTGTTTTCTCAATCTATTTCTATTTTAGTGGACCCAGGCGCAAGTCTGAGTTATATAAGTCCTAAACTTGTAGAAATCTGTAAACTACCAAGTCAAAAGTTTAAGAAGAGCTGGTTGGTTCAGTTAGCTACAGGAGCTAAAAGAAAAGTTAGTGCTAAAATAACAGATTGTGCTCTGCAAGTCGGTGGACAGAAGTTGACAGTGGATTTAAATATTCTGCCCTTGGGCTCTTATGATGTTTTGTTGGGCATGGATTGGTTGGAGAAACATTGGACTCTTATAGATTGCAAAGAAAAGATAGTATACTACAGAGATCAGAATGGTAATCGCCAAGAGATTCAGGGCTTAAAGAAGCCTGTACAGCTGCGACCAGTTACCGCTTCTCAGTTGGCAAGATGTATGAGGAAGGGATGCCAAATGTATGCCATACAGGTTGGGCTAGTTGAACCCAAGAACAAGGCTGTTATGTTAGAAAATATACCTGTGATACAGGAATTTAAAGATGTATTTCCTGAAGAAATACCGGGATTGCCACCTAAAAGAGAGGTTGAATTTACAATAGAACTGCTGCCGGGAGCTTCACCAATTTCGCGAACTCCCTACCGTATGAGTGTGCCAGAATTGACTGAGCTGAAAATGCAGCTTCAGGAATTGCTGGATAAAGGGTACATTAGACCCAGCGTGTCACCTTGGGGAGCACCTGTGTTGTTTGTCAGGAAAAAAGATGGAACCATGCGCATGTGCATGGATTACCGACAGCTAAACAAATTGACTGTTAAGAACAGATACCCCCTACCCCGTATAGATGACCTGTTCAATCAGGTAAAGGGAGCTACTGTGTTCTCGAAGATTGATTTGCGGTCTGGCTATCATCAGATCAGAATTAAAGATGAGGATATACACAAAACTGCCTTTCGCACAAGGTACGGCCACTATGAATTCGTGGTATTGCATTTTGGTTTAACTAATGCTCCAGCCACTTTCATGAGGCTGATGCATAGTGTTTTCCATCCTTACCTGGACAATTTCGTGCTAATCTTCATTGATGATATACTGATTTATTCCAAGAATGCAGAGGAACACCAGAAGCATTTGCGCATGGTGCTAGAGTTATTAAGGAAGCACCAGCTATATGCAAAATTCAGTAAATGCGACTTCTTCAAAGAAGAAATACAGTATCTTGGACATGTGATATCTAAGGAGGGTATAGCAGTGGACCCGGAGAAGATCAAGACCATTATGGAGTGGAAGGTGCCACAAAGCGTAGCAGACATACGATCGTTTATGGGTCTCGCTGGATACTACCGGCGATTTATAAATGGATTTTCCAAGATAGCTTTTCCCATTACTTCCTTACAGAGGAAAGGGAAGATTTTTAGATGGACAAAGGAATGTCAGGACAGTTTTGAAAGGCTGAAGCAGTTATTGACAACTGCACCTGTATTAAGTGTGGCAGACCCGGATAAGGAGTTTGAGGTTTGTACAGATGCCTGCAAGGAGGGAGTTGGAGCTGTACTATCACAAGAGGGAAAGGTGATAGCGTATGAATCTCGCAAGCTGAAGGATTATGAACAGAAATATTCAGCTTACGATTTAGAACTGACAGCAGTGGTGCACGCTCTCCGAGTATGGAGGCATTATCTACTTGGAAAGAGATTTGTATTAAGGACTGATCATAGTAGTCTAACCAACTACTTCAAACAAGCTGATTTAAATTCTCGACAAGCGAGATGGAATGCTTTCTTGAGCGATTTTGATATCGATCTGCAACATGTAAAAGGAAAAGAGAACCGGGTTGCGGATGCATTAAGCAGAAGAGTGCACAACATCTGTGAGTTGTATGTTAATCAAATTGAAACCAGATTTCTGGATCAAATCAGAATGGAAGCTGACAAGGATCCTGAGTATAAGTACCTGTGGCAGCAAACGCAAACACCTGAAGGCCAAGGTGAGCATGGAGATTATGAGATTAACCAAGATGGGTTGCTGGTTTTCAAGAAAAGGATAGTTATTCCAAACAGGCTGGAATTAAAAACCATGATACTAGATGAATATCACAGAAGCAATTATGCTGGACACCCAGGATACCAAAAGATGCTGACTGCTATTCGAAAGGATTACTGTTGGTCCGGTATGAGGAAGGATATAGCGAATTATCTGAATAAGTGTTTAGAGTGTCAGCAAGTGAAGGTGGAGCATAGGCATCCTGCTGGATTAATGCAGCCCATACCTATCCCTGAATGGAAATGGGAGGTAATCTCATTAGATTTTATTACTGGACTACCGAAAACAAAACGAGGAAATGACTCTATAATGGTAGTAGTGGACCGGCTAAGTAAATCAGCACATTTTATACCTGTCCAATCCACCTATAAGACAGTACAGATAGCGGACTTATTTATGCGTGAAATCTTTCGGCTGCATGGCATTCCTAAGACCGTTATCTCGGACAGAGATGTGAAGTTCACATCCGCTTTCTGGAAGGCCCTGTTTGCAGGTTTAGGGACGCAAGTACATTTCAGTACTGCATACCATCCGCAAACCGATGGTCAAACCGAGCGAGTGAACCAGATACTGGAAGATATGTTAAGGATGTACGTTATGCAGCAACCCATTAAATGGGAAGAGTATTTACACTTGATAGAATTTGCGTACAATAATGGTTATCAGGAATCCTTAAGGATGAGTCCGTTTGAGGCATTATACGGACGGCAGTGTAGAACCCCCATTAATTGGAGCAGCCCAGACACTAAACTTATGTTGGGACCAGATATGTTAGCCGAAATGGAAGCGGAGGTAAAGAAGATCCGGCAGAATTTGAAAGCAGCGCAAGACCGACAGAAGGTGTATGCGGACAGGAAGAGATCATACCGTGAGTATGAAGTTGGAGATCACGTATATGTCCGGATTAAACCGAAGAAAAGCACATTAAGATGGGCATCTTGTGCAAAGCTAGCACCTAGATTCTGTGGTCCTTTCCAAATATTGGAAAGGGTGGGACCAGTGGCGTATCTCTTAGCGCTTCCTAGCCACATCCGGGTGCATAATGTCTTTCATGTATCGTTATTGAAACGATACGTTCATGATCATAGACACATAATCCATTGGCAAAACATTCAGGTAGTGAATGCATAATGGTTAAAACGATAATATAATGTTTAGAGACCTACAAAACTAACACAGAGTTCTCTATGTGCAGGTAGAACCGGACGGAGAGTTTCTGGTCGAGCCTCACAGTATAATAGACCGGAGGGAAATCATGCTCCGGAGACGAGCCATCGCCCAGGTTAAAGTGCAGTGGAAGCACTTTGGACCTGAGGAGGCCACTTGGGAAGACGAGAGTTTCGTCCGTGAAGCTTATCCAGAGCTTTTCTCTGCAAGAGAATAGAAAACACCGAGGACGGTGTTCTCCTTAGGGGGGGATAACTGTAACCACCATTTTAAGTGGAAACAAATAACTAAGGATTAGTTGTATTGTTGTGTTATTTCTTTTAAATAAGAATATGTGAACAAATTGAAATGTTTATTTTAATAAAGATTTACTGTGGAAGTAGTTTCATAAGTAAATGATTGGTAAAAAGTAAAATCAAGATCTGATGTTAGTTAGAAAACAGTTTCACAGTTAACCCAAAACTCTGGAATAAATAAAACATTCCAAGGGAAGTTTTGGGTTGGATCTGTGCACAAAAGACACTCTGTGGACTGGAAGCAAGGACTGTTCCTCTCCAGAACAGATAATACCCTGGGTTGGAGTTCTGGACCGGATTGTCCCGTGAACTCCCCAGTGCTACTGTTTTCACTGGAGTCGGAGGGTAATGGACCGGATCGTCCTGGAAACCTCCTCCAGAATTTTCTGAACTAACAACGAACTCAGACTTGAGCTCGGGGGAGAGCTGCAGGACGTGATCGCCCAGCTCGTGGAAGGGAGGCACATACACCACTTCACTCGAATCTCGGGACAGATGAGTAGATTTGGTTTTGGTAGTTGATTTAACGGAAAAATTATTCACTGATTTACTTGTCATTAAGACCTACTAGAGGGTTATAAATTTGTCCTGTGCTTAACAGGGGACATACAGAAGAATCATAATAATGATAGACTGTATTTTTTTTATTTCAGTTACTGTGTATACACTTATAGTTACAATAGAAGATCAAATTGTAGCATAATACAGTACTGTTTTCTTATCCAGAGACTAGATGCATATATTTAAATTTTAGAACAGAAGATAACTGTTGAATTGACAAACTGTTCGTTTTTATCAGAGTGAATAAACATATATATAAAGAAAGAAAGAAAAAATTGTAGAGAGTTATCTATCTGTTTATTTTATACAAGAGCAGTATGGAAATTAGAGCAGGAAATAACCATAGGAATGCTCATAAAACTGTTCTTATTTCAGTATCAACATATAGCTCAGGATTGATAATCCAAATGAATGAGTTCTTGTTGCTTATGAACAAAGTAACCTGTGTATATCATAAAACCTGTACAAAACTAAAACAGGAGTAACAGTAAAATGAAACAAGTTTTTCCCTTCCTTTTCCCTAAGAATAATATTCTTACTTAGCGTCATGGACGAGGGAGACCGTTAACCCTTAGCGCCTGCAGAAACAGGCCTCAGGGTAGGTCGTCTCTCTCCTTGGGAGAACGCGGACTATTAAGTGGTCCGGACACTGTTAACACAGTTAATATAAACAATCCATTCTCAGAAGCAATAACATAGAACATTGTACAGCGCAACAGAGTGCATAATTCAACCAGAAAACACATGAACCAGCACAGGTCTGAAATAATTAACCGCATGCAACATATGTATGCGCCTGAAGGCACCAATAACACCAGAGAGCGCCTCACGAGAGTTCTCAGGAAATCATAGATTGGAAAACTGAAGACACGCTTAGAAATGAAAAGAAAATTCACCATACAGTAAGGATTATCCATTAAAGGCAAAAAGTTCAACACAACTTTAAAACTCTGTCAGGCCATGACACATAACAAACTCATGCCTACGAGGAATTGCTAGTATTCACAAATCCGCCACCGCACAGGAAGCGTAGGTAGCATACAACGCTGGAGTCATAGCAAAACCCTAGATAATAAAGAACTTCAGAAACCCTGGTCGGGTATAACAAAGTTTTATATACATCCATTGTTATAATCAAAGACTAACTTAACAAGGCAAGGCAGCCTGGGCGCCTGCCAGAGTCTCAACGCCTTCAGTAACGAACACTGGAACTGGGTGCGGGCACATAAATCCCATAGCAAGGGTTAAATACCTGTGCAAACGAGCGATGACATTAGTTGTTGAGCCGAAGATTAGGTAGCAGCCGAGCGGAGAAAGATGTACCTGAGAAGCACACGGACCCTGCACCTGTCAACCAAAAACCCAAATTATCAGTGAACGGAGTCTAATGCAAATCATTGAGAGCTAAATCGAAACAATAAGTTAAAAGCAACCTTTTACCTGAGCAAACGCAGTTGGGGCGTCTGGGGCGAGGAATGGACAGTTGGAAGAAAAATCGATCAGCCGAGACGGGAAACTCTAAACACACAACCCACAGTCAGTATGCGCGAAAGCCATTTGTGGAAAGCCAGAGCAAGACTTGTGAGGTTGCAAAGACTACCTGGTGTGATAAGCCATCGGTTCGTATGCAGGTAAACTCCCATCGACCAACTGTGCAACCGAACAGAAAACCCTAAGGTGCAGAACCTATCTCCAGAGGTTTCGGCGAGGCAACGCAATGACTGCAGAGTCAGTTATGGGTGGGTAGTCATTACCCAACCCTAGCTAATCTGCACCGTCGGTTCCGGATGGCCATCGACGGCCAGATGCTTGCCAGGGTCGGATCGAGGGTACAAATGAATATCCCGAGGCATTAAATCATTACCGGATCCCAAGAACCAATAAACATTGATACATATGCATAAACCAAGATTTTGAGTTGTAATATCACCGAAGCCTCCAGATTTTAATGATAATAATAAACCAAACGTTATGTCAAGATTTGTGATAATCAAACGTACAGCAATGCGTGTCAGTCAACTCGTGAACATCGCAAATGCATTACATTAACAACACATTGTTAAATGTCAAAGTGTTCATGACCGCCATATAACAATTACCCAAAGTTTATCAGTTGAATGTTTTTTTTTTTATTGATTATTACTGTAGTAACTTCGTTTTTATGATGTGGGTGACAGGAGTTGCTTACATTTTTTTGTGCTTTCAACTTGGTTACTTGCAATGGTCTGTATAGATGGAAAAAGTCTGGGAACTTCACTTACAACACATAAAATGAGGCAAGTGTTGTTGACTATGTTATTGGTTCACAAAGCTTAATAGAAAGGATATATGAAGTTAATATTGAAGAGCATATTTGGGACTTGAAATCAAATCATAACCCAATTTATATAAAGTTATCTTGGTTATAAGAAAGATAGAATAGGAGGAAAATCCAATGTTCTCAACAATCGACATCAAGGGACAAAATTCTTCTAACACAAGAAAATTGCACTATCTTCAAAAAAATGTTTGAGATATCAATTCACAAGGAGAAAATTGGTCCCCAAAGCCGCAAAACCATGAGCTAACAAATATAATCTAGGGTGTACTTGAGGAGTGCAAAAGAGCAAAAAATAGGAAATCAGAATCAAATTGTTTTCCTGTGAATGCGTGGTTTGAAGAGGAATGCAAAATGGAAAGGAGAACCTTGAAAAAGGAAGGATAGGGAAAGATGAATGTAAAGTTATATAAGAATATTTTAAAAAGGAAAAAATACGAGTTCATGCAAACAAGGCAAGAAGAGTTCATATATCTAGGCAAAAATAACCCAAATTTTTTTTGGCAGGAAATTCAACCAAGGAAGAAGTAATTTGAAAATAATATTATATCCAATGAGTGGTTGGAATATGCAAGAAAACCCTATGAAAAAGACTTAGGGGTTGAGCCTCCTTCGAGGATAAACACAACTACAAATATTTTCACAGTATAGGAGATGGAGACAGGAATTAAAAAGTTGAAAACAAGGAAGGCAAAGGACTTGGTTGAACTTCAAGCAGAATATATAATGTGGGGAATGAACATTTTGGTACCGCGCATCATGGAAATATTCAACAACGTAATTCAACAAGGATTCCTAAGGGATTGGACAACTAGTATAACAATACCCCATTTTAAAAATTGGAGACATTAATAATCCTTTGAACTATAGAACCATTATGATCAATTCTTTGTTTGCAAAGTTTTTCAGTGGCATGGTAGAAAATATAATCAATAAGTGGTCAAAAGTAAAAGAAAATAGGGCAAAAGGGCAAGCGGGTTTTAGGCTGAAGCAATCTATAGTAGATCATGGTATCACGCTGAGACACATTGTTGAAAAGGTTTGGGGGAAAAAGAAGAAGTATTTTTCTTCTTTGTTGACTTCAAACAGGAATTTGACACGGTCCCTAGAGATAAGATGTGGCATAGAATGGAAGAACTTGAAATTCCTTTACAATATAAAGTTGTTGTCCATAGGCGTTATGAAGAGGTGAAAGTCAAAATTATAACTCCAACACGCATTTCAGAAAGTTTTAGAAGTAACATCGGATTCAAGCAAGGTTGCCCTTTATCCCCTACCCTTTTTGGTTTATATTGACAAATTGGAAGAGTGGCTATATTTGAAAGGTGGGGATGGTGTTCGATTTGGGGAGTTTGTGATAAAGCTTCGTCTATATGCTGATGATTTTGTGTTGGTTTCTAAATCGGCCCATGGATTGCAGATGCACCTATATGGCCTTGAGAATTTCTGTAAAGCAATGGGGATGCAAGTCAATACCAGTAAGACCAAAGTAATTATTTTCTCTAATAAAAGCAAGCAAAGCCAACATAGATTCTTCTTTGAAGGCAAAATTATTGAAGTAAATGAATACAAGTATCTCAATATCAATTTCAACAACAAGCTTAATTGGGAGGATTGCAAAAAGAAAAGAATTTTAGGAGGGTGGAAAGCATTATATGCACTCCAAAACAGATGTAGAGAGGCAAAGTTATGGGATTGGAACACGATTAAAGTGCTTTTTGGACTCCTAATTTGTCCAGTGATATTATATGAGTGTGAATTGTGGGCTAGTAGCATCCCCGTTTCAAAATGGAAACAAATTGAAAAAATCCAAAAACGCTTGATCATGAGCAAGTTCAAAATAAAAAGTTCGGTTCCTTATGAGATAATGTTGAGTGAAACAGGAGTAGCTCCCGTCGAAGCAATTGCTATGGTGTGTCTTATAAGGTACCTAGAAAGAATTGAGCAAATGGGAGGAGGTATATGGCTGAAAGTTATCTTCAATGAAGGCATGAGTGAAAGAAAGAAATCATGGCTGAGACAAAATGACAAATGGATGCAAAAATGGAATATCTACCTTAATGAATGTACCAAAAATAGCAAGGAGTTAAATAATTTTGTGTTGGAGAAGTTCCGTAAGGGTATATGTGGAAAATATTTGGGTAGAAAGAAGAAGTACTATGTTCATGAATTCAACCCTACTTGTGATCTCCAACTAAAAGAGTACATTGGAGCTAGCATTTAGTGGAGAGCATAGATTCTTATTGCTCAATTAAGAACTAACTCAAATCAAATTCGGTGTGAAACGAGATAGTGGAAGAGACCTAAAGAAGCTTGGGAAGAAAGGGTGCATACTTTTTCCACTTCTGGGGCAGTGGAATCAGAAAAGAATTTCATTTTGGAATGTGATGCTTTCAACGACATCAAGGAAAATTACCACAGCATGTTAACATCAATTCTATGGAATTGTCTTTTCAGTGAGGGAACTGTTAGAAGGTTGGGTCAGCTCATCATCAATTTGACTGAGAAAAGGATTGAATTATAGAAGGCAAAAAACAAGGAGGTTGGTAGTCCCATAGACTATTTTTAGTCTTGTGGACATTAAAATATCATTCATTCATATATAATCTCATAAATTGTGCAGGAATTCCAACTTATCCCATGCTTCTTTATCAATATTATTTTAACCCTAATTCTTTTTGAAAAATTTTCAATTTGAGTTCTCTAACAATAAACTAATCAATCGAAACATTTAATAAAGTAAATGATGTAAATTTTCATAGAGGAAAACTTTATAAAAAATTGTAAAAACATTGTGATAGGGTTTGATATGTTTTATGTACACACTAAAGGTACATATGATTAATAAAAATGTGATTTTTTAATCGGAGTAAAATTTAAAATTAATTTTAAGTAGAAAAATAAATAAATTAAAGAATATAATTTATTGTTAAAGTATAATTTAATGTTGTTTTTTAAAAGTTTATTTTAGATATTTTCCCCTTTTATGTTAGATAAAAATGATGATTTAATTTTTATTTATAGGGAAAGATTAATAATACTTTTTCCATTATTTATTAATAATTAAATTAAAATATAATAAATATTTTACAAATTATCTAATTCAAAATTCATATTTACATCTATTATTTTTTAAGAATGGTTAAGCCACTTTAAAGAAGGACAACCCATAAATTATTTTAAAAACATTAAATGAAGAAAAACATGTGGCTCTTTTTTTTTTAATACACTAAATAGAATGAGACACATAGATAGATGGCTGAGGAAAAGCTTCCTTCTACTACAAAATTTATGCAAAATTTGATATTATTGTAGTGTTGTCATTGTTATGCGAGTGCATCATGTATAATTTCATGGCCATGCCTTATCATATATAGTTTTTTTTTGGCATATCAATTTTCTGAACAAATAAGCCAATAAATATAAAAGAAAAGAAAATCCAAACGGAGAAGTGAGTAATAAAACAAAAACTGAGAACTCAAAAAAATGACCTTTCAACCAATATCAAAGAACTCCCAATATTTTTTTTGTTTTGTTTTGTAAATTTAGTAGTTCCTTACCATTTTCTATTTATAAAAAAAGATAGAGTAAGTTGGAACATATTCACAGATGGTGGCCTCAACCTGCCCGTAGGAAACCAGGTCTGTTGGCCACCTTAGGGCATTAAATGCCATCCAAAATTGCAATTGTTTCATTTGTTTACTTGCCGCCATGGCCTGTTTACTGTTTACTGTTTACTATCAATCCTATTAAACAACATGAAATATAAAAGCTATCCGTAAAAAGCATATTAACTTAAAGTTAATTAACCATCTGAAGAATCTATTGGTGCCGGGTCCTTTGCTGTAGATCCCGACATATCAACCTGCTGCATCTGTTGTAGCTATCTTTCAATCCTGCTTATATGAGCAGTGGCATGATATTGTGACACCCTTATCTCCCGGATATCTGTTTTGATTTCCTGTAATATTGAAAGCACCTGGGGGTTCCCTTCACTTATCTGTAAGCTTTGAAGTGCTTTAGCAAGAACACATTTCAGAGTCCAGTAGGTGTGTATTGATTGATGAAAGAGGGAGAGATGTCCTCTCATACTCCCAGGATCAACAAAAAAGTCCATATTCTCCTCCTAAACCTCAATATCCTCTTATTTACTATCACTTTCTCTTTCCCATCCATGAATGACATTCCTAATTTGCGGAGAGTTTCCTGCTGCATAAAATTCAAACAAATTTTCCATTATTTCGTTTTTCGACCTTCTTCCTCTCTTACTGGTACCGGCATCATTTTGCGCCAATTTTTTCTTCCCGTTATCCTTTGGTTGGCGTTTTGTTGCCTGCCTTTACACCATTTCACTCCTCTGGTTGAGGATTACGAGCCACAGATTATCTAAACATACAAAGTTTGTGAGAGAGCTTGTATAGGGTAACAATTTGTAAACACAGAACCCGATAAATTCAGTGAGAGGCCCCGTCAATTTGTGGAGTTGCATGCAATTCCTATTACAGACACTTGTAATTAAAGACATTTGACCAAGAACCTCATAATTAGATGCCTGACCCAACTTATCTATCCTACCAGACTGACAGAGATAAATATCCATCTTGTTTTGTGAGGAGCCTAAAAAGGGGTAGAAACAGAGAAGCGTCATTTCCATTTTATAGGCATGACCACCATAGTAATAGGAGCAGACTCCTTCAATTTTTTCATGGCGTTGCATTTTTAAGATTTCACGTAATTGAGCTTGTTGTGCAAAGCTGCAACAAGGGCAAGCACAGATACATTCAAATAGCAGATTCCTACCCTGAATTTTACATGGACTGCGAAAACAAGGGTTTATGTCCTGCTTGGCTAAATATTGAGAATTTCTACCCTTCCCACAGTCATTACAATGCCCAGAATGAAAATGATGCATTGGCTTAATTCTGTCACTACTCCTAGATTCACAATGCAAGGCCCTACTGTTACCAATGACTACAGTAAACATGATGTAAAGGATTGGAACTAGAGCCGTAACCATAACATACTGATAACCCTGAGGACATAACAGTTGCTGGCTTGGCACGACGAGGCCTGTAGCTTTCGCTTCCGCTCCTCTGCAAGAACTGCTGCCAGAAAGAATGTTCTAGTCATTAACCTGATTTTTCCTTAACCCCCTCCTATGATGTTTCCAATGTAGGTCTAACGGGAATAGTTGGCATCCCGCTATCATCATCATGAGGGCAACATGTAGAGTACCATCTACCTTAATTGCAGGGTTAATGACTGCCGGCCGGACGCACACCATCACATGCCTGTCGCTCTCGTCCGTTCGCCACTTTCCCTCCTTATCTATCCACTTGGCACCCCGATCGGGGGTCTCTGGATTTGTCTTTATATCTTTCAATTATGATTTGTAGGGAGTGTAACTCAATGTCCCATACCCGATATCCTTGATTCACATCCAACTGGTGCCCCTCATTGCTACATCCCCAGTTGGCAAGGTAATCTGAAGCCTCATTGCCTATTTTGCGTACATGCGAAGGTATCAAGTAGCCTATTTCTTGGATTAGTTTGCCTATCTCCTGTATGAGACGTGTTGTCCTCCAAATCTTACTTGTTTTCTCCCATGGCATCCCTTGCCACAGCTTCCTTAACACCCCTGTAACCATTGCAGAATCTCCTTCCACAATTAATCGGTGGTAATTCTCTTAGGCCACTATTATAAGCCCCTGTTTGACCGCTGTTAGCCCTGCCTCCTTGTTTGTAGCAAACCCTATATCCACAGCATAAATCTTGCAAGCTGCTCCAAGGCAATTTCTAAATATTCCTCTTGACCCTGCCTGACCTGGATTTCCTTTGGATGCCCCATCATAATTAAGTTTTATGAATCCCAGTTGTGGTAGTCAAAAGATATCACCTATGGTTTGTCTTGGTGGCTTGAATTTCCATAGCGCATTTGCCAACATTTGAGGTTTTAAATTCAATTTGTTTAAAATGTTTCGTTCCATTCGTATGGCTTTCCAGTGTTTTTCTGTCCATTTCTCTACCAAGATGGTCTCCCGTGTGTTTTCAATAATCCCTTGCCATATTTGATTTATATTGCAAATCTCAGCCCTAAATATGTGACGATTTCTCTCTTTCCAGATTCGCCACAATATCAATCCTATTGAAAATCTCCACGCTCTATTGAGAACTTCACATTTGTAACCTCCTTTTCTCCATTTTATGATTGTCTCATTAATGCTAGTGTTATCTCTGTCAGTCTGTTGAAATAAATCTGTATTATTACTCAAGAGAATTTTTGCCGTGTCACAAGTATTTAGTAGATGTTCTTTGGTTTCAGATTTCCTGTTACACATTTGACCTTGTGAAGGGCCATACATACCTCTCTGCTGCAAATGATCCCATGTGAGGATCTTAGAATGACTTAGTAACCAGAGAAAGTGTTCCACTTTTGGTCAATGTTTCTCTGCCCAAATTTTCTTCCAAATTGGTACTGCTATATTATGGAGGTTGTTTGCTTTGAAGTAGTATCCTTCCTGGATTGTAAACATACCTCTGCCTTGATAGCCCCATATCAGTATGCCTTCACCTATTGCTGCAACTACCTTCCTCGTTTTCATCTTCTTTTGAAGGTTATTCCATTGCATTGTCTCAGGGGCCTCTCTCCAATCTTGTTTTTCCTTCCATTTTCTCCATTGTCTGTCATCTTGTTGACACCAATAGTGTTCTATCGTTCTCCTATTTGGCATATTTGTAAATAGAAATATTTCTCCCAGATCTAGGCGGCTGAATAATTACTCCCCTTGTTGCCATGAGTCTTCCCAAAACAACGTTGTTCTGCCTGCCCTTATTTCCCATAAACTATGCTGCCTTATTAGGTCTCTATTGATGGTTGCTAAATTCCATATATTTGACCCTTTAAGAGTGTTATCTACTTTCAGTTTTCCAACTCTTATACTGGGCATGTCATATTTTCTCTCCCATATCTGTTTCCAGAGATCAGGACCTCCTTGTAGCCATCGCCACCATAATTTCGCTCCCATCACCTGATTTAACACATAGGGGTCTCGGAGGCCCACACCCCCTTCTACCTTCAGTTTTATAAGTTTTTCCCATGAAATAAGTGCCCATTTTAGAGTTTCTTGGACCCCCTGCCAGAGGAATTTCTTAAATATCTGTACCATGCTATTACATATTGTTTTTGGAATTGCCCTCCCTGAGAGTTGATACACCAGTATTGCTTGAAGTATGGATTTCAACAATATTGCTCGACTTGGGGCATTCAAGGAATGAAATGCCCAGTTTTGTAATCTTTTCTACAGACCATTGAGCAGGTCCTTCCATCCAGAAACTCTTAGTGAAGTAGTGTTTAATAGTGAACTCCCAATATTGTGGCAATGGAAAACCCGGAAAAAAACACAAAAAATTGGGATAGCGATGGAAATTTGGGTAAACATTAAAAGAAGCAGCTATAAACAAACTACTAGAAAAAGACAACCAAATGCTTAAATGCCTTTATAGTTTTTATATACAACTATGTAGAGAAAGAAATATGGAGACAACTTGTCAACTATTTGAGATAACATGGTTACTTGTTGATTCAAAATAGTATAAGAAAATTAATCAAAAGAAAAGTTAATACAACCCATTAACATTCAAAAAAATCAAATAAATTCAATTTTCGTTGAGCATTGGAAATGGTAATATTTACCGGGCCGTGAAAGTTTAATTCTAGAGTTTTCTAAAATGGGACAAAGAACTGACATGACGACTTAGTACCTGTCACTTAGTTTAAATAAAGCTAAATTAAAGTAAAAAGTTATGAATTTTTACCAAAATGGAAGCCTAAATAAATGCATGCAGGAAACTAAAACTAGAAGAAAAAGAGCTAAATTTGGAAAACAAGAGATTAGAACAAAAGAATCATAATATTTTGAATTTAAAAAAATTAAAAATTAAAAAAAATAAAAAATAAATAAAAAATTGAGAAATCCCTTGTTGAAAATGACAACAAGAAAATATTGATTTAATTTTCCCTTGAATTAAATTAGGAGAAAATTGTAGTTCCACATCAGAAGACAACAAGAATGTGTTAACTAAGTTAGTTTGACTTAGTTTGCTCACTTAATTCGAGTTGAGGGTCTAACTTGAGTCATGTAGAGTGTTTCCAAAATTTTAGGAGCTTAGGTTGAGTTTAATTTGAGTTGTAATAATTTAATTAAGTTAAATTGAATTAAAGTCAATTAAACTAGTTCCAACTATTGGAGGAACTAGTAGGAGGTCTATGTAGTGGGGTGCAACTTCAGTGTTCAACCAGTTAACTGATAAATCAACCATAATTAACCCATGCATGCATGAAATAAGAGTTTCCCAGTTGAGATTGGAGTTCAAGGGCAGTGTACTATCAATTGTATAATTATCTAAGTTGTGAAGGTGGTGCATGCAGTCAAAGAAGGACCTATAGGGATTGCGTAATTCAGGATGGGGATTTCCCTAATTAATAGGGGGATAATTACCAAGGAAATTGTGCAAGGAAATAGGGACTTGGAAAAGTATAAATTTGGTTAAGTATTGACCAGAGAAGGCTTGTGAAGCAGTGAGATAAATTGTACTAGTGCAAAGATTGTTCAGACTGGAACAAGCATTGTATTTATACTCTATTTTCTAACTAATGCACTACAAATAGGAATGGGTTTTGAGCAGTGGATTTCCCCTAGATATATCCTTGTGTATGTGTGTTAATTATTTCATGTCGCATGTTTTTTATATTAATTCTCAATGGTGAATTGCTTTTCGCAGATGAGTAGAGTAGATTTGAGTCTTATGTTTTAGAACATTACATAAGCAATATTGAATCTATAATTAATTTATACATCGTATCGAAGCTAGAATCACATTAGAGAAGAAAATTTAAAGTTTGTGTAGGAGGTTTGGATTTCAAGATCACTGTTGCAGAATTTCTCCTAGACTGAGAAGATGACTTCCATGAGACTCAGGCTCGAGTATGCTCTGGAAGGAACCACAAATTTTCTGGCATGGAAGATCTGTATGGAGGTGGTATTAGATGATAGCAAGCTACTATATTACATCAAGAAAAATATAGTAAAACCCCCTACAACTGATGCCTAGGATCTCGCTTAGTGGAAGAAGGATGTAGCTAAATCAAGGAGGATCATATTGGAGGGAGTTCGAGATCATATTGTCTCAAATCTCCACAGGAAAGAAACTCCATTCGCGATGTGGAAAACACTGACAAATTTTTTTGAGAACAACAATGACCACAAGTATTTGGCACTGAAAGACGATCTTTGTAGCATCAAAATTCAAAAGAATGACACAATTCCACAATACCTGAGCAAGTTTACACAGTGGCGTGATGAACTTGGAGGGGTTGGCATTACTGTTCCAGAAGAATATTTGGTAGCTCTAGCTCTATTGGGTCTTCCAAAGATAGGGCATAATTATCAAGATTCTGTTAATGTTAGAGATAAACTACCAAGTTGGGAGAAGTTATGGTCTGATCTAGTTCAAGAAGAAGTAAGGTGGGACAATCGATATGGGACCTCATCCAAAGAAGTGGAAGAGGACCTTGCATTAGTTAGCAAAGGAAAGAAAGCCAAGGGAAACAAGTCCCAAGGTGAGGAGGGAAAGAAGAAGGACTTGTCCAACATTAAGTGCTTTAATTGTCATGAATTCAGGCACTATGCCACGAAATGTCCACAAAAAAATGCAATCAAGAAGGATCTTACATTAACAACAACAGGTGAAGCTCTAGTTTCACAATTTGATCTTGATTTTACTCTCATTTCATGTATGGAAAACAAAGTAAAATGAAGCATGTGGTATCTCAACAAAAGTGCCTCGTTCCATATGGCGGGGAATAGATATCTCTTCAACGACTTGGAGGAGAAAGACCTCAAGTAGAACATTAAGTTCAGAGATGATGGGAGGTATAACGTGACCGATATCTGTACAAATAATTTTCGGAGGGAGTTTGGCTCCCCTCTCAAACTCAAGGATGTGATGCTTGTTCCAGGACTAAAGAAGAATCTTGTTTTCGTCGCGGTATTGGAAGACTATGGCTACAATGTGATATTTAGCAAAGGGAAGGTTTTCCTTAGACACATCGCCATGGGACAAGTGAAGCAGATTAGTTTGCGAGTCAATAACCTATATGCACTTGAGGTTGAAGATGAATAGAAAGCCTTGATGAGAAAGGAAAAGGTTATAGACTTGATGGTTGAGAGGGATCATGAATTACCTCTCAAAATGTAGCCTCAACAAGTTGTGGAGCAACCACAGATGGAGAAGCAGAGAGGAGGCCGAGTGGAGACATCTACTCTGTTGGAAATACTGAGGGGGGGGGGGGGGGTGAATCAATATTCCTTTCAATTAGAGCATTAGTTAATATTCAATTATAATCAGTGTTTGTACAATGATAGTAGCAAACAAGAGGAACACAAATGCACACAGTTTTTAAGGTGGAAACCAACTTCGGTACAAAAACCACCTAATTCTTTTCTAATAATTATTTAATATTCAACTCCAATTGAAAATAAAGCTCAACATTGCTAGAATCTAGAAAAACATTCTTCTCCAGCTTCCACTGGACGGACGCTCCAATGCCCGAGATTCTTCAGTAGTCAACTGAACGGATGCCCCAACACCCAATGAGCTACAACTCACCCTAGCACCCCCCTACCGCCCTGTAGAAGAATAAAAGAAGAATGGACTCCCGTACCAGGGAAAATGGTCCACTTTATAATGATATAGAATGATGTTGAAGAAGAAGACACACTAGAACATAACCCCAACTATGACACAACCACCTAATGATGATCCTAGACCACCCGACACTGCCTCTTCAACTCTTGGCAGATAGACACTAGTACAATTTGTACAATAATGTATTTACAATGACTTAGTACAATGATACATTTACAATGATTGTATGCAGTGTTGCCCACTTGAAGACTTCATATGATGAACTTCTTGCTACTGTTATGCACCTTGGTTTCTTCTCTTGTCATGCTACCCTCTGCTGCACCTTGCTTTGCTTTGCTGCTCTAGAAAGTCTGGTCCTTTGCAGCCCTTGACAACACATGATCTAGTTTTTTCTTGCCTTCTAGGAGCTCGATATTGAATCTGGTGTATCTCTGTTATTACAAATCCCAAATATCTAATTTTTGGTCCTGTAGTATTCCTCTAAGTCATCTTTCCAATACCACAGGTTTGACCCAATTTCGATTCTTCAAGGGAGAGTTATACCCAATCTCTCACAATGCCCTAATTATGGACTGTTTTAGAAGAGAAAACTTGTACAGCGTGCAACGTGTTACTGTTTATTCATTCGGCTCTAAAATTGATAGACCGAAAACTATAGTCTATGCACTATCTTTTGCTTTTTACAAAATTCCAATCCGATACTCAAAGAGAGAGTTATGATGATTTTCCCAAGGTCACTTTTTTGAGATGAATTTCAGGAGCCTGCAAAAACACTTACTTCCACAGATCATATCTCCGAAAATGTTGCGCACCTTGATCTGAAATTTTCACAGCAACTTCCTTAGGATTTCAGCTTCGCCTCATAAAAATTTCAGCTTCTGAATCTTTGTAGAAAAGAAATTTAGAGTGAAAATTCCACAATGACCTGTTTCAGATAGTGAAATCCCTTGCATGAGGAGGATATGAGGATCACAATTTATATAAATTCTTAGGTTGAGAGGGGCTTCAACAACTGAATGTGGGAGGGATTTTAGGAGCTTAAAAAATATTAATTATGATTTTTCAATGACCCATGCCACAACCCCATGGGGTTTTAGCCCACTAATTGGGGGTACAAACTTCAAACATGAATATTTCTCAAACCATGAAGAATTACATGGCGTGCCATATATCAACGGAAACATCTCGACAAGTAGAAACCATCAAAAGAATTATTGACCCACAATATATTAATTTTGTAGGTAAAAATTCCCATGAAATATTGGGTTAGCCCCTAGTGCTGCTTGGGTTGACATCAATGACAATCGTTGATCAACAATATCCCCCTTTGGCATTGATGGCAACACAAGCACTCCCCTTGAGATCATGATGCCTCTTCCTACAACATTATCTCCCCATTTGACATCAATGGAAAAGGGTAAATCCCCCTGAAACATAACCATCCCATGGAATTGTACACACTTCCACTCCCCCTGATGCACAACCATCTTGTGGACCTGTACACACTTCCACTCCCCCTGATGCACAACCATCTTGTGGACCTATACACACTTCCACTCCCCCTTTATATTCTGAATGAGAAAAATCTAATGAGAACTTGGGAGAATCCCAAGCTTCTGGTGAAGCTATTCCAATGCTTCACGAGTACTCTCACGATCATCAACACTTCCTGCCCAATCTGCATCTGTAAAGGAATGAATAATGAGATTGTTACCCTTGGGATACCACAAGCCATATTCTATTGTTCCCTTTAGATATCGAAGAATTCTTTTGATGGCAATAATATGTGATTCTTTTGGTGCTGCTTGGAATCTTGCTACTTGTCCAATTGCTTGCATAACATCTGGCCGAGAGCTTGTTACATATAGAAGACTACGAATCATAGATCTGTACAACCTTTGATCCACATCCTTAGATGAGTCGTCTAGGCTCAATTTGCAACCTGTTACCATTGGAGTAAGGATGGGTTTGCAATCTTCCATTTTAAATTTCTTGAGCATTTCCTTGATGTATTTGGATTGACATATAAATATTCCTTTCTCTTGCTGAGATATTTGAAGCCCTAAGAAGTATGTCAGCTCACCAAGTAAAGACATCTCAAAATCACTTTGCACCTTTGTAGCAAACTTCTTACTTAGTAGATCATCATTGCTACCAAATATTATATCATCCTCTTTAGCTATTAGACATGCTTTAGTTGCATAATCTAGAACATATATGTCATTTGGAGCTCGACTTGCTGTAGCCACAATTTCACCATACATGCCTTTCCTGATTTCACATTTTGTGGAGTTGAATAGTATTGTGTGTCCTTGATCACACATTTGTCCAACACTGAGCAGATTGTGATTCATGTTTTCAACCAATAGAACATTCTTGGCTAGAGCATCTTTGCTTCCGAGAGTGACAGTACCTGCTCCTATAACATTTGAAGACCCATCATTTCCAAAGGACACGGTTCCATCCTTCTTCTCTTTCAGAGATACAAATTTATTTCTATCTCCAGTCATATGCGTTGAGCAACCGCTGTCAACATACCACACATATTTTTTCTTTTGAGCCTTGAAAGCGAGAGCACAATTATCAGTCTTCTTCTTATTCCATGTTTGTTCGTTTTATGGCTTCGAAGATTCTTCTAAAGGATTTTCAAGTCTGCAGTCTTTGGCTATGTGTCCAAAGTTTCGACATTTGTAACATTCAATATTATTTCTTAAATGTTCAAATCTATTGATGTTTCGCTGAGCCCTGGGAGGTTCATATTTGACAAATCTCCTGGAATTGTATTCGTTCCTAGGGTACGTGTGACATTCTACAGCTTTATGACCAGATTTTCCACATGAATAACAGTAGCCATAAAAAATATGTTGGTACCTGGATGGAAATTTTCGTCGATGAATTCTCTTCCAAGGTTGTTCTTGTGAATCTTGTCCAACGAAGTCTACATGCATGTCAGATCTCATAAGTCCATTTTATTTTGTTGTAGAAGGTCTTGCTTCTTCTTCTTTGTAACCAATGCTAGTTATATTGTTGTAAGATCGTTGATTATTGATGAGTTATTCCAATGCCCTTGAGTTGTTGGCATAGTTTTGGATAGTTTTTTCTTTCTTCACTTCCTCACGCAATGAGACTACTTTGGCTTCTAATTCTTCCCTTTCTTGGTTGCTTTCTTCCAAATTATTTTGAAGTGACTCTTCAATGCATTTGTGTTCTTCAACTTCAATTTTGAGACCTTGAACTTGTCCTTCAAGAGTATTGGAACAAATCTTCTCTGCCTTGAGATCTTTTATAAGCTTGATTGCTTCCTTATAAATTTATTCTATGGTCAATCCTTATTCTTCGTTGTTTGATACCTCTTGTTTATTGTGCTTGGCCATAAACAATACTCTCTCATTGGCTTCTTCTTCGCTGTCATTTTCTTCATTGGATGATGAGCTATCTTCTTTAGAGAGAAAGTTCCTTGTGGATCCTTGCTTGTTGAATTTCTTAAAGCCTTTCTTTCCTTTTGAGTTGCCATCACTTCTATTTGGACATTTTGCTGCGAAATGCCCAACCTCATCACAGCCGAAACATATCAATGGAAGTTTACCTTTGAATTTTCCCTTACTAATTTTCAGTTTTCTTGTGAAATAAGCATATTCTTCATCTGAAAGACCTTCTTCATCATCTCCCTTTTCTTCACACTTGCAGGTGCATGTATTTTCAATTGAAGGTTGTTTATCCTTATATGTTTTCTTAGATGCAATGAACGCAGTTTCTAGATTCGAAGTACCCTCTTCTTCATCAAGTCTCATTTCATATGCTATGAGAACTCCATGTAATTCCTCTTTGCTGAGTTTGTCCATATTTGCACTGTATTCTAAGACCGATACCTTTGGGTTGAATCTTCCTGGTAATGTTCTAAGAATATTTCGTATAATAGTCTTCTCATCAACTGGCTCTCTCAATCCTTCCAGAGTATTGGTTATTTCATCAACGTATTGGAAGTATGTAGCAATGTTGCAATCTTCTTTCATTTTGAGTTGCTAAAATTTTGCTCTATAGATTTGAAGCTTTGCTTCTTTGAAATTTGAGTCACCTGCATATATATTCTCAAGCTTGTCCCATACATTTTTGGTAGTTTTACAACCCAACACCTTATGATAAGAAGATTCAATAAGTCCACTGATAATAATATTCTTTGCTTTTGTATCATTTACCAAATTCTTCTTACATTGATCTAAAATTTTCACAGTAGCTTCCTTAGGATTTCGGCTTCACCTCATAAAAATTTCAGCTTCTGAAACTTCGTAGAAAAAAAGTTAGAGCGAAAATGCCACGATGACCTGTTTCAGATAGCGAAAGCCCTTGCATGAGGAGGATATGAGGATCACAATTTATATAAATGCTTAGGTTGAGAGGGGCTTAAACAAGTGAATGTGGGAGGGATTTTAGGAGCTTAAAAAATATTAATTATGACTTTTAAATGACCCATGCCACAACACCATGGGGTTTTAGCCCACTAACTGGGGGTACAAACTTCAAACATGAATATCTCTCAAACCGTGAAGAATTACATGGCGTGCCATATATCAACGGAAACATCTCGACAAGTAGAAACCATCAAAATAATTATTGACCCAGAATATATTAATTTGGTAGGTCAAAATTCCCATGAAATATTGGGTTAGCCCCTGGTGCTGCTTGGGTTGACATCAATGACAACCGCTGATCAACATACTCAAGCAGAGACCTCCATTAGGTGGAATTTCGAGCCAAGTGGGTAGAGGGAGAACATGCAGCCATACCTCTAGTTGAGACGTGGGGCGATGTGAAGCAATAGTCTCAGAAGTGCATAAATTTGGGCAGGGTACAATGAGGTGTTTTTGTCTCATGGATCATTAACTTGCTACGAGGGCCCACAATATTCAGTAGAAGGAGGATCAATGTCAGTCAGATATTGAGGAGTGTAAATCTATGTTGACAACAGAGCAGGTGGCTCAGTAGTTGAGTAAACAACAACACAATTTTCCCAATAGACAGTTACAGATTGATTCAATGATTATTTGTAATTATTTTTATGTATGCTTCTTAGTTGCAGATGTTGTAGTAGCAACAAAAATAGAGAGAAGTGTTGCATGTAGTACATTCCAAAGGTGATAGATCGGGGTAGATGATCCCTTTCATGTTGAGAGGGAGTGTTGAAAATGACAACAAGAAAATCTTGATTTAATTTTCCCTTGAATTAAATTAAGAGAAAATTGTAATTCCACATTACAAGACAACAATAATGTGTTAACTAAGTTCGTTTGACTTAGTTGGATCAGTTAATTCGAGTTGAGGGCCTAACTTGAGTCATGTAGTGTGATTCCTAAATTTTAGGAGCCTAGGTTGAGTTTAATTTGAGTTGTAATAATTTAATTCAGTTAAATTGAGTAGAAGTCAGTTAAACTAGTTCCAATTGTTGGAGGAGCTAGTAGGAGGTTTAGTAGTGGGGTGTAACTTCAGTTTTCAACCAGTTAACTGATAAATCAACCATAATTAACTCATGCATGCCTGAAATACGAGTTACCCAGTTGAGATTGGAGTTCAAGGGCAGGGTACTATCAGTTGTATAATTATTCAAGTTGTACACATGGTTCATGCAGTCAGAGAAGGACCTATAGGGATTACGTTGTTCAAGATGAGGATTTCCCTTATTAATAGGGGGCCAATTCCCAAGGAAAATGCATAAGGAAATAAGGACTTGGGCAAGTAGAAATTTGGTTAAGTATTGACCAGAGAAGACTTGTGAAGTAGTGAGATAGATTGTACTGGTGCAGAGATTGTTCGGACTTGAACAAGCGTTGTATTTCTGACTAATGCAATACAAATAGGAAGGGGTTTTGAGTAGTGGATTTCCCCTAGATATCTCCTCGTGTATGCGCGTTAATTGATTCATGTCACATGTTTTTGATATTGCTTCTCAATTGTGAATTGATTTCTGCATATGAGTAGAGTAGGTTTGAGTCTTATGATTTAGAACATTACATGAGTAGTATTGAATCTATAATTAATTTCTACAACCCTTAATAATTACTTTTAAATTCAAGAAAACTACAACAATGCCATCGAAACTATAATGTATAACTGTTTAACCTTTTATGTAATCCAAAGCTCCATTAAGAAAATGCGCTAAATTTAAGTTTAAAGACTCCTATAACCGCATAGTTCCATGTTAAGTACAAGTCTAACATGAGCCTAGAGGGATAAATTTTCTAAGAAAACATTATTTTTCTATGTAGAGCATAATTTATTTTTATTTTATAGGTGAACGTGTCAATTTGATGGAAGAACTTACACATCCACTCATACCGGTTGTAGAATGAGCCTCTCAGCTCAAAAACCATCTACTTTAATTTTGGTTTTAAATTTTCTTCTTAAAAACCGCCTTATGCTAATTAAATTTACTACCTGACGACCACCTTATACACGTAATGTAATTATAATTTTATTTATTTATTTGTTTATTTTTATTTTTATATGCCTCGAGTTTTCATTAAAGCCATGGATGGAACAATGTTGAGCATGCCACATTGTAGAGTGGAGTAATGTTTGTTATTAGAGTGTTTTTTCCTTAAATTTTGATATGCCTAGAGGTTTCATTAGAATCATGGGTAGAACAATGTTGAGCATGTCACATTGTCGAGTGTAGTGATGTTTGGAATTTTGATGTGATAAGGAATATATGCAAAACTTGGAGTTGGGAACTTGTAATATTAACATTATCATCATATCGCTAAATTAGGTATACACATAATTTTAGCTAATTTATCATCATATTATTACATAAGGTATATAATTTTAGCTATTTTATTATAATATTATATTATTTGTGTTTATATATTATAATAAAAAATGAAGAAAAAAAACTATATTATAAAAATTAATATTTTTCCATTCTTTTTGTTAATATGAAACATTCATATGCATTATTATACCAAATAACACATAAATATATATGAAATGCACTCTTGTATGAGACATGAGTCAAAAGTTATATTTTAGGTTTTAGTAAAGGAGTTGGTTACTTGTCCACAAATAAAAAGGCTGAAAAAAAAATACTCATGACTTTAATAAAAGCTCTAGCTATATCAAATTTCAAGAACAACAATCTAATTGTATAAGGTGTTGAGTAGGAAATTTAATTAAAATAAGGTGATTTTAAAGTAAAAAATTTAAAACCAAAATCAAAGTAGATGGTTTTTATAAGAGTCTTTAAACTTAATTTAGTGCATTTTCTTAATGGAACATTGGATTACATAGAAAGTTGACATTGTTGTAGTTTGTTTGAATTAATAGTAATTATAGAAAGAGTTAAGAGTTTTCTCAATTTTATGATTTTAAGTTTCTTAAAATTTCTTTCAAAATATTATGATTATTTTGTTGTAATCTCTTGTTATCCAATTTTATCTTCTTCTTTTTTTCTTTTAGTTTTGGTTCCCACATGCATTTATGTAGGCTTCCATTTTGCCAAATCTTCATAGTTTTTTATTTTAATTCAACCAAATTTATCTCTTTTTCTTGAGTTTTGGTTCTCATTGTGAATACACATTTATATAGGCTTCCATTTTGTCAAATCTTCATAAATTTTTACTTTAATTTAGCTTTATTTAAACTAAGTAATCATTGTTATGTAGCTTGTTAACATAGTAAGTTCTATACAGTATAGCAACATTCCACTTATAAAGTATTGAGTAAAATTTGATTTATTTCAAAAAGTTATACAAAAATGATGTAGGGGCATCTGAGCCGATTTGAATTCAAATTCGAATTTGGAGCTGAAGAGATGGGTATGCGAACAATCACACAAAATTGGGGCAAATTTGTTAAAAACCAATACTGAAATTTCTGTAACCGATGAAAAATTAATGATCTTCCATGTGCGTGAGTAGAAGAATAAGAGTTTTCTTTG
This sequence comes from Pinus albicaulis, assembly GCA_034641835.2. Lineage (NCBI taxonomy): Eukaryota > Viridiplantae > Streptophyta > Pinopsida > Pinales > Pinaceae > Pinus > Pinus albicaulis. The sequence goes on along the minus strand of CM076581.1, from coordinate 1,683,071,384 downwards.
AGCGATTCAGAGAGATTTTGTGGATCTCAATCGATTCTTCGTAAGTTCTACATAATAGCGAATCTGAAATGTGTGAGAGGGGGAGCGAGCACAATGTAACAGTGTGAGGATTTGTGCTGAGGCCGAAATGCCTTAGAGTATCTATAATGTTTGTATATAATAAAATTGCTGGTTATTTGGATTTTCTACATCTAAGTATGGTTTATTTTAGATTTAGATTTACGGTTTTAATTTTGTGCTAAGACTCTATGATCGACCATCGATCCCTGCAAGGATCGATGGCGATCCAATGCAAAATTTTCAAAGCATGATAATGGTTGCAGACTCGGCGGATTTTATGTCTTTAAGCCACTGGGTAACTCAGGATAGTATTGAATCTGAATTCCGTTGTGAAATCGATTGAATCGATGTATGATTATTGGGTTATAAATAGGAGAAAGGGTTGTGATATATATGCTTGCCGTATTTGAACGCATTTAATTATAATTATTTGGGTGATGAATGGCTATCGTATCTATTTTGTGAGAATAGCTCCATAAATCAAATGCATTTTCGGCTTTTTAAATGGGCAAAGTAAACAATGCTTGTATCTGATGATTGAATACAATTGAGCCATGTTATGAATTGAAGGCGTGATAACCAATGTGAAAAGCATCATTTGCTGAGAACAATATCAGTTGAGGTCAATTGCTGTTGTTTGAATTGATGCCGGAGAATTGTAATTCTAATTCCAACTTCAATGCAAAGTTTTAAATTTGTAATCGAATTTCGTTATTTGAACTGCTATCAAGGTCGATCGATCCTTCAGGACAATGGTGACAAGTTTGAAGGAATGCATTTAACTGCAAAGAAAACCTTGCGTTAAACGTTTTGAATTTCGGTTAGGTTTAAGCCTAAAGGCAACCAACGTTTGTTGGTTGGGATTATAGAACTTAATTATTGGTTCCATAGGTAAAGGTTTATATATGTGTAAGCATCAAAGTGGTGAAATGGAAGCAGAGCGGGACCATAACCCACAGGTCCCAAGATCGAAGTATCGGGTTTATGAATATGTATTTTGATACAATTTGAGTTTGCAGGTTCATTTTGAAAAATGAAAGGGGAACCTGCTTATGGTGGGTTCGCTCTTCATCAAGTGGTATCAAAGCAGGGAAATGATTTCCTGTGAAGGAGAAGGAGTTGCATACAGAGGAAGAAGAGGTACAGTTTTGTGAAGTTTTGTTAAGCTTGTGATTTTTATGTTTTGTGAAGGTAGCAGCAGAGGAAGGTAAGAAGATTGCAGCAACCTAGAGCAGGAGTGCTCAATGGTTCCACAAGAGCGAACCAAAGAGATGTCGAAAGACTGAGCTCAGGAGAGAAGCTTGGTGAGGCATCTGGTAGTAGGGAGGACTTGCTATTGCAGAGGTTTTGTTGCAGTTCACATAGGACAATTCCGTAGAGGATGTGGATTAGAATTGTTCAAGCATGCTGTTATAGGAAGATCACAAGGAGCAGTCCCACAAATGACGTGGGTAGAATTGCTGACAGTTAGAGAAGACATATGACTAGGAGGTCATAAATTTTTGTGCCTCAGGAGTCTGATGCAGGGGCATCTGAGCCGATTTGAATTCAAATTCGAATCTGGAGCTGAAGAGACGAGTATGCGAACAGTCACACAAAATTGGGGCAAATTTGTTAAAAACCGATACTGAAATTTCTGTAACCGATGAAAAATTAATGATCTGCCATGTGCACGAGTAGAAGACTAAGAGTTTTCTTTGAGAGATTCGGAGAGATTTTGTGGATCTCAACCAATTCTTTGTAAGTTCTACATAATAGCGAATCTAAAATGTGTGAGAGGGGGAGCGAGCATAATGTAACAGTGTGAGGATTTGTCCTGAGGCTGAAATGCCTTAGAGTATCTGTAATGTTTTTATATAATAAAATTGCTGGTAATTTGGACTTTCTGCGTCTAAGTATGGTTTATTTTAGATTTAGATTTACGGTTTTAATTTTGTGCGAAGACTCCATGATCGACCATTGATCCCTGCAGGGATCGATGGTGATCCAATGAAACATTTTCAAAGCATGATAATGGTTGCAGACTCGGCGGGTTTTATGTCTTTAAGCCACTATGTAACTCAGGATAGTATTGAATCTGAATTCCATTGTGAAATCGATTGAATCGATGTATGATTGCTGGGTTTTAAATAGTAGAAAGGGTTGTGATATATATGCTTTCCGTATTTGAACGCATTTAATTATAAGTCTTTGGGTGATGAATGGCTATTGTATTTATTTTGTGAGAAGAGCTCCATAAATCAAATGCGTTTTCAGCTTTTTAAATGGGCAAAGTAAATAGTGCTTGTATCTAATGATTGAATACAATTGAACCACGTTATGAATTGAAGGCGTGATAACCAGTGTGAAAAGCATTGTTTGTTGAGAACGATATCAGTTAAGGTCAATTGCTGTTGTTTGAATTGATGCCGGAGAATTGTAATTCTAATTCCAACTTCAATGCAAAGCTTTAAATTTTCAATCGAATTTCGTTGGTTGAATTGCTATCAAGGATGATTGATCCTTCAGGGCGGTGGTGACAAGTTTGAAGGAACGCATTTAACTATAGAGAAAACCGTGCGTTGAACGTTTTGAATTCTGATTGGGTTTAAGCCTAAAGGCAACCAACGTTTGTTGGTTGGGATTATAGAACTTAATTATTGGTTCCATAGGTAAAGGTTTATATATGTGTAAGCATCAGAGTGGGGAAATGGAATCAGAGCGGGAGCATAACCCACAGGTCCCAAGATCGAAGTATCGGGTTTATGAATCTGTATTTTGATACAGTTTGAGTTTAGAGGTTCATTTTGAAAAACGAAAGGGGAACCTGCTTATGGTGGGTTCACTCTTCATCAAAAAAGATAGTCCTTATAGCAAGAAAAGTATATGTACCTTATGAAATAAATTTCATTAAAACAAATATTAATGAAATTTTATTAACATATACCTTCTTTACAATATAGCTACATCCTAATATGGCTACATTCCACTTATAAAGCATTGATTAATTGTATGGTGTGAAATTTGATTTATTTCAATGAATTTCAGGTTCAAAGTTTTAATTTGATTAAAAAATAATTGAAAGTAAGAACCTATTAGAAAACATTTAATAAATCATTTTTTCTATTTAACCATACAATTTACCTCACTATAATCATTTGACAAATGGTCTAATAAGAGATATGAGATTTCCATAGTTAAACATATTGCTTGACATTTCTAGACATTTCCGGAGGCCAAGTGTCTTATGAATTTTAAATGGATTTGAAATTATTTTAAATCTTTGAATTACGTTTTAAAGTACATCAAAAACTTTTAAATCTACTTTAACTATATGTTTTATTTGACTTTAATATTATTATTATTATTATTTTTAATCGAAATTCAAAAATTAAAATTTTTAATTCTTATTTTCCAACTAATTTCAATACCGCAGTCCTTGTTTAATTATTTAATAATTTGAGATATGAATTCCTAATGTCATATTAACTTATTCGTCATCAAATTGGTCAAAATCTAATTATTATCTTTGATTTAGTTTTTGACCTTTCCCAACGGATAATAGTTTCATTCTACTGTAAATTTGTCCTTCTGGTAGGGTCCCTAATTATGGATGGAGTTACCATCCAAAGTGTTAGACAGATTTTAAATCCATTACGCAATTTTCTTTCGGAAATGTCAAGCAAAAATGACCTAATGTTATCTTCAAGGAGGGCATGAGTGAAAGAAAGAAAATAAAACACAGATGAGACAAAACTACACATGGATGCAAAAATTTGATATCTACCTCAATGTTTGTCCCACAAATAACAAGGAACTAAACAGTTACAGAAAAAGAGTCGGGTAGAAAGAAGAATTACTATATTGAGGAATTCAACCCTGCGTGTGATCTACAAGAAAAAGAGTACATTGGAGCTAGCGTTCTGTGGGGGGTAAACGTTCTTATTGCTCAATTAAGAACTAGCTGACATAAACTTCAGTGTGAAACAAGACAGTGGAAAAGGCCTAAAGAAGCTTGGGAAGAACGATTGTGTACATTTTGCACGTTTGGGGTAGTGCAATAAAAAAAAAACATTTCATTTTGGAATGTGATGCGTTTATGGGAATATGTTAGTATCAATTTCTTGGCATTGTCGTTTTGATGAGGATATTGTTGGAAGTTTGGGCCAACTAATCATCAATTTGAATAAGAAAAATATTGAATTGCAGAAAACCAAAAACAAGAACTCATGGTCCGATAGACTACATAGAATATTTTTAGTCTTATGGACCTTAACATATCATTTCATTTCATTAGAAGTTACCATCATCTCAAACTCACATTTTCTCATAAAAAGAAAACCAATATTCCAAATTCAACATATTCTCCAAAAAAAAGAAAACCAATATTCCAATGGTATCCCATTGTACGGTTGATTCTAGCTCTCTCTTGGGAGGTTTGGAACAAGGTAGCAGAAAATGGAAAAGGGTATGGGGGAATACTAGTTTTAGTGAAAGAAAAAGGAGGGTGTCACATTCAGTTGATGAAAGAAGATGCAAATAAACAATATTTATGGTTCAAAATATCATAAAATGAGGATCACATAAGAATTTCAACATGCTATTTTTCCCCTCAAGTCTCAAAAACTTTCAAAAATAAGGGGATATACATCAAGGGTCTGTATGCAGCTTTAAATCAAGATATTTCCACGTACTCTCAGGAGGGAGAAGTGCTTTTAGTGGGTGATTTTAATGCTAGAACAACAAATCAGCAAGCTAGTATTCTTTGTTGCAAAGAGGATCATAATCCTATTTGGCTCACTGAAGAGGAGAATCCCCACTGGGTGAGATGTTTAGAATATGAAAAAGTTAGCAATCATTTTGGAGAGGAGTTTCTTACACTGTGTGGTGCTTTCAACTTAATTATTTGCAATGGTCTAGATAGATGTAAAAGGTCTAGGAACTTCACTTGCAACAAATACAATGGGGCATGTGTTGTTGATTATGTGATTTATTCACAAATATTGATAGAAAAGATAGATGAAATTAAGACTGGAGAGCATAATTGGGACTTATTAGACCATAACCCAATTTATATAAAGTTAACATGGTTAGAAGAAAGACAACATAGGAGAAAAACCCAATGCACTCGGTAATCACTACCAAGGGGAAAAATTCTTCTAACACAAGACAATTGTACTATCTTCAAGAAAATGTTGGAGAGATTAATTCAAAAGGAGAAAGATTATTTCCAAAGCTTCAATAGTCTTGAGTTAGCAAATATAATTCAAATGGCACTTGAGAAGTGAAAAAGAGCAAAAAATAGGAAATCAGAATCAAATGGTTTTCCTGTAAATGCTTGGTTTGATGAGGAATGCAAAATGGAAAGGAGGACCTTGAAAAATACAGGCAAGGAGAAGATGAATGTAAAGTTATATAAGCAGATACTAAAAAGGAAAAAAGATGAGTTCATGCAAACAAGGCAAGAAGAGTTAATATATCTAGGCAAGAATAACCCAAAGATTTTATGGCAGGAACTTCAACCAAGGAAGAAGCAAATCGAAAATAATATTACAACGAATCAATGGTTTGACTATGCAAGACAACTCTATGAGAAAGAATCAGAGGTTGAGCCTTCCCCGGGGATCAACACAATTACAAATCTCTTCACGTTATAGGAGGTGGAGATTGGAATTAAGAAGTTGAAAATAGGAAAGGCAAAAGACTTTGTTGAACTTGAAGCAGAGTATCTGAAATGGGGAATGAACACTCTTACACCGCATATCATGGAAATATTCAACAACATAATTCAACCAGGATTCCAAAGAGATTGGACAACTAGCCTATAAATACCCCCTTTTAAAAGTGGAGACATTAATAATCCTTCCAATTATAAGACCATTATGATTAATCCTTTGTTTTCAAAGCTTTTCGACAACATGGTAGAATATAGAATGAGTAAGTGGGCAGAAGTAAAAGAAAATAGGGAATTAGGACAAGCGGGTTTTAGGTCGAATCATTTTACAATGGATCATGGCATCACATCGAGACACATTATTGAAAAGGTTTGGGGGGATAAAGAAGAAGTATTATGTTATTTTTTTGACTTCAAAAATGCATTTGACATAGTCCTTAGAGATAAGTTGAGGCGTAGAATGGAAGAACTTGAAATTCCTTTGCATTATAGAGATGTTGTCCATGGACTTTATGAAGAGGTGAAAGCCAAAATTAGAACCTCAGCGGGTATTTCAGAAATCTTTATAAGTGACATTGGAGTCAAGTAAGGTTTCCCTCTATCCCCTACTCTTTTTGGTTTATATATTGATAAACTTGAAGAGTGGCTAAATTTGCAAGGTGTGTTAAGTCCCTATATTAATAGTGTAGTCCCTTATTATGTTAGTGTAGCCCCCCCTTATTGTTATTGTTGTAACCTTGTAACCCCTATATTGTTATTATTGTGCCCTTACATTATTATTGTTAGGTCGGCTAGGGTTACATTGTGGCCCCACTAGGATTACATTGTGGCCCCATGGACTCCTATATATAGAAAGGAGGTTTTGTCATTTGTATCATCCAAGAATTTTTCATTCATGTAATGCATTGGAGTTGGCCCCCTCGAAGTGGCTTATTTCTAAGGCGTTGATATCTCTTTTCTTCTATTTTTGGAGCTAGTTTGACAACATTTGGTATCAAAGCTTTGGATTCTAGGGTTTTGCTGCTCCAAATAGGTCATTGTGGAATTTTCGTTATAAAATTTTTTCTACGAAGATTCAGAAGCTGAAATTTTTAGAGCATGATGCCGAAATCCAGAGGAACATCTTCGTAAAATTTCAAATCTTGGTTCACAATATTTTCGGAGATATGATCTGTGGAAGTTAGGACTTTTTCAGGCTCCCGAATTTCATCTCAAAGAGGTGATCGTGGGAAAATATTCATAACTCTCTCTCTGAGCATCGGATTGGAATTCTGTAAAAGGTGATTGGAAGTACACGGATGGTAGTTTCATGTCTATAAATTTTAGAGCCAAAATAGCAAACAATGACACGTGGCAAGTCGTACAAGTTCACTCTATTGAACCAGTCCATAATTAGGTCATTGTGGGAGATTGTACATAACTTTGTCTTGAAGAATCCAAATCAAGTCAGACATATGGCATTTGAAAGAAGCTTCAGAGAGCTACTACAATGACAAATTTTAGTTATTGAGGATCTGAAATCACATTGATAATTCAGTTTCAATATTGAGCTTCTCAAAAGCAAGAAAAAGGTGTGTATTTGGTTTTTAAAATTGCATAACGTTTGTTTGAAAAAGCAGCTTGAAGTGATTCCAAGGGCATATTTTAGAATTTTTAATAGTATTGGGTTCTATAATGCCTCCAAAAAATAATTCCATATGCATTAAGCCCTCAAAAACCTATACTATGATGCATGAAGAGGAAGAATTGCAGTATGAGATATCAAAATTACGGTACCAAGTGCAACAAATTTCGATCTTATGAAGAGAAACCGAAGATGACATAGATGGTTTAAAAGCAGAAATGGAGGCTAATTTGGATGGTTTGAAGGATCAAATAATAGCTAATATGGATGATAAATTAGTGGAAGATCACATCAAGCATCAACAACAAGTTATCCAACTCTCAAAGGATAACCTAACTTTGGTGCAGAATCTAATGAAACAGCAGGAAGATCAACATCACATCGAAAGAAGTTTTGAAGCAGTCACAGAAACAAGAAATCGACAAGTACGATCAATTTCAAAGTATCTCAGCAAGTGGAAGAACTTTCCTATAGAAGATTCCACATGGGAGGATGAGAATTTTATACAGAAGCATCAAAAAATAATCAAGCGTTGAGGACAACACTTGTTTGAAGGAGAGGGGCATGTTAAGTCCCTATATTAATATTGTAGTCCCTTATTATGTTAGTGTAGCCCCCCCTTATTGTTATTTTTGAACCCTTGTTAACCCGAGAAATCCTCGTAGCTGCTTTATGGTTGTGGGGACTTTCCATTTCTTAATGGCTTTAATTTTTTTAGGGTCTACCTAAATCAATCAACACTATTACCTTTTTCTTCTTGAGCTAGTTTCACAACAAGGTGGGGATGGTATTCGATTGGGGGAGTTTGTGATAAAGCTTATTTTATATGCTAATGATCGTGTATTGATTTATAAATTGGCCCATGGATTGCAGATGCACCTATATGCCCTCGAGCATTTTTGTAGAGCAGTGGGGATGCAAATCAATATTAGCACGACCAAAATAATGATTTTCTCTAATAAAAGGAAGCAGAGTTAGCATATGTTATTCTTTGAAGACAAAATTCTTGAAGAAGTGAATGAGTACAAATACCATGGGATTTATTTCAACAACAAACTTAATTGGGAGGACTGCAGAAAGAAGAGAATCCTAGGAGGGTAGAAAGCATTATGTGCTCTTGAAAATAGATGTAGAGAGGCAGACTTATGAGATTGGAAAATGATTAAAGTTCTTTTTGGACTCCTAGTTTGTTTAGTGATGCTATATGGGTGTGAATTGTGGTCTAGTAGCACCCCTGTCTCAAAAGGGAAGCAAATTGAGAAAATACAAAAACACTTGATCATGATCAAGTTCAAAATAAAAATTTCGGTACCTTATGAGATAATGTTTAGTGAAATAGGAGCAACTCCCATCGAAGCAATTGATATGGTGTGACTCATAATATATCTAAAAAGAATTGAGAAAATGTGAGTAGGTAAATGGCCTAATGTTATCTTCAAGGAAGACATGAGAGAAAGAAAGAAAACATGGATGAGACAAAAATACACATGGATGAAAAAATGGAATATCTACCTCGATGATTGTCCCACAAATAGCAAGGAGCTAAATGTTTTTGTTATGATATGATATATTTTAATAACGTCCACAAGACCCAACGGTCTAAGGGACCCACATTCCACTTCACACAAGACATTACATTCTCAAGTTTCCCTCTAGAGCAGTTCTTTTGTTATGAATTTTGATCAAGAAATTCACAGTTTTCGGAAGCCTTAGATTCCTCGAACAACGTAGTCAAATTTTCCACCTTTAGATCACTTTCAAACTGATTACGAATATCCTCATACGTCGGACATTCCATGATAAAGTGTCATTTAGTTTCAACTACTCCTAACCTGCAAAAGTTACAATTTCTTTCTTCCCATTCTCCCTTGGGAGTTATCCATCTACCTATCTCGCACCTAAGATGGTGAGATCCTGTCCTCAGTTGTGATATTAAAATTTTAGCCTTTCTCTTGATTGCCGCACTCAAATAAGTCTTTTCTTCATGCGATTGTGATGGGTTGAAGTTTTTGACATATATCACTTTTTTCTGCCAGCCTGTTTTTCCCACATGGTCGTCCTGAATTTTTCAACCACCCAATTTTTTTATCTCCTCTTTAGCATTAGGACAACCTTGCCAATTAATTCCCCATTTTCTCATCCATTTGTCATTTAGTTTCCTCCATGTTTTCTTCCTGCGTTTTAGCTCCTACATTTAAATCAACTTGGGGCAACGTTGTGCCTCCATGTTTTCAACCTTTTTTAGATAGCTTAACAAACAAATGATTGCTGAAGCCTCCAACGGAAACATTCCAGCCTCAACTAGCATGATCTCATATGGGACTGTTGCCTTGAATTTGAGGTTACTAATGATTAAGTGCTTTTGAATTCTTTCTATTTGTCTCCACTTGTGATTTGACATGATGTTGCCTCAAACCTCACATCCATATAAGACAAATGAGGTAACCAACACTCCAAATAGAGTTTTCTTGGTTCCCAAGTCCCACAATTCTGCTTCCCTGCATCTGCTCCTCGAGAAGATAAGAATCTCTCCACCCCCTTGGATCCTTTTATTATGCATGTCTCTCAACTGAGCCTATTGTGAAAAAAAATTCCTAGGTACTTGTATTCTTCCACCATCTCCAGAGGTTTTTCCTCAATTATGAAGCTAGCCTGTTTTTTTTTTTTTTTTTAAAGGGAAGATCATGAATTTGGTTTTACTGGTGTTTACTTGCATCTCGACTTTCGGACATAAAATATCTAATTATTTCAAATGATTTCTCAAACCATGCACAGATTTTTCCATTAAGATAAGATCGTCAGCATACAAAAGTAGCTTCACGATGTACCCTGATAGTTGAATACCCTCTCCACTGGTGTTGCTTAGTCGTTATTCTAGTTTATCAATATATAAACCAGATAAAGTGGGAGAAAAGGGGCACCCCTGCTTGACCCCAATGTCACTACCAAAGCATTCTGAGAAGCCTTATTTAGCTCTGATTTACACACTAACTTTCCGATATAGTTTGTGGACAAAAACTTTATATTCATTTGGGATTCCAAGCTCTTCCATTCTTTTCCAAAGCTTATTCCTAGTGTTGATTCTTGTAGCATCCGAAAGTGTTCCAAGTCTCAAAATTTGCAGGGAGGCTTGGACACAACATTCCAAAGAACCCAGAAACATTTTGTGGAAATTCCACTCAGTTCAAGACTTATTAAAATAATTAAAGGGTATTAATAAGTCAAAGTGTGAATCTTCTACAAAACATGGATCAAATCAAGATTGAATCTTAACCATTGATTAATCTTTTAATCTGGGTAGTTGGTTCTCCAACAGGAAGATTATTGTTAGGTCCCTATATTACTAGTATAGTCCCTTATTGTTGTTAGTGTAACCCCCTTATTGTTATTATTGTACCCCTGTAACCCCCATATTGTTATTATTGTGCCCTTAAATTATTATTGTTAGGTCAGCTAGGATTACATTGTGGTCCCATTGACTCTTATATATAGAAAAAAGGTTTTGTAATTTGTATCATCTAAGAATTGTTCATTCATGTAATCTATTGGAGGTTTCCCCCTCGAAGTGGCTTATTTCTAAGGCGTTGATATCTCTTTTCTTCTATTTTTGGAGCTGGTTTCACAACATTTGGTATCAGAGCTTTGGATTCTAGGGTTTTCGCTGCTCCAAACCGGTCATCATGGCATTTTCGCTATACATTTTTTTTCTACGAAGGTTCAGAAGCTAAAATTTTTAGAGTGCGAAGACGAAATCCTTAAGAATATCTCTGAAAACTTTCAGATCTTGGTTTGCAATATTTGCGGAGATATGATCTGTGGAAGTTATGGATTTTTGTAGGCCCCTGAATTTAACCTAAACATGCAATCGCAGAATTTGCGCTATACCGTTTTGTCTACGAAGATTCAAAAGCTAAATTTTTTAGAGAGTGAAGCCGAAATCCTGAGGAACATCGTCGCAAAATTTCAGAGCTTGGTTCGAAATATGTTCGGAGATATGATTTGTGGAAGTTAGGTCTTTTTCAGTCTCTCGAATTTCATCTCAAAGAGGTTATCATGGGAAAATATTCATAACTCTCTCTTTGAGCATCGGATTGGAATGCGGTAAAAATTGGCCATAAGAACATAGAATGTAGTTTCTTGCCTATCGATTTCAGAGCCAAAGGAGGAAACAGTGACACGTGGCAAGTCGTACAATTTCTCTCTACTGAACCAATCCATAATTGGGTCATTGTGGGAGATTGGACATAAATTTGCCTTGAAGAATCCAAATCAGGTCAGATCTATGAAATTTGAAAGAAGCTTCAGAGGGCTACTACAAGGCCAAATTTCAGATATTGAGGATCTACAATTATAGAGATAATTAAATTTCAATATAGAGCTCCTCAAAAGCAAGTAAAAGGTGTGTATTTTTTTTTCCCGAATTGCATAAGTCTTGTTTGAAGAATCAAGTTGAATTGATTCCAAGGGCATATTGTAGAATAAATATCAGTATTGGATTCTAAAATGGCCCCTAAAAAGAATTCAACACCCATCAAGCCTTTAGAAGGCTGTACTATGACTCATGAAGACGAAAAATGACAACATGACATATCAAATTTACAAGAGCAAGTGCAACAAATTTCGCTCTCGCAAAGAGCAACAAAAAATGACATGGAAGTTTTGAAGAAAGGTGTGGAAACTAATATGGATGGTTTGAAGAAAGGCATGGAATCTAAGATGGATGATTTGAATAATGACATGGAAGCTAAGATAGATGGCATGGAAGCTGGCATGGAATCTAAGATGGATGACATGGAAGCTAAGATCGATGAAAAAATGGAAAACATGAAGAATGATCCAAAAGAAGACATGGAAGGTTTGACAAAGTTGATACAACAAATGTTTCCTAATGGTGAAAAGATAGTAGAGGAAAATCATGATGAGAACAAAATAAATGTTAATCATGATTTCATAAACTCTAATGTTGGCAGGAAGAACCACCATATTCCAAAAATGGATATGAGGAAGTTTGATGGAAAGGATCCTGTAACATGGATACTACAGATGGAGCAATATTTTGATCTCAATAATATGCAAAACACACAAAAGGTATGGATTGCAACTTTACATTTAGAAAAAAATATATTTTTATGGTATCGATGGCTTTGCTCCCGTAAAAAAATTGTCACTTGGTCAATTTTTCTGAGGAAATGATTGCACATTATGAGGATACAAAGAGCAACACCTTTAGCCAATTGATAAATCTCAAACAAAAGGGTTTAGTGGGGGAGCACATTGAGGACTTCCAAAAAATTGAATATAAGGGTAACTGATATTCTAGAGGAACACAGGATTGATATCTTCATAGGTACTTTAAAGGATAACATCCAACATGAAGTTCGCGTTTTGGAACCTGATCCATTGGAGAGGGCATTCAAGTTGGGAAGAAAAATTGAATGTAAAATTATGGCGACAAGGAAGCCTACCACTCACTTCTATAAAAAGGGAAGTGTTGCTACTCCTAAATTTCCACAACCTACAAGGTTGAAACCACAACAATTGGAAGAAAAAAGAGAAAAAGGGCTTTGCTACAGTTGTGATAAAAAATACACTAAAGGTCATAAGTGTGATGAGAAGAAATTATTTTACATAGATTGTGAAGAGGAAGAAGAAAATGAACAAGAAGAGGATATACACCAGGAACCAACCCTAGAAGAGGAAGAAATGAGTTCGACCATATCGTGTAATGCATTGGCAGGAATTACCACTCCTCGAACTCTCAAGATAGAAGGACATATCAAGAAGAAAAAGGTAATAGTGTTTATTGATTCATATAGTACCCATAATTTTATTCATTGTAAGGTAGCCAAGGAATTGAATTGTTTCCTGTATCTAGCACCAGAATGTCAAGTGATGGTTGCAAATGGAGGAAGTATAAATTTCTCTGGAAAATGCCATAATATCAAGCTAACCATGGGGGAATATGTATTTAATAGTCCAATGCTTTCCATTCCTATGGGAGGTGCTGATGTTGTACTAGGAGTACAATGGTTACAATCTTTGGGGACGGTAGCTTTCAATTTTCAAGAACTTTTCTTGAAATTTTTTTCAGAAGGAAAGGAAGTCAAATTACGGGGTATTGCAGGGAAGCTGGGAAAGATAATAAGCTCTAATGTCATGACAAAACTTCTAAAGAAATAACAACGAGGCATAATTGCACAATTATGCTTACTAGAAGTTCCAACATCAAAATTATCTATTTTTGCAGATCTCCAAAAAGTCTTGGACAATCATTCCAAGGTTTTTGAAACTCCCAAAGGACTCCCACATATTCATGATCATGATCATGCTATTCATTTGATTCGAGGAAGTGTTCCTCCAAACATCAGGCCTTATAGATATCCTTATGTCCAAAAGAGAAAAATTGAACATATGATTGCAGAAATGTTAGAGGCTAGTATAATTCAACCTAGTCAATGTTCTTTCTCTGCTCCTGTAGTATTGGTACACAAGAAGGATGGATCATGGTGCATGTGTTTGGATTATAGGAAGCTCAATAAGCTCACCATTAAAGATAAATTTCCCATTCCTGTGATTGATAAATTATTGGATGAATTACATGGAGCAATTTATTTTACCAAGTTGGATCTTTGTTCAGGATATCATCAAATTAGAATGAAGACTGAAGATATTTCAAAAACAACATTTCAAACTCATGAGAGTCATTATGAATTTTTGGTCATGCCTTTTGGCCTTACCAATGCACCTTCTACATTTCAAGGGTCGATGAATTCCATTTTCAAACCCTTCCTTAGAAAATTTGTGCTAGTATTTTTTGATGATATACTAATCTACAACATGTCTTGGAAGGATCATGTTGAACATGTTGACAGGGTGCTCAAACTATTGCAGGAGAAACAATTATATGCAAAAACATCCATATGTTTCTTTGGAGTACAAGAGGTGGAATATCTGGGTCATATTGTATCTCACGAGGGTGTTAATGTAGACCCTAACAAAATTAAAGCCATTAAAGAATGGAAATTCCCCACAACCATAAAGCAGTTGCGAGGATTTCTCGGGTTAACAGGGTATTATTGCAAGTTTGTTAAGAATTATGGAAGAATAGCAGCACCTCTAACAAAATTATTGAAGAAAGATGCATTTTCATGGAATCCTGAAGAAACTAAGGCCTTTGAACATCTTAAAGAGTCAATGTGCCTAGCATCGGTCTTAGCTACACCAGACTTCACAAAATTTTTTATTGTGGAATGTGATGCCTCAGGAAATGGAATTGGTGCTGTTTTAATTCAAGAAGGAAGACCCATTTATTTTGAAAGTCGTCCGATCAAAGAAAAGTATTTAAAGAAAGCTATTTATGAGAAGGAAATGTTAGCAATACTGCATGCATTAAAGAAATGGTGAACTTACCTAGTGGGAAGACACTTCAAGGTAAAAACTGATCATGATAGTCTTAAACACTTTTTGGAACAAAGAATATCTTCATAAGAGTAGCAAAAATGGGTCACAAATATGTTGGATTATGACTTTGAAATAATATACAAAAAAGGGAAGCTAAATGTTGTTGCAGATGCACTCTCAAGAAAGAATGAAGAGGTGGAAGCATTGATTTGTGCCATTTCTATTATCCAACCAGATTGGATAACTGAAGCAAGGGATGAATGGAAGAAGGAAGAAGAAGTGTGGACACTCATTCAAAAGTTACAGCAAGATCCTAGTACATCTGATATATTCAGTTGGAAAAATGATTCCTTATGGTACAAAGATTACTTATATCTTTGTAAGAATTCCCAACTAAAACAAAAGATTCTTTTGGAATTGCACACTTCTCCTTTAGGAGGACACTCGGGATTTTTAAATACTTACCACAGGGTGAAGAAAGAATTTTTTTGGGGATGGCCTTAAATCCGATATTCAAAAGTTTGTGGCGGAATGTTTGATTTGCCAGCAGAATAAAGTTGAGACAATTAAGACCCCGGGTCTTCTACAACCTTTATCCATTCCAAGTCAACGTTGGGAGGAGATTTCAATGGATTTTATCACAGGTTTACCTAAGTCCGAAGGAAAGAGTGACATCATGGTGGTAGTTGTTAGACTTACCAAGTATGCACACTTTTGTGCATTATCTCACCCATTTAAAGCAAGTACTGTTGCTACTACATTTATGGACACAATTCAAAATCTACATGGAAACCCAAGGGTTATTGTGAGTGACAGAGATCCCATTTTTTGGAAATATGATGCAATGTGTTGTCCTTGATGGCAACCTACTTGATGAAGTTGTCCTTGATGGAAACTGACTTGATGAGTTGTCTTTGGATGGCAACCTATTTGTTAATGATGTAAATCTGATGTATCTACAGAGCAGTTCAGAAGTAACAAAGAAAGAAATTCCAATAAGTGCCAGAGTATGGATGAATAAGATATGTCACAAAGCATACACAGGTTTGTAAAGGCAATGTAGCGTATGTATGCGTAAAAGTACGTACCAAGTAGCGTATGCCTATTTGTGCACTAAATTTATAAAACCAGGGGACATGACCATGGTATTGGCCCACAGTATTGAGCGCTATATTATCTATTTGATCCCATCCAGAAATACCATCAGCGGTTGAGTGGTTTTGACTCATGGTATTGGTAAAAGGCTAAAACTATATAAGGAGAAGAGGATCATAGTGCTAAGTGTGCATGTGTAAGGGTTGTTGATGACTAAATTTCTCTAAGGAATATCTGCATGGATGAAATCTGTCCTTAATTGATCTGAATCTATGATGCACCCATGGATATATTGATGGTTCAAGATCTCTAGATCCAAAGATGATGAATCTCTATTTTGTTCAACGGAAGAAAAGATGAAGAACTGACGCAAGTCTGCTGAAGAACATGAATAAATCTGGGTAAGTTTTATAGATCTGGCCTGCTCTGCAAAATATATTTTTACAGATCTATACGCTAGTTAGCTTCATGAAAAGCACGTATATATGCGGGTTCACTTCATTAAAATAGCGTATGGCAGTTAGGGTTTTCTGAAGAATAATATACAAAGAAGTATACGCGGGTTGGTGTGCAGGAAAGTGCGTATGTACGCGGCTTCGGTGAAACAAAGTAGGGTATAATATTTGAATTAATGAATGTTCAAGGTTGAGTTTGTATCTGCATATATATTCTAAAGTCTGGGTTATTTCTAATATTCTGGTTACAGTGGTCTCACTGTTCTGTTTGAAGTTTTGGCCAAAGTATGTTTGTTGATGTTAAGTGAAGGGTTGTGTTGAAGCTGTTTGATCCAGTATGAAAATTGATGAAACGTGGTCTGCAGTGGGTCTAAAGGTTGAAGCCTTTAGTATGGAAGTAGAAGCTTTCAGCCAGTATAAGCTGGTGTTGAAATCAAGGGGGTCGAAGCTCCCTTCCAGGAGAGGCTAGTAAACGAGTTCAGGGGGTTGGAGCTCCCTTCCAGTTGCAGCTGGAAAACGAGAGAAGGTTGCAGCCTTCTGCAGGTAGAAGCCTGTGTACTGGTATAAGTCTGCATTAGTACAATGTTGTAAAAGGTTTTCTATATAATAAAGATTGAAGACAGAGACGACAGCAGCGGTGGTTTTCTCCTAAATTGGGGTTCCACCTTAAATATTGGTGTTCATGTGTGTGATGCTTTATACTGTTGATTAATGCTCATAACTACTGATTATCTAGCCTTATTCATATCTGATAAATCTGTTTAAAAGAATTTTCCTGAGAAATTTTCTAAATCTGAAAGGTAAATCAGTATACGCTAGTTTCCTTCTATATTTCCGCGTGCATACGCTAGTTCAGTTCATAAAAAACACGTATGGAAATCTGCTGAAAGAAAAGGTTGAATTTATTTATAAACTCTAAATACTGATTCACCTGCCCTCTCATTGTTTTTTCCCAACAATTGGTATTAGAGCAGGTCCTTCTGAAAAGGCTTAGCCGCTAGAAGGAAGATCAAACAAGATGAGAAATCAAGATGGAACAACATCTATCAGGCCTCTGCTCTTCAACGGAAACAATTTAATCTTTTGGAAAACAAGGATGAGATCCTATCTTCAGTCTCTGGGAGCAGATGTATGGGCTATTGTTGAAGGAGGATATCAATATCCAGCCGCAGTACCAACAGATCCAACAGAAAGAAAGAATTATGAAACAAATGAAAAGGTGGTCAATGCTCTATTGGGAAGTCTAATTGAATCAGAATTTGTCAAAGTCATGCAACTGGATACAACAAAGGCAATATGGGACAAAATCATTCTAAGTTATGAAGGTGATGCAAAGGTAAAAAGTGCTAAACTCCAAACTCTCAGAATTCAATATGAGAATCTAAAAATGCATAATGAGGAGAGCATTGCAAATTTATTTTTATGTCTTGATGATAATGTAAATCGTATGAGAAATATGGGAGAAAAAATAACCGAATCTACTTTGGTTGAGAAAGTTTTAAGATCACTAATGGCAAAATTTGAGTCAAAAGTTTCTGCTCTTGAAGAAAAGCAGGATCTTCAAAATTTTACTGTGGTGCAACTTCATGGCATACTAACTGCATGTGAAATGAGAAGAGGAGGACCATCTGAAGTCAAAGAAGCTGTCTTTAGAGCTTCTACAAAAGGGAAAGAAGTACAAGAGACAGAAGGATCAGGGTATATCTCAGAAGAATATGAGGTAAATTTTGTAAATAAACTCCAACTTGGCATAGGACGGTTCAGAGGTAAGCTTCCTTTCAAATGTTTTGCTTGTGGAAGAGTTGGTCATTATGCTGCTAAGTGTCCTCATAAAGAAACACATGAAAAAGGGAAGGAAGTAGCAAGAAGGAATAAGAATCGGTTTAGCACTAGAAAAAATTACTATACTCATGAAGACAGTGATGGGTTATCTGACAGTGAGGAAGAATGTGAACAAGATCTTAGACTTCTCATGACATTTGAAAAGGAATCTAGAGAAGAAAAAGATACTTTTATGGATCCTTTAGAGGACAATGATTTTCTTGATGAATTCAATCAACTCAAAATATGCTTAGAAGAAAGTAAAATATCCATAGAAACTCTAAAAAATTAGCTTGAAGAAAAGGAGAAACACAATGAGAAATTAGAATGTGAAATAGTAAGTCTAAGAAAAGAAATTAAGAAAGTGAAGACTTTGAATCTTAGATTTGCTAAAGGATCTGAAACCTTAGATGAGATTATCAAGGTACAACGTTCTCCTTTTATAAAGACAGGTCTTGGATATATCGGAGAATCTTCTCAGACTTCAGCACCAAATTATCTAAAAGCAGCTACAGCCAGTATACAACATTCTGCCACTCAGCAAGGGAATAAAGAATCTTCACGGGTAAAGCATGACCATCTCAATTCAAAGAACACTAACAAGAATACCTTTCAAAGAAACACCAACCAACAGGTAAATTCAAGTAGAAGATTTCATGATCGCAAAAATTTCTTCTTCAATGGACAATGTTTCTCATGTCACAATTTTGGTCATAAAGTTGTTCAATGTGTTGCATATAAAACCATCATGACAAGAGAAGCAAGAAAGAAAATGATTGATATTGGAACAAAGAAGAATACCTATAACAAATTTTCTCCTCTTCAAAATGAAGTTGAATGTGCTTATTGCAATAAATTTTTCCATGAAGAATCTGAATGCAGGAGCAAAGTCTAGCCAAAAGAGCATTTTCCTTCAAGCTCCAAAGTGTGGAAAAAGAAGGAATTATAGGTTGAAAATTGTGGCATAGCTTTATTTGCATAAGGTGAAGAAAATCAATGGTACATTGATAGTGGATGCTCAAAACACATGACAGGTGACAAAAACAAACTTCTTGCATATAGTGCTCTAGAAAAAGAAAAGAATGTTACATTTGGAAATGATACTCTTGCTGTCATTAAGGGAAAAGGGTCTGTTTTTCTAAAAGAAAAGGTGAAAGCTAATAATGTCATGTATGTGGATGGATTAAAGCATAACCTGTTAAGTGTAAGTCAAATGTGTGATCAAGGAACTGAAGTTGTCTTTAGTTCAAAAGAATGTGTGGTACGTGATCTTGATATAGGTAAAACAATTATAAAAGGAAACAGAACTCCAAGCAACCTGTATGTATTGAAGAACTACAAAGAACAATGTTACTTGAGTAAATCTTCAGAAAACTAGCTATGGCATAGAAGGTTGGGGCATATGAGCTTCTCTCAAATCAACAAATCAAGCAGACTTAAAGCTGTTCGTGATCTTCCCAATATTACTCTACCTGAAAGTATCATATGCAAATCTTGCCAATTCGGTAAGCAAACCAGAGTGCAATTTAATGCCAAGGAAGGATCATCAAGTAAGCCTCTTTAACTCATTCATACTGACATATGTGGACCTGTGAGGAAAAATTCACCACGTGGTGAACAATACTATATCTTATTTATTGATGATTTCTCTAGAATGTGTTGGATTGGGTTGATTAAACACAAAGATGAAGCATTTGAGAAATTTCAGATCTTCAAAGCACTGGTTGAAAATGAATTAGATCTAAAAATCAAGTGTCTTGGATCTGATCGAGGAGGAGAATATACATCAGATGAATTCCTTGAATTTTGTGAACAACATGGCATAAAAAGACAGTTTTCTGTAGCTGGCACTCCACAACAAAATGGCGTAGCAGAAAGAATGAATAGAACAGTTCAACAAATGTCTAGAGCTATGCTTGATGATTTCGGAACACCTGACACATTTTGGGGAGAAGCAACACATACAGCGGTAAATATTCTTAACAAGGCACATGTTTGTGTAAATAGTGATAAAACTCCATATGAACTCTGGTATGGTAATCCTCCCACTGTGAAGCATTTTAGAGTTTTTGGAAGAAAATGCTTTATCAAAAATAATGATGAAAAACTTGGAAAGTTTGAACCCAGAGCGGATGAAGGAATACTTCTTGGTTACTCCTCTAGGAGTAGAGCATATAAATGTTACAATAAAAGACTTCGGAAGATTGTTGAATTTATTGATGAGTCTCCTGCAGCTCCAAAAGAAAAAAAAAAACAACAAATGAAGATGATGATGACATATATCCTTCTACATCAAATAGAAATGATATAGACAGTGAACCTAATGAAGAACCCAAAGATGATTTATCTGAAAAAGCTCCATCCAGATATGTTCAAAAGAATCATCCAGAATCTCAAATTTTGGGAGAAAAGGGATCAGGTGTACAAAGAAGAAGGACTCTTGTGGTATCTTCTAGCTATCTGGCATTTCTAACCACTATTGAACCAAACAATGTCAATCAAGCTAGCAAAGATGAATGTTGGATTCAAGCCATGAATGAAGAACTTGATCAAATTGAAAAGAATCACACTTGGGAATTAGTACCAAGACCTCATGACAAAAATATCATTGGAACTAAATGGATATTCAAAAACAAGTTAAATGAGAATGGGGATGTTATAAGAAATAAAGCTAGACTTGTTTGCAAGGGGTATGCTCAACAAGAAGGTATAGACTTTGAAGAAACTTTTACTCCTGTAGCTAGACTTGAAGCCATAAGAATGTTTCTTGCTTTTTCAAGCTTCCAACAAATCAAAGTTTATCAAATGGATGTTAAATCTGATTTTCTCAATGGTGATCTAGAAGAAGAAGTTTATATAGAACAACCAGAAGGATTCATTTTGGGAAATGATGAAAAACTTGTTTGTAGACTTAAAAAGGCTCTATATGGTCTCAAACAAGCTCCAAGGGCATGGTATTATCGTCTTGACAAATATCTTCATCCACAAGGATTTTCAAAGGGGTCTGTTGATAGCAGCTTATACACAAAAACTGAAAATGATAAACGATTGATTGTGGTTGTATATGTTGATGATATCATTTTTGGAAGCAATGAAGAGTCCATGAGTCAGAAATTTGCTTCTGTTATGCAGCAAGAATTTGAAATGTATTTACTTGGGGAACTAACATTCTTTCTTGGCTTGCAAGTGCAACAAGCAACAGATGGCCTATTCTTATCACAAGAAAAATATCTTAAGCAAATTCTGAAGAAGTATGGCATGGAAGAGTGCAAACCTGTAAGTACACCAATGATAACCGGATGTAATCTCAGTTCTCATGATGATTCTCCCACGGTGAATCAACCAGAATACAGATCTATGATAGGAAGTCTACTTTATCTCACTGAGACTAGATCGGAAATTATGCATGTCGTAGGGATTGTTGGACAATTCCAAGCTAATCCAAAAGAGTCTCACCTTCAGGCTGTCAAAAGAATATTCAAATATCTACAAGGAACTCAAGACTTTGGACTATGGTATCCAAAGAATGTTGATCTCACTCTTCATGCTTACATTGATGCAGATTGGGCTGGAAATGTTGATGATCGGAAAAGCACTAGTGGTGGTGCATTCTATATGGGGCCCCGGTTAGTATCTTGGTTCAGCAAGAAGCAAAGCTCTATTGCCTTATCTACAGCAGAAGCAGAATATGTGGCTGCCACATCATGTTGCACTCAACTTATTTGGATGATGCAAACCTTACAAGACATTCAAATCAAATGTTCACCTCCTATCTCCATTATGTGTGATAATACAAGTGCCATCGGTATCTCAAAGAATCCTGTTATGCATTCCAAGACCAAGCACATTCCCATCAAGTATCACTTCTTACGTGAACAAGTGCTTGAACAAAAGGTGAAGTTGGAGTATGTTCCCTCCAAAGAACAAGTTGCTGATATATTTACCAAACCTTTACCCATGGAAGCGTTCGAATATCTTAGACAGAAGCTGGGAGTTGTCTCTGCCTCTCAGAAGATCAAATCTGCTTAAATTCAGAAGATTAAATTGGATACGCGGATTTCCTGAAGGACAGTCGCGTATATACGCGAGTTTAGAGACAGAAAACTGCGTATGAGTGTTTGCTGACAAAATTTTTCTGGGTCAGCATTCTTCAGCACAACTGTGGTGCTGTTGGGTATCTCTGGTGATGTTTCAGCTCTCGTATTTATATTTCATTCTCTGATATTTAATGAATATGCCTTGATGATTTGCTGTTGAAAGTGTTCAGGATGAACAAGCTAAGGGGGAGCTTTGGTCATATGGAAAGGATGTATTGTTGGCATTCTAATTATTTGCTGTGGTCTGATCTCATGCTTGAGATTATTTGGTCTTGATTGTATAAGTTATTTCTATATCTTGATGAAAAGGTCATGCTGAGACCCATGATGTAAATTGTTATATTCAGTCATGTAAGGACTTCTTCAAATTAGTAAACCCACTTGGTTGGGTAGTTGAGTCAAAATGTGTAAACCCACTTGGTTGGGTACTTGAGTCACATATGTAAATCCACTTGGTTGGATCATTGATGTACGTATGAGTCCTTGGTGATAGGAAAGGTCATAGAGTCATGTACTTCATTGAAAAATATGTTTGAAGATTCAGCATGAACTTAGGGGGAGCATGGTAACTTCAGTGCACATCAGATCTACAGAGCTCTTCTTTCTACAAGAGAAGAAAAACCTTGTTTTGGTTTTGATCCGCCCTTTTGCCCTTGATGTCAAAGGGGGAGAGTATCATGGTGTTTTAATAATGGTTATTATCAATGTATCTATCTGTTGTGGTGATCAAACACCATCATGGTTGCCATCAAGTCCAAAGGGGGAGATTGTTGGCAATATGATGCAATGTGTTGTCCTTGATGGAAACCTACTTGATGAAGTTGTCCTTGATGGAAACTGACTTGATGAGTTGTCTTTGGATAGCAACCTATTTGTTAATGATGTAAATTTGATGTATCTACAGAGCAGTTCAGAAGTAACAAAGAAAGAAATTCCAGTAAGTGCCAAAGTATTGATGAATAAGATATGTCACAAAGCATACATGGGTTTGTAAAGGAAAAGTAGCGTATGTATGCGTAAAAGTACGTACCAAGTAGCGTATGCATATTTGCGCTCTAAATTTATAAAACCAGGGGACATGACCATGGTATTGGCCCACAGTATTGAGCTCTGGATTATCTATTTGATCCCATCCAGAAATACCATCAGCGGTTGAGTGGTTTTGACTCATGGTATTGGTAAAAGGCTAAAACTATATAAGGAGAAGAGGATCATAGTGCTAAGTGTGCATGTGTAAGGGTTGTTGATGAATAAATTTCTCTAAGGAATATCTGCATGGATGAAATCTGTCCTTAATTGATCTAAATCTATGATGCACCCATGGATATGTTGATGGTTCAAGATCTCTAGATCCAAAGATGATGAATCTCTAGTTTGTTCAACGGAAGAAAAGATGAAGAACTGGCACAAGTCTGCTGAAGAACATGAATAAATTTGGGTAATTTTTATAGATCTGGCTTGCTCTGCAAAATATATTTTTACAGAACTATACGCTAGTTCGCTTCATGAAAAGCGTGTATATACGCGGGTTCACTTCATTAAAAGAGCGTATGGCAGCTAGGGTTTTCTGAAGAATAATATACACAGAAGTATACGCGGGCTGGTGTGCAGGAAAGTGCATATGTACGTGGCTTTAGTGAAACAAAGTAGCGTATACTATTTGAATTAATGAATGTTCAGGGTTGAGTTTGTATTTGCATATGTATTTTGAAGTCTGGGTTATTTCTGATATTCTGGTTATAGTGGTCTCACTGTTCTGTTTGAAGTTTTGGTCAAAATATGTTTATTGATGTTAAGTGAAGGGTTGTGTTGAAGCTGTTTGATCCAGTATGAAAATTGATGAAACATGGTCTGCAGTGGGTCTGAAGGTTGAAGCCTTTAGTATGGAAGTAGAAGCTTTCAGCTAGTAGAAGCTGGTGTTGAAATCAGGGGGGTCGAAGCTCCCTTCCAGGAGAGGCTGGTAAACGAGTTCAGGGGGTTGGAGCTCCCTTCCAGTTGTAGCTGGAAAACGAGAGAAGGTTGCAGCCTTCTGCAGGTAGAAGCCTGCATACTGGTATAAGTCTGCATTAGTACAATGTTGTAAAAGGTTTTCTATATAATAAATATTGAAGACAGAGACGACAACAGCGGTGGTTTTCTCCCGAATTGGGTTTCCACCTTAAATATTGGTGTTCATGTGTGTGATGCTTTATACTGTTGATTACTACTCATAACTTCTGATTATCTAGCCTTATTCATATCTGATAAATCTGTTTAAAAGACTGTTCCTGAGAAATTTTCTAAATCTGAAAGGTAAATCAGTACACGCTAGTTTCCTTCTATATTTCCGCGTGCATATGCTAGTTCAGTTCATAAAAACCGCATATGGAAATCTGCTGAAAGAAAAGGTTGAATTTATTTTATAAACTCTAAATACTGATTCACCCCCCCTCTTAGTATTTTTTCCCAACACCATTTTTACTAGAAATTTTTGGACAGAGTTATTTTCTTGTTTGGGTACTCAATTAGCTCATAGCTCATCTTATCATCCTCAATTCGATGGTCAAACTGAGATAGTAAATAAATGTTTGGAAGGATATCTTAGATTGTTTTGTATACGATAAAAAACAACACAATGGGTGAGTGGTTACCTCTCGTTGAATGGTGGTATAACACTTCCTTCCCATCTCACTGACGAAAAAATGACCCCATTTATGGCACTTTATGGATATCATCCACTGTCCATCACATCATCTTTAAGAGAAAATTCAAAGGTTCAAGTAGTGGAAGATCACATTGAGCATCAACAAGAAGTTCTCCAACTCTTAAAGGATAACCTGAATTTGGCACAAAATTGAATGAAACAACATGCATATCAACATCGCAGCGAGAGAAGTTTTGATATTGGAGACTGGGTATTTTTACAGCTACAACCATATAAAAAAATGTCCCTCAAGCAAGCTAAGAAGGATAATAAATTATCTCCAAAGTACTATGGTCCTTACAAGGTGTTACAAAAGATTGGTACTATGGCATACAAATTGGAGCTTCCTGCTTCTTCACGAGTGCATCCAGTTTTCCATGGTTCATGCTTAAAGAAGGTTATAGGTGAAAATATTATAGTTCAAACAATATTGCCAGAACTTGATGAGGAAGGAAAAATCATATTGGAACCTGAAGCGGTCACGGAAACAAGAACTTGACAGCTACGAAATCGATCAATTTCAGAGTATCTCATCAAGTGGAAGAACTTACCCACTGAAGATTCTACATGGGAGGATGAGAATTTTCTACAGAAGCACCCAGAGCTACTCAAGTGTTGAGGACAACACTTTTTTGAAGGAGAGGGGCATGTTAGGTCCCTATATTACTAGTATAGTCCCTTATTGTTGTTAGTGTAAACCCCTTATTGTTATTATTGTACCCTTGTAACCCCCATATTGTTATTATTACTCCCTTAAATTATTATTGTTAGGTAGGCTAGGATTACATTGTGGCCCCACTAAGATTACATTGTTAGGTCCCTATATTACTGGTATAGTCCCTTATTGTTGTTAGTGTAACCCCCTTATTGTTATTATTGTACCCTTGTAACCCCCATATTGTTATTATTGTGCCCTTAAATTACTATTTTTAGGTCGGCTAGGATTACATTGTGGCCCCACTGAGATACTACGAAATCGATCAATTTCAGAGTATCTCATCAAGTCGAAGAACTTACCCACTGAAGATTCTACATGGGAGGATGAGAATTTTATACAGAAGCACCCAGAGCTACTCAAGCGTTGAGGACAACACTTTTTTGAAGGAGAGAGGCATGTTAGGTCCCTATATTACTAGTATAGTCCCTTATTGTTGTTAGTGTAACCCCCTTATTGTTATTATTGTACCCTTGTAACCCCCATATTGTTATTATTGCGCCCTTAAATTATTATTGTTAGGTCGGCTAGGATTACATTGTGGCCCCACTAAGATTATATTGTTAGGTCCCTATATTACTGGTATAGTCCCTTATTGTTGTTAGTGTAACCCCCTTATTGTTATTATTGTACCCTTGTAACCCCCATATTGTTATTATTGCGCCCTTAAATTATTATTGGAGGTCGGCTAGGATTACATTGTGGCCCCACTAAGATTATATTGTTAGGTCCCTATATCACTAGTATAGTCCCTTATTATTGTTAGTGTAACCCCCTTATTGTTATTATTGTACCCTTGTAACCCCCATTTTGTTATTATTGTGCCCTTAAATTATTATTGTTAGGTCGGCTAGGATTACATTGTGGCCCAGAGATACTACGAAATCGATCAATTTCGAGTATCTCATCAAGTGGAAGAACTTACCCACTGAAGATTCTACATGGGAGGATGAGAATTTTATACAGAAGCACCCAGAGCTACTCAAGCGTTGAGGACAACACTTTTTTGAAGGAGAGGGCCATGTTAGGTTCCTATATTACTGGTATAGTCCCTTATTGTTGTTAGTGTAACCCCCTTATTATTATTATTGTACCCTTGTAACCCCCATATTGTTATTATTGCGCCCTTAAATTATTATTGTTAGGTCGGCTAGGATTACATTGTAGCCCCACTAAGATTACATTGTGGCCCCATGGACTCCTATATATAGAAAGGAGGTTTTTTAATTTGAATCATCCAAGAATTGTTCATTCATGTAATGTATTGGAGGTTGCCCCCTCGAAGTGGCTTATTCATAAAGTGTTGATATCTCTTTTCTTATATTTTTTGAGCTGGTTTGACAACAATTATAAAAAAAGGATTGAGGGTCACTTTGAAAACAATTCGGGCACATAATCAGTACTCGAAGGAGATCCATTCTGATGTAGAATTCGATCTCAGTGGGAGAGTTGCGGGGTGAGAAGTTGCAGGAGCAGAAGGAGGAGGTCAGGGGTGATCGAAATCATGGTCAGAGAGCAGCAGTGGGTCACTGGAGGTAGCTTGAGGCTGCAATGCAGAGACCGCATGCAGTCTCCACGCAGATTCACGCAGTCCAGTGTTGGTACTGCGCAGAGAATCACACTGACTTATGCAGGGGCTATTCTGGGTGTCAAAAAATTGTCTAAATAAGTTGGATATTCAGTCTCAGGTGGTTCAGAATTTATCTGCTGAATATTTTCCCTGTAAAGATATCATTTTCTGAAGAATTAATAAAACCCTCATCTGTTGCACCGGTTTTCCCACATTGGGTTTTTCCGAGGACAATTATCAAAAATAACTATGTACATGTGACTGATTCTTGTGCCTATGTTCTCTACTGTTTATTTCTTTGAATATATAGTTGTGAATATTTCAATAGTATTTATTTCGACATTTGTCGGAAGATTTCTGAATAATAACTTATTGAAATAATAAGTAGGAGAAATAAATCTTTCACTGTAACTGTTTGTAGTTTTCACATGGTATCAGAGCCAAAGATGAATAACAGAGAGGGGGCATCTATCAGTGAACGAAGATCTACTGTTGCAGCAATAGCGTAGAAGGGTTCACGCAGTTCTCCAAGAGGGGGAAGAATCACGGTAGAACAGATGGATCATGATGTATTTGTATTGGCATCCAAACTAGAGTAAGATTTTGCTTGTGTATCAAGCACTACGTCCTAAGATGTCTGGTATATTGACAACGAAGCCTCTGCTCACATGACGGGAGTAGGGGATTGTTTTTCCGACTACCAAGAAGAGTAGATGAATTTCAAAATAACCATGGGTAATAAAGCAAAGTGCGCTCCCATTGGGAGAGGTACCGTAGTTTTTTAGACCGAGGCAGGGAACAAAATCCGGGCCACTAATCTACTGCATGTGCCAGGTTTGGGAATGAATCTACTCTTAGTGTCAGAACTTAAAAAATGAGGATATGAAGTCTACTTTATTGGCAATAGAGTCTATGTCGAGCACCCCAGATGGAAGAAGAAGGCACAAATCAGGGTAAGAAGCAACAAGCTGTACAAGTTGCAGCTTGATTCCCCAATGGAACTAGTTGGCAACGCAGATGAAACGGATCTGAATGAGCTATGGCACAAAATAATGGGGCACTTGCATCATGGGGTGTTGAGAAATCTCCAGAAGACTGTCACAAGTGTTTCAGAACTGAGCACCAAACGGGATGATGTCTGCAAGGGGTGCGTATTGGGGAAATATGCCAAGGCAGCATATCAGAGAAGAAAAAATAGGGCCAAGGGTGTGTTGGATATAATACACTCAGATATCTGTGGGCCAATGTAAACTAGAGCTCTTAGTGGTGCCGAATATTTCGTCACCTTCATTGATGACCATTCCAGGAAAACCTAGATCTACCTTTTAAAGACCAGGGATGAAGTCTTCAGTCGATTTAAAGAGTTTAAGGCTTTGGTGGAAAATATGATAGGAAGGCGGATCAAGGTATTGGGATTAGATAATAGAGGTGAATACATAGATAAAGAATTCATCGGATTCTGCACGAGGGAAGGCATCAAAAGAGAATGGACAGCTCCATACAATCCGAAACAGAATGGAGTGGCAGAAAGGAAGAGCCAGACTATTGTTGAAGCAACCAGAGCTATGTTGTATAACCAAGACATGCCCAAATTTCTATGGGTTGAAATGTGTAATAACTGTCTACATTAAAAACAAAAATCCTCACGCACTGGGAAAGATCATGCCAGAAAGTGTCATCACTGGCAGCGAGCCTGAAGTGAGTCACTTTAGGATCTTCGGTAGTACAACTTACTGTCATGTACCCAGTGAGAAGAGGAAGAAGTTGGAGACGACTGCTGAAAATGGGTATTTAGTAGGATACAACGAGAATGAAAAGGCTTATCACATCTACAATCCTGAGATTAGGAAAGTAGTGGTGTGAAGAGATATGAAATTCATGGAGGAGAAAGCCTTCAGAAGATCATGAGAGTTGCCTTCTACTACGCAGTTAGAGGAAGAGCCTCTGGTCTAGCCCCAACAACTAGCAACGAAAAATTTAGTTGCCTCTCCAAGGCATAGTGATCCAAAGGATGGGTCTCCTGAGGATTTGCAAGAAGGAGAGATGGTAAATCCACCCACCACCAGTGGAAGAACGAGCAGGGAACTTCGACAGATTCTGAAGGATGCAGAGGATTTTGTCGGAATTCCCCGAAATGAGAAGAGACAACGTAAGTAACCTGAGAGGTATCAAGACTTAATTTCTCAAGTTGGAGAACCTTCCAGTTTTCAGGAAGCAGCTCAATAGCAGGTGTGGGTTGATGCAATGGTGGAAGAGTACATTTTCATCATGACAATGATGTCTGGGAAGTAGTACCTAGACCACAGGGGAGATCAGTTGTAGGGTCCAGGTGGATCTACAAGATCAAGTATGCTGCAAACGACAACATCGAGAAATTTAAAGCCAGGTTTGTGGCTAAGGGGTATGCTCAGAAGGAAGGAATAGAATATGAATAAACCTTCACCTCGGTAGCTAGATACACATCTATCAGGTCCGTGATATCCCTTTCTGCATAGATGGGATGGGAAATTCACCAGATGGACGTTAAGACGACATTCTTGAATGGTGTGATAGAAGAAGAAGTGTATATAGAACAACCAGAGGGCTTTGAGAGACATGATCAGAAAAATCATGTGTGAAGATTGAATAAAGAATTATATGGACTGAAGCAAGCTCCGAGAGTCTAGTATGGTCGGATTGATAGCTGCCTGCAGAAGATGGGATTCATCAAGAGTGATGCAGATCCCAATCTATACTATCTGAGAGTAGGTAGTGATCCATTGATACTGGTATTGTATGTGGATGATCTGTTCTTGACAGGATCATCAAGGCTCATCATAGATTTCAAGAAGAATTTAGTTGAAGAATTTAACATGAAGGATCTGGGACAAATGCATTATTTTCTGGGGTTGGAAGTTTCACAGCAGAATGGGGAGATCTTCCTTGGTCAAGGAATATACACTACAGATATTCTGAAGAGATTTTAGATGGAGGATTGTAGGCCCATGACCACTCTAATGATTACCAACTGGAGGAAAATCGACACATCTGAAGATGCTGATCCTATGCTGTAGAGACAACTCATAGGGTCATTGATGTATCTGGTGAATACAAGGCTAGCCATTTGTTATATTGTTAATACCCTAAGTCAGTTCACGGTGGAACTGAAGAGGGCACTTTGGGTAGTAGCCAAACATGTTCTTAGGTACCTTTGAGGGACAGTCGAGCCTGGATTGAAGTACACCAGTGACAATGATGTCAGGTTGAGTGCCTTTACTGATGCAGATTGTAGAAATTATATGCACTAAGCATGCATATATCCAAGATCCACCTGATCTCACACTATTTAACTTTATGCAAGATACTAAATCTATTCCACTTGTTAATATTTTGCGGAAAATTAATTGCACACACATGTGAAGCATAAACAAAAATAATCAATCGCACATAACAAAGTTTTTAACCGGGAAAGCCTGAAGCTGAAAACCCCAACTATGTATTATGTAACTTGGAGATCATATGAAAATCTCATACAAAGCTTATCACAAGCTCTCAGTACAATACAATCATCATACACTAATCAGGACCAATCTTGCAAATCCATGCACTGATCTTTGCCTCCTGCTAGGTTGCCTCCACTGCGCAATCTCAGCTGAAGAATAGCTCTGAATGAATTCGAATTACTCCATCCTTGACTACACAATCCTCATTGGCATCTCCAATGTGTGTGTGATACAATCAATGCATCACTATAGTCACAACAGACAGTCTATCTTGCCCTTTCACCTATCTCTCCACTGATCTCCACTGAAACTGCCATGCACTGTAGTTAACTGCTATATTGTTTAGTTGATTAATGAGTTATTATTTGTGAATTAATTTACTAATTAATTCACTCCACTCTCACTAGTGTATCAATCAGTTAGACTAGATACAACTAGCTCAACTAAGTCTAATTGACTTAAACTAAATACAACTCCATAACTACTTCTTCCAACTATGTCATAATTCTGCCACTTGAGTTCTAACTGAGTCCTCCATGCATTAGCTCTAGTAAACCCTTAGGAATTGCATAATTCCTTCTATCAACTGATGTGCCACATCTGTGCACTGAACTGAAGTGCTCCAAGAGAATAAGTTGTTGTTTAGAGTCTAATTATTATTAAGACCTAATAATAATCGACATGCATCTATTTTAAAATTGATGATCTATAAATAGACTTCGCCCAATATTCTAAAAATAGAATTTCATCTATTTTTCCAACTTGATCAACCATCCACAAATAACATCCTGCAACTTCTGAAATATGATCACCATGTCTAAAAATAGACTTGCGCCAAAAATAGCCTGCGGGCCCACTTAGTGAAGGCGACTCTTTTCACTAAGTTCATCATCTTGTTGAATCTCAACACTCCCTCTCAACAAGATAGGGATTATCCTTCAGCTCGATCCTGCCTCTATGGTATTCGAATTTGCTCCTAGTGAGCGCCTTCGTCAGAATATCTGCATCATGATCCTCTGTAGGAATGTACTGAAGCAACATGATCTTCTGCTGCACACAATATTTGATATGATGATACCGGATATCAATATGTTTAGATCTATCATGAAACACATGATTAACTGAGATTTTAATGCAACTCTATTTATCACAATGTATCACCGTGGGATCTAAATGCGAACCGAACAAACCAACCAGAATCTTTCTCATCCAGATAGCCTCACATGCAGCTTGACTTGCTGCCATGTATTATGCTTCCGCTAAACTGAGTGCCACGGATATTTGTTTCCTGTTGTACCAAGAAACTGCCATAGATCCGATACTGAAAATCCCTCCTGATGTGCTCTTTCTATCTGTTGGGCTTCCTGCCCAATCTGCATCCGTGAAGCCATACAACTTCACCTCATCCATTTTTCTGTACCATAAACCATACTCAGATGTGCCCCTGAGATATCTCAGGACATGCTTGCCTACCTTCCAAAAGAGCTTGGTAGGCTTAACCATCACTTGTGAAAGCTGGTTCACCACATAGCATATGTACGGTCTTGTATTGACTAAATACATGAGCGAACTCATCAAATGTCGATAAAAAGTGGCATCCACTACCTCTGTCGATGTAGCATCTTCTTTCTTCCAATTTCCTGGAAGAAGAGTGTTGATAGGCTTGCAACCTTGAATGTGAAACTTCTCCAGTATCTCTCGGGCATACTTGCCTTGAGACACAAACAATTCACCTTCCCGTTGCCATATTTCCAATCCAAGGAAATAATGAAGGAGGCCCAAATCCTTCATCTCAAACTCCTTTGCAATATCTGCCTTGCATGAGTGTATCAACTGCTCATCACTTGTTAGTATTAAATCATCAACATAAACTACAATGATTAAAATCTTACCCTCCACCACAATCTGGTACAGGTTTTCATCCGCCTCACTCTTGGTGAAGCCAAGTCCAATGAAATAGCTGTCGATATGAGTGTACCAAGCATGAGGTGCTTGTTTCAGCCCATACAACGCTCTTTTGAGCCTGCACACATGCAACTCGCTGCTGAAGATCTAAAATCCTTCAGGCTGCTCAGTGTACACGTCTTCCTCAATGATCCCATTAAGGAACGCAGTCTTCACATCCATCTGATGAATGTGCCAACCCATCAACGCTGAGAGAGTAAGGATGGTCCATATGAAATAATATCGTGCGACAGGTGCAAAGGTTTCTTCATAGTCAATCCCCTCAATCTGTGAGAAGCCCCGGGCAACAAATCTTTCCTTATACTTCTCGACACTCCCATCAACAACTTTCTTTACCTTGTAGATCCATCTTGATCCTACAACTGATTTTCCCACTGGCCTTGGAACAATCTCCTAAGCACTGTTTCTGACAATGGAGTCATACTCCTCCACCATGGCATCTACCCATGTGGGCTCCTACATTGCTTCTTCGAAAGAAGATGGCTCTGTCATGATACACTTGCTCATAAGAGCCATGTATCTAGTATATCGGTTAGGTGAGTGTCTCTGTCTGTGCTGTGATGTAGGGACTCCTACATTCTGTGCTACATCAAGCTTCAGTCTCTCAGCTTCTGTGGTACACTTTCTGCCTTGTCTGATGTTTGGTTCTGCATGAGTGGACTCCTCCACTCCATGAATCTCCTCTTGTGGCTGATCCACATCCAGAGGCTCATCTTTCGGAACAAGCAGTTCCTTCACTGCATGCAAGTCTAGATCCCTCTCAAGCATAGTTTGTGCAGCACCCACGATTGTTCTATTCTTCCTCTCCGTGACCCCATTATGCTGTGGGTTATGAGGCGTTATGAGTTCTCTTCGAATTCCTTCTTTGCTACAGAAGTCTTTGAATTCGATCGAGATGTATTCACCACCATTATCGCTCCGTAGAGCTTTAACTTCCTTCCCCAAATCCTTCTCCACCAATGCCTTGAACTCACATAACTTTGAGAGTGTTTCACTCTTCTTCTGCATGAATAAGATCTAGCATCTACGAGAATAGTCATCAACAAATATCACATAATACCTGTGTTTTGATATTGAAGCAACCGAGAATGGTCCACACACATCTGTGTGAATTCTCTCCAGGATCACCGAAGCACGGTTCTCCTTCTCATGCAAGGTGGTCTTCACAAACTTACCCATAGTACATCCCTTGCACTGATATGACTGCACAAGAGTACCCTTGGGAAGTCTAGTAGAAATTTGCTGCAAAATCTTGAAAGCACAATGGTGAAGATGGCCCAATCTCCTGTGCCATAATTCGCCCTCATCCTGGCTCACCACTTCTTTTGCTTTGCCCACCATTGCAGCGCATCCATCTACCTCCAGCTTGTAGAGATTCTTAATTCGAACCCCTATCTTCTTGGTTTGACCTATTGTCTTATGTCAAAGGAAGGCTTTTCCCTCACTGAAAACAACATCATAACCCTTGTCTTCCAACATTGCGACTGAGACCAAATTCTTCTCCAGACCTGGAACATGCATAACATTCTTCAACAAGAATGGATTACTGGACTCCCTCTCAAATGGTCCCAATGCCAGTCGCACTGTACCGACCATCGTCGCCCATCTTTATATGCATCTGGAGGTCCTTCTCCTCCAAGTCACTAAACAACTTTTTGTCTCCCGTCATATGGAAAGACGCACCACTGTCAAGATACCACACTGATCCCATGTAGCTTGAAACCAAGCATGCGATCAAGGAAAAATCTAGCTCAAATTGCGAGGCTAAGGCATCTCCAGCTTCAGATCCAAAAGCCTGCTTGTTCTTATTCTTCTGTGGATAGTTAGTGGTGAAATGTCCATGCTCGTGACAGTGAAAACACTTCACTTTGGAAAATCCTGCTTCTTGCCTTTAGCACCGGATTTTGAAGGATTTTCTTCCCCTTCCCTTTCTTTGCTTTGGCAGCCAAAGCACAATTCTATTCATCTTCATTCTTCAATGAAGATCCATCCCTGGTACCCCACCTTATCTCCTCCCACACAAGATCCGACCAAAGTCGCTCCCATCCTGGCAGTTTCTCCCGTCCATTGACAGAGTCTTCGTAGCTATGCCAAATCTTCGGAAGCCCAAGGAGAGCCAAGCTCACCAAGTCTTCATCATCAACAGTAACCCCCACACTTCCCAGTTCATCCTTGCAGTGGACAAACTTCGTGAGGTATTTTGGAATATTTTCGCCTTTCTCCATTTTTATTTTTCTTAGCTTGTCTTTAAGTGCCAACTTCCTTTGGTCACTTCTGATTTGGAACAAGTCTGTCAAAGCCTTCCACATTAAGAATGGAGTGGCTTTCACGTGAAGGCTAGACATAATATGGTCCTTCACACCTTCCAACAGAATTCTCCGCGTCTTTTCTGTCTTCTTTTGCCATGCGTCAAGTAATGTAGCATCACTAGATCCCGGCTTATGAACATCGCTATCGATGAACTCCTTCAGTCCATTATCCTCTAGCATTGCCTCCATTCCGTCCTTCCAGGCTATGTAATTCGAGCTCCCATCAAGGGCATACTCCAATCACAACCCGTTGAAAGACATTTCAATGTATACTCAACTTCTGCACCAAGAATCTTCTGTAGCAAATTCGAATTGTCCACCAGCACAAACTCACTTTACAATTGCAATCTTCAATCAACAATGCTCCAATACCATGTAGAAATTATATGCACTAAGCATGCATATGTCCAAGATCCAATTGATCTCACACTATTTAACTTTATGCAAGATACTGAATCTATTCCACTTGTTAATCTTTTGCGGAAAATTTAATTGCACACACATGTGAAGCATAAACAAAAATAATCAATCCACACATAACACATTTTTTAACCGGGAAAGCCTGAAGCTGAAAACCCCAACTATATATTATGTGACATGGATATCATATGAAAATCTCATACAAAGTTTATCACAAGCTCTCAGTACAATACAATCATCATACACTAATCAGGACCAATCTTGCAAATGCATGCACCGATCTTTGCCTCCTACTAGCCTACTTCCATTGTGCAATCTCTGCTGAAGAATAGCTCTGAATGAATTTGAATTACTCCTTCCTTGACTGCGCAATTATCATTGGCATCTCCAATGTGTGTGTGATGCAATCAATGCATCACTATAGTCACAACAGATAGTCTATCTTGCCCTTTCACCTATTTCTCCACTGGTCCGCACTGAAACTATTGTGCACTGTAGTTAACTGCTGTATTGATCAATTGATTAATGAGTTATTATTTGTGAATTAATTTACTAATTAACTCACTCCACTCTCACTAGTGTATCATTTAGTTAGACTCAACTGAGTCTAACTAAGTTAAACTAATTGCAACTCCATAACTACTTCTTCCAACTGTGTCATAACTCTGACACTTGAGTTCTAACTGAGTCCTCCATGCATTAGCTCCAGTGAACCCTTAGGGATTGCGTAATTCCTTGTGTCAGCTGACGTGCCAAATCTGTGCACTGAACTGAAGTGCTCTAAGAGAACAAGTTGCTGTTTAGAGTCTGATTATTATTAAGAGCTAATAATAATCAACATGCATCTATTTTTAGATTGACGATCTATAAATAGACTTCGCCCAATATTCTAAAAATAGAATTTCATCTATTTTTCCAACTTGATCAACCATCTACAAATAGCATCCTGCAACTTCTGAAATATGATCACCATGTCTAAAAAATAGACTTGCGCCAAAAATAGCCTGCGGGCCCACTTAGTGAAGGCGACTCTTTTCACTAAGCTCATCATCTTGTTGAATCTCAACACAGATTGGGCTGGAAGTTCAGTTGATTGGAAGAGTACTAGTGGGTACTGTTTCAGTCTGGGATCAGGAATGTCTTCCTGGTGTAGTAGGAAATAGAATCCCGTGGCACTGAGTTCGACAGAGGCAGAGTATATGGCAGCTAGCACAACTTCATGCGAAGCCATATGGCTTGGGAAACTGTTAGTAAATCTACTCAAGGAGAAAATGGAAGTGACTAACATTTTATGTGATAATCAAAGTTGCATAAAGCTCTCTTAGAGTCCTGTGTTTTATGATAGGTCGAAACATATTGACATGCAGTGTCACTTCATCAGGGACTGTGTACAACATGGATTTGTTCAGTTGCAGTACACTCCAACAGGAGAACATGTGGCAAACATCCTCACTAAGGCTCTGGGAAAGACAAATTTTGTCTACTTCAGAGAGAAGATGGGGATGATGAAGAATCCCTTCCAATAACAAGACTCAGTATTTAGAGGGAGTTGTGGTACAGATGCAACAAGTGACAGTAGCAGTGTTAAAGGCAGCAGTATAGGGGGTAGCATCATAGCAGATGGGAGGAGTAGAATCCTGAGATTAATAACGCAGAAGGTGCTTCTGAATCAGAGCAACATGCAACAGGCATATTGTTGGAACACCTTCCTCGCTAAGAGGGAGTGTTGATTTTTGTAGCATCCAAAAGTGTTCAAAGTCTCAAAATTTGTAGGGAGGCTTGGACAAAAGCATTCCAAAGAACCTAGAAATAGTTTGTGGAAATTCCACTCGATTCAATACTTATTAAAGTAATTAATTATTTTAATGGAGACCCTAAGTCCAAAGTTAGGGAAATGAAATAATTAAAGGGTATTAATAAGTAAGAGTGTGAATCTTCTAGAAAACATGGATTAAGTCAAGATTTAATCTTAGCCATTGATTAATCTTTTAATCTGGTTCGTTGGTTCTCCAACAGGAAGATTATAAAAGAAGGCTTGAGGGTCACTTGGAAAACAAGCCAGACACACATTCAGTACTCGAAGGAGATCCATTCTGATGTAGAATTTGATCTCAGTGGGAGAGTTGCAAGGCGAGAAGTTACAGGAGCAGAAGGAGGAGGTCAGGGGTGATTGAGATCAGGGTCAGAGAGCAACAATGAGTCACTAGAGGCAGCTTGAGGCTGCAACGCAGAGACCACACACACTCTCCACACAAATTCACATAGTCCAACACTGTGACTGCACAGAGAATCACGCAGATTGACGCAGGGGCTTGCAAGGGCTATTTTGGGTGTCATAAAATTGTCCGAGTAAGCTGGATATTCAGTCTCAGGTGGTTTAGAATTTATCTGCTGAATATTTTCCCTGTAAAGATATCATTTGCTGAAGAATTAATAAAACCCTCATCTGCAACACTGGTTTTCCCACATTGGGTTTTTCTGGGGACAATTGTCCAAAAATAACTATGTACATGTGGTTGATTCTTGTGCTTATTTTCTCTACTGTTTATTTCTCTGAATATATAATTGTGAATGTTGCAGTAGTATTTATTTTGATATTTTCCATAAGGTTTCTGAATAATAACTTATTGAAATAATAAGTAGGAGAAATAAATCTATCACTGCATTGTTTGTAATTTTCACACCTAGGAATAGTGTCAGCTTTTTTGAAATCAACAAAGCAACAAAAGGCTTCCCCACCCTGAATGTCCCATACATTTTCAATGACGTGCCTAAGTGTGATGCAATGATCAATTGTAGAATGCCTTGACCTAAAACTAGTCTGTCCTTTTTCTCTTTTACCCTCTTTTTCTGCCCAACTGTTGATTCTACGCTCCATCATGCTCCCAAACAATTTTCCAAGAAGATGATTGACCATAATAGTGCGATAATTAGAGGGGTTATTGGTGTCTCCACATTTGTAAAGAGGGATAACAATACTTATTGTCCATTCCACTAGAAAATTGCCTTGTGAGATGTTGTTGAAGATCCTTTTGATGATTGGGGCCAAGATATCCACACCCCATTTTAAGAAGTTTCTTAAACAGGTATGGGGAAAAGAGTTGGGTAGAAAGAATAAGTAGTACATTGAAGAATTCAACCCTAGGTATGATCTTCAACAAAAATAGTACGTTGGAGCTAACATGTTGTGGAGAGAAGTGGTTCCTATTGCTCAATTAAAAACCAACTCGTATCAACTTCGGTGTGAAACATGACGGTAGAAAAGGCCTAAAGAAGCTTGGGAAGAATGGGTGTGTACATTTTGCATGTTGGAGGAGTGCAATAAAAAAAACATTTCATTTTGGAATGTGATGCATTTTGGGAAGAACGGGTGTGTACATTTTGCATGTTGGAGTGCAATCAAAAAAACATTTCATTTTGGAATGTGATGCATTCAAAGGCATCAAAGAAAGTTATAAGAATATGTTAGCATCAATTTCTTAACATTGTCTTTTCACCAATGAGATTGTTGGAAGGTTAAGCCCCTCATCATTTAAATGCAAAAAAAAAAACAAAAAAAACATGAACTCTATTTTTAATGTGGTAAACGTTAAAATATCATATCATTACTATTACTATGCTCCCATAGAATATTACTATTTTGAGGTTTTACATGGGATTAAGCCCTATATTTCCCTCTCGAGCTAGTGGCGCTGTCTTAGAGCCAAATGCATTGGTCCATGAGAGGATTTTGTCGCCATGCGTTGCAAGGGGCATCGATTTGTCGCAGGCTTATAAATACCGAGGTGTCAAGCTGCGTCAGAAGCTTCGATTTGCAGGAATGCGAGAAAAGGCATGGAGAAACTAAAGAAAAACTCGATGAAAAATCAGCAACACCACAACGCAGCGGTGGGCTTGGTTCGCATTCTGCATTAAACCCACGTGGAAAACCATACATAATGGTTTCACGTTGAAGTACTGCAAACCCTGAAGACCCTAATATAATGGCCGGTTACGCACATCTAGGGCCTTTGCCACGTATGCGGAGAAAATCAAAGATAGAGGCTGAAATCCAGAACGCCTTTCAAAGAGCATCCACAATTGATGACCTGAACAGAGAATTCAAAGCAATGGAGTCCGTGTTGGATGATGATGACAAGGAGCTTGGATTGGCTTGTCTCAGAATGGGTCATGAGTTTTCAGCCGCAGGTATGGACCCTGAAACCGTTCTTGCTTATGCCAAAAGGGCACTTATAATCTTCGAAATGGATGCCAATGACTCTTCTATGATATTCCTGGCTCTTCATCTCATGAGTATTGTGCATTATAATTTGAGGAAGTTTGACGAGAGTTTGGGTTATTTGGATAGAGCAAACACGATATTAGAGAAATTAGACAAGGAGGGTACCGAGTTTCAGACGAAGCACATTGCTTTGGACGTGGGGTAGGCAAAAACAGCCATGGGGAGGCCAGAGGAAGCTTTGATTAATTATATGTTGAATTTTAACTACAACTGCAGCAATGCAGAGAAGGAATTTGTCTGAAGCACGCCATCTAGAAATTAGAATCTGCATTTAATCAGCATTTAATCAAACCTGCAAGTTGTTGACTAATAGCTCTGCAACAGCCCCCTGAACATTGATGAAATTGTGATTCTAAATCACGCAACATAGATTTGTGATCTTAACAGTCAATTTGGGTTTAATTTCTGCAACCACCACATTTAAAGCGCAGAAATTTACCGCCAGATTTTTATTTGTTTGAAAGGGCCACGTAGAGAAAAAATATTGGATCGCGTTGTTTTGTTGAGTGGGTTGCATTGCCAAAAACCCGACCCGAATTTTTATAGGAAAAATTTAATTTGGAATTGGCGTCCTACATTGGGCCTACGTCAGCATTTGATTTTGGAACGCGAAGATCATTTTTCAATAGAGTTTGATTTATGGTTGAAATCCATAAAGTTTCATAAAGTTTTTAAAAACTTCTGGTAAAAGTTATTTTTACTACGGTTAATATATATTATAAATGTTTTTAACATTTATAATATATATATGTAATGCTTTATTTTTAAATGTTATGTTCTGGAAAGTTTAAAAGGCTCGAAAGTCGAAACAAAAAGGGCCGTGAATGTAATTTTTATTTTATTGTGTAATTTTTTTTTAAAAGTTTATTTACACAGCAGTGTATAAAAAGGGTGAAAGACAGATCGCAAGTTTAAAAGTTTTTACACACAGCATAGTGTAAAAGTTTGAAGTTGCACAGCAGTGCGTTTATTGTTTTGAAGAGTGAACAGAGTATTTTCTGTGTGAGACAGAGAAGAGTTTTGCTTGGCACTGTGTCTTGTAACAGTTCAACATTTTGTAATGTGTCTTGTAACAGTTCAACATTTTGTAATCCCTCTCAGTGAGAAAGAAGTTTTTTTTCTTGTAATAGATTTTTACAGTGAATGAAATAGAATTTTTCAGCGTTGAACTCTGTCTCATTTGAGTGAAATTTTAATATTTTCTCTGTGTTGAAGAGGGGGGTTTTATTCTCCATTTATTGTTCTGGAATTTTCAATATTCCAACATTATGGTTTTATTCTCCATTTATTGTTCTGGAATTTTCAATATTCCAACATTATACTCGCAGTTTGGCCTTGATGGAGGAGGCGCTTGCCTCATCACCCAAAATTGGCTGTTTTGTGTAACCTGGTTGCCGAGGCATATGCTGCAGTATTGAATTTAAAGGAGGCACTGCCCCTGTGTTTGAAGGCATTGGAGATTCATAGAACTCATTTGGGGGAGAATTCAGTAGAGTTGGTAGCTGACAGGAGGCTTCTTGGTATGATATACAACGGTTTAGGGGACTAGAATAAGACATTAGAGGAGTATTTAGAATAAGACATTAGAGGAGTATTCAGCTATCAAGAAGGTTTTGAAGAGTCAGGGCATGGATTCAGAGCTCGTTTACGTACAGTTGGATACAGCTGAGGTGCAAATTTTGCTTGGAAAATATAATTATGCAATCACTACCCTGCGTGAAATCATTGAGCACACTGAAAAGGATAGTGAGCTGCAAGCTAGGGTGCTTCTTTGCAAGTCAAAGGCTTTTTGTAATTTGAAAATGTATGCTGACTCGAAGAAATGCTGTGAACTGACCACCAACCTATTCAAAAGATATGAAACAATAAACCCGGAAATGGTGGCTGAAGGCTATGCTGGGCTTGCTATGTTGTATTAGACAATGAATAATTTTGCAACTGCAATTTCGCTCTATAAGGCGGCCATTAGTATTTATGCAAAGTTTCCTCGACACAAACCCTTCGAGGCAAGCATTGCAGGATGGCTCGGGGGGTTGCTCAGCCAGAATGGCAGTGTGCTAGAAGCTATTCCTTACTTGGAGAGTGCTATAGAAGGGTTAAAAGAGAGCCTCGAGCCCAATCATTTTAGACTTGCATACATTTACAGTAACTTGGGGGCATTATACAACGAGATAGGTAGGCCTCAGGCAGCAGCACAGATGCTTCTCACGACCAAAGAAATAATGGAGACTGCCCTGGGACTGCAGCATATCGACACGATTACAACCATGCAGAATATTGCGATAGTGCATCAATCAATGGGCAGGTTAGAGCACTTTATTCGGTCATTTTTTACCGCTATACTCATTTGTGACAAACAACTCTATGTAAGTTAAAATGACAAAAGAATGTTACAAGTTTAGCTGCAATTGAGGGTGTGCCTGTCAAAAGCAGTGTTATTGGAACAGGTGGAAGCAGTTGGTTCAATCTAAAGTGGTCCCACCGGTGGAACATAACTGGTTTTGATGCCTAAAGTGGTCCCACTGGTGGACATAACTGGAAAAGGCCAATTCCACACCAAACTGGCCTTCATTCACCAAACTAGCTGGTTTTGTACAATGCAACCAAGGACCTTCCAAATGCCAAAAATAAAAAATTACTAGAGGGGCAAATTCATTCTTAGGGCCCTACTAATGCTATGCAATTAATGGTAATGTTAAATTCTTGAAGTAAAAAGAATCCATTTACTTAAATCTTTAACATTACTACTAATTGTTTAAAGTTCTATAAATTGCAATCAAGGACCCTCCAAACATAGACTAAAAATAAAAATAATGGGGTAGCCTAATATTCATCCCGAGGGCCTTACTAATGCTATGTAATTAATGGTAATGTTAAATTCTTAAAGTAAAATGAATATTTTTAATTTAATGTCTAATCTCAATGGATTTCATATGGAGAAAGTAGAATTATAGATCCCACTCAAATTCCAGAAGACTTGACAATTTTTAGGATTTCAAGATTGGGGGGATCAAAATGTTTTCATTGGATTAATTTATGTACGAGGGGATGGAACTAACATTTAATCAAGAGCACAACGCCCACTATGTACTTTGATGTTAGTGGCATTGGTTGTTGAACTCTTTTATCATAACCCTACTAAAACTGTACCCATCACTCAAACAAAAATCTCGATTTGACATGTTAAGTTTTTTCTATCTTATTTTAATGCTCAGAGGTAAGGTTACTTGGGAGCGGGAACAGGGAGCAACATTTTCAAAAGCTCCCGGTTTGGGAGCAAAGTTTTATATAATATATAGTTTTATATATTTTGATGCATATATGTCAACAAAAGCATGTAGAATGATGAATTAGATATAAAAAAACATGGATTGAACCATATAACATCAATGATTTAGAAATTATAATCTTCATCAAAAATGTCCATAACTTAGTAACATACTACATATCGAGTCTGATGATTCATCAATCTTAAGATTTCAAGCTTCCAAAATTCAATATATAACATTTATCATCATTGATCACTAAAGTTGTACTTTAACCATTACAACAAAGAATATCTAACATGAAATGAAATGTTTCAACTTTCAATTTTCATGAAGCATCATATTCATAATTCCTTACCAATGAGTTATAATTGCCAACTTCAAACATGATTTGTCATATATTGTTTACAAAAAATATCATAATAAATATGAAAGAGTCAAAAGTTATAAAAACTACTAGAAACTAGAAAAGAAAAGTAAATCTATTATCTACTGCTTCCTCTTGCCACCACGAGAAATTTCTAATTTTTGAGAAGGTCGTGGTGGTCTTCTGGGAGTTTCCTGCCACATGGTCGAATGACTAGAAGCAGAAGGCACATGCCCTCCATGTGAGGATGTAGATGGAGGTGGTAGTAAGAAAGGCAAAGATGTTGGAACTTGAGCACTGCTACTGGATGGTGGGGTTGGCATCGCTGTTGTTACTTCATCATCATCTTTCAAAAATTCTGTTTGCAATTCTTCTAGATGTAGAAGGCCATCCTCCAAATTATTTTCCTTTGGGTTGTTGTCCCAAGTTGTATATGATGTATTCTCATGAGCCTGATCACAATAACGACTCAACAACCTCAAGTTGTAGTGCACATAAACCAAGCTTTCTGCCCGGTTTTCATTGAGTATGTTTCTTCTCACATTATGAATGAAGCTGTAGGTGCTCCAACACCTCTATGCATAAGAAGCATTTACAACCTGTGAGAGACTTTTTTGTCAATTTTGGCAAAAGTCCCTGGCTGCCATATGCGTCCCACCATGTGATAGCATCAAATCTATCCCTATCTTCCATTGCATGCAAAGAACCAAACACTATAGTGCTAGTGAAGTATCTATCTAATTCAAGACGCATATTAACACACTCCTTGTTAGGGACCAACTTGTCTAATGCTTTCATACATCCATTTTGTACCTCTGGATCTATATGGGTTTTGGCCCTAACCCCACCCTCAGGTGCAGGTTTTCCCAACCAAGATGGAGAGTAGTATTTTGGCATAAGGATATATGCCAAGGCATGTAGTGGAACATTAAGTTTATTCCATCGTGCACACACAAAATTGTGAATAATATCATACAAGTTGTGATCTTTTTCCTGAAAAATATCTTTTATTTGCCCCAACATGTTACCCATCTGCTCATACACCTCCCCTATCTCTGGTGCATTTGTATCTGCAAAACGAATCATGTTATAAATGGGCTTGGTGAATTGCAAAATTTCCCTCACATGTGCCCAAAACGGACCGTCAAGAGCAGTGTCCTCCACCTATTCAAAACCTTGCTTGTTAATTGCAGTTGGAGCCCTGTCCTTTAATACCCGCAAGTGTTGACTTGCTACCATGGTAGTCAATGA
This sequence comes from Pinus albicaulis, assembly GCA_034641835.2. NCBI lineage: Eukaryota > Viridiplantae > Streptophyta > Pinopsida > Pinales > Pinaceae > Pinus > Pinus albicaulis. The sequence continues at coordinate 1,683,026,868 of CM076581.1, read as the reverse complement.
CTTTGTTTCCTTCAAAAGGCGCATGAAGGTGAGGTAATAGCTAGCAATTCTAGTATTCGCAATCTTAAACAACTCCAAACTTGAGTGACTGCGTAAAATTCCATGGGTATTGCTATGATTGGTAATAAATTTTATCATTTTTTTGCCTCTCTTATACAAATCACCAATCCATTTGTATTGAGGGTGTTTGTTCTTAATAATATCATGCATCAAAAGGTTCATTGTGTGAACCAAACACCCAGACCAAAGTATGTTGGGGCATCTATCCTTAATAATTTCTCTTGCCGCCTTACAATTAGAAGCATTATCAATGATGACTTGGATGACATTGTATGGCCTAATATGTTCAATTTCTTGAACTAATGGTTCTGCAATGTTGATGGCGGTCTTGAACTTTTTTGAGTAATCATATGTTAAAAGGAAGACTAGACCACTAATAGACATAGCAAGAACACTTATCAATGGCTTGCCTTTTACATTTGTCCATCCATCAGACACAATGGATACCCCATGCTCATTTCAAGAATTTTTCATTTTACCCAAAGCATGTGCTATTTTTGTTTTTTCCTGATCAAGTCCCACGGTTCTAGCCCTGTCATACCCAAGGCTCTTGTATCATTTGGGGGCATCATTAATGGTGGAAACCATTTCATGCCAATAAGGTGAGCGAAGAACATTGAATGGTATCCCACGTGCATAGAGAAACCAGTAAATTTTTGAATCCACATCATTCTTACACCTTTCGTCAAGGAAATTTGATATGGTTCTACGCCTTAAAGGGATGTTTGTTCCTATGCTTCCATATCCATTGCAATGGGAGGATGCTGATGGAGTTCTTTGTTTATGTGATTGTGGGCTATCATGTTCAAAGTCACCCTTTGATCTTTTAGATCTATATTGGGCTTCCTCCTCTTCCCTTATGTATTTGGCTCTTTGTTGTGCTGACACACTTACACAAGTTTTGATTCCTACTTGCTTATTTCCATCCCATGGTATTTTCCCACAGAGGTGCTCTCTGGCACGGGTGTATGAACCTGTGTAAGTGTTTTTGCACTAGAGGCATGTAAATTTAGTGATTTGACCCCCTTCCCCTCCTTCAGGCCTAGAAACATATTTCCACAATGGGGTTTGGTCTGCTTTCGTTTTTTTGCCCTCATCATATCCACTCTCCTCTTCCTCCTCACCAAGGTACTCCTCCTCTCCAGGGTTTTCAAATCCACCACTACCCACTTCTTCATGCTCTTCATCATGATCAACCCTCCTTCTACTCTCCAACACCATAATAACAAAAAAAGGAACCAACATCAAGAGAATGCCAAACCATACAGCCATTGATGAGATCTTGGGGTAGCATCGTGTGTGCTCTAGCTCCGAAACTTTGTGGAGGGGCTAAGACACACGAAATCTCCAAAACCCAGAAAGCGTTTGGAGAAATTTCATCTAGTGCTGAAGTTATTCTAACAATTAATTTTTTTAATGAGGACCTAAGTCTAACTTAGGGAATTAGAAAAATTAAAGTGAATTAATTAAGCACATGTAATGAAATGTTCTAAGTGACGTGGATCAAGTAGTCTTTTAATCTGAGTCGTCGATTAGAGATTAGATCACGACCGTTGGTTTCCCAACGAGAAAAGTATAAAGGAAAGGCTTGGGGTCAATTGGAGAACACACACACAGGTAGAGCACTTAAGCTAAGTCGAATTTCTGGGTTGGGGTTCACTAAGAAAATCGAAGCATGTTTGCAGTGCAGTGAGGGGCAGAGATCGGCAAGGGATGATTTGATCCAAAGGCGAGAATACAACAACAGAAAGGCATTGAGTACCAAAAAGCACAGAGCCAGCCAGGAGGACATAGTTCAACCAGCAACACGCAGAGTATTTCACAATGCAGGGCAGCGCAACACTAAGCGGGGTGATGTAGGCCCAGCCAGGGCAGCGCAACACCAATGAGGGTGACGCAATGGGGATGCTGGCCAGTGAGGGGTGACGCAGAGGCTGCAGAAGCAATGCTGAGGGTTTTAGTGGGCCAGAAAGGGCTCGTGATTTGTAAATCCTGTTTGAGGGTGTGATATAGCCATATTTTCTATCTCCGAGTGAAAGGCACTAACGGTGGTGTAATTTCTCTGTAGGGCCAACCATTTATGGTGCCCAGAATGTTGTATTCAAATTCTGCATAATAATAAAACCCTCTAGAGCTGCTGCAAAGATTTTCCCGCATTGGTTTTTCTGGGGACATTTGTCTGAAAATCGTGTGTAATCTTGTCACATGTGTATATTGTTTAGTAAATGATCTGTAGATGTGTAGGCTGCAGTTCGTGTCTGCTTTAATGTTTTTTTGAATACTTGTCATATAAATTCTTAAGTAAATTAAACAAGTAGGCGAAATAGATCTAGACACTGCAGTAGAGTTTTTGTTTTTAAACTTTCACATGGTATTAGAGCATTGTCGATCAAGCTGATCCACCAGTAGAGCGGCTGAAGAATATTGCTGTAGTGAGGGCAGCTGAAGTAACATAGATCTAGAAAAGGGCAATGCACCACCAGAGGGATGCAGCCTAGCCAGGCTGACGTAGAGGCAGCGCAGTGCCTTCCTGAGTGCTGCATGAGTAGCCTGTGCTGCGTAGTCGCTGCACTGAGCCAGTCTGCTCACACAGAGGCCAGCCAGAGGGACACAGTCTGTGTGGAGGTTGCTGTGCAGATTTTCCGAAGTCTGGAAGTGGAGCTTCTGATCTTCAGAAGTTGCTGGTGTGGCACAGGTTCTGTTGGTGCAGAACAATGCCTAGCAAAGGTGTTAAGAGTGGGAGGAGAACAGTTGCTCAACAGATCTACGCCAAACAGATTTGAGATTCGATTAGGAGGGTGATCGTAGAGGACTGATTTAGTTGTTTTGGCAGAGGATTTCCAGGAAGGAATTCAGTTGTCAGAGGGAGCAGCTACTATAGAGGGTTTCTATCGCCAAGAAACCCAGATCCAATTTTTTTTGTTGAGTGTTGCAGCAGGAAGAGGGAGAGGAGTACCTGTTCTGATAGATTTGAGCAAAGATGGTTTCTCATGGACTGAAAGATCAAGATAGGTTGGATGGTGTGTCCAACTTTGTTATCTGGAGGGCCAGGATCCTAGCAGTATTGGATCAGTACAACATCAAGGACCATGCTGAAAATGTCCTTGCTGTGCCTACCGATGCAAATCCCTTGAAGAAATTCAACGAGAATCAGGTGCAGGCTAAGCACTTGATCATGGATGGGGTCAAGGATCACGTGGTTCCACATATTGCCTCGAAGAACACGACAAATGAAATGTGGACAACTTTAAACATGATGTATCAGGGAAGCTCCGTCCAAAGGAAGATGCTTCTGGAGAATCAGATGCAGTTGTTCCAGATGCAGAAGGGTGAGGAAATCGATTCCTTTCTTTTTAGACTTCAGACTATCCGGGATCAACTGATTGCCATGGGTACGACTCCAGATGAAGGACTCTTGGTGAGGACTTCCCTGAATGCAGTCACCGATGAATGAGAAACGTTTGTCCAAAGCATCTTGGGCAGGGCAACGTTACCATCCTGGGCGGACATGTGGGTAATCCTCCGTCAGGAGGAAATCAAGAGATTTACCAAGAGGCAAAGCAATAGTGGTGCAATCAAAGTAAAGAAAGAGGAGGATGCAACCCTTGCATCAAAGGGACAGAGGCAACAAGGGAAGAAGAAGAGGGACCTATCCAAGGTCCGATGCTTTAATTGTGGTGAACTTGGACACTTTGCCAACAATTGTCCTAAGAAGAAGGACAAGGGATCTTATGAATCCACAAAATCTTCTGAATCCAAGGCAACAACAAAAAAAGGGGACGATGGTAGTGACTACGACGTAGCGATGAGTGCTCATGAACCACGAAAGTGGGTCGATATTGATCTGTAGAGCAGCTACAGATGGCAGGCAGGATCCTTGAGGTGCCCAAACTCTTGGATCACATACGAGCTACGGGAGCCTTAAGACAGTAGCAGGACAAGTGGAGTAGTGGGTGCAGAAGATCACAGTGAAGCAGAGGGCAGAGCTGGGATGCTGTAGATGGGAGCAACACAGTGCAAAGGCAGCAAGATGTTGATTTTATAGCATCGAGAAGTGTTCCAAGTCTCAAATTTGGTGGAGAGACTTGGACAACAGTTATCCAGAGAACCCAGAAATTGTTTGTGGAAATTCCACTCGGATCTTGCTTTATTAAAATAATTAATTATTTTAATGTAGACCCTAAGTCTAAACTTAGGGAAATTAAATAATTAAAGGGTATTAACAAAGCAAAGTGTGAATATTCTAGAAAACAGAGATCAAGTCATCTTTTAATCTGAGCCATTGATTAAAGATATAATCTTGGCCGTTGATTCATCAACGAGAGGACTATAAGAAGAGGCTTGAGGGTCATTTGGAAATCAAGCCGGGCACATTCTCAGTACCCGAAGGAAAATGATTATGAAGTAAGAGAATTCGATTTCAGTGGGTGAGTTTGTAGAGGCGGGATTGCAGAGGCAGAAGGAGGAGGGAGAAGTCAATTGACAGAGAAGCAGAAGGCAGAAGGGTGAAGGGAAGGCAGTGCTGAGTAGCAACATCAAGCCCTCCACACAAAATTACACAGTCCAGGGAGGGACTACGCAGAGCAGCTACGCAAGATGACACAGAGGGTGTAGAAGGCCACCCCGAGAGTCGGGAATACTTCTGGAGTGTCCGGAAAATTCATGCTAGGTGTATGCTATTTTATTTTGCTCACCAAGACTTCTGTAAAAGATCTTTTCATTGCTGAAGATAACTACAAACCCTCATCTGCTACACCGGTTTTCCCACATTGGGTTTTTCCGGGGACAATTGTCCAAAAATAATTGTGTTCATATGGTTGTTTCTATTGTGCTACTTGTGTTATTTCTGTTCTTTTTCTTTTGATTAGAGTGAAGTACTGCAGCTGTGTTTATTTCAAAATTTACTGAAGCATTTGTAAATAACTTATCTAATAAGTAGGCGAAATAAATCAATCACTGCAGCAATAATTTTCAGATTTGAAAATTTCACATGGTATCAGAGCAAAAGGCTAAAGACAGAAAGGGAGGATATGCTATGGACCAAAGATTTGACATTCGGAAGGGTTCGCGCAGTCAGAAGGACTCACACAGTCCTCCAGAGCACTCAGAAACACAAAGGGAACATGACATGACGGTGTTGGCATCCAGACTAGAGGAGGATCTTGCTTGTGTGTCAAGCACGACTCCTCCAGGTGTTTGTTATATTGACAGTGGAGCATCTACTCATATGACGGGGGTTCAAGAATGTTTTTCGAGCTACCAAGAAGAACAGATGGATTTCCAGATTACTATGGAAATAAGGCCATGTGTACCCCAGTTGGAAGAGGTACCATAATATTTTAGACAGAAGCTGGTAATAAGATTCGGGCCACAAATGTTCTGCATGTACCAAGGTTGGGAATGAATTTTCTCTCAGTCTCAGCGTCAGAACAAGGGTTATGACGTATACTTTATTGGAAACAAAGTTTATGTCAAACATCTTAGCTAGAGTAAGAAGGCACAAATCGGAGTAAGGAGTCATAAACTATATAAGCTCTAGCTTGAATCCTCCATGGCTCTGATTGGAAGTTCGGACAAAAGAGATCTGAATGAATTATGGCATAGAAGGATGGGGCATCTACATCATGGAGCCTTGAATATTCTCAAGAAGACTGTCATAGGAGCTCCTGAACTCAGCACAAGGAGAGATGAAGTCTGCAGGGGATGCGTACTAGGGAAGTATGCTAAAGTAGCATTTCCAAGAAGCAACAGCAGGGCCAAGAGCGTATTGGAGTTGATACACTCAGATATCGATAAAGACTTATTGGGAAAGAAGATCAAAAGCGTATTGGGTTGCGGTCAGATAATGGTGGAGAGTATATCGATAAAGACTTCACCAGTTTTTGCGCAATTGAAGGCATCAAGAGAGAATGGATAGCTCCATACAATCCAGAGTAGAATGGAGTTGCAGAAAGAAAGAATCGGACCATTGTAGAGGCTGCGAGGGCAATGCTATATGACCAAGATATGCCCAAATTTTTGTGGGTAGAAGCCTGCAATACAATGGTTTATGTGCAGAACAGAGTACCCCATAGAGCATTAGGGAAGGTAACTGCTAAGAATGTGTTCATAGGCAGCAAGTTGGAGGTGAGCCATATTAGGATATTTGGCAGCATGGTGTATTTCCACGTTCCAGATGAGAAGAGGAAGAAGTTGGATCAGACTGCGGAAAAGGGTTATCTTGTGGGCTATAGTGAAAATGTGAAGGCATATCGCATCTATATTCCAGAAAACAGGAATATTGTAGTACGACGAGACGTGAAATTCATGGAGAGAGCCTTTAGGAAATCTCGGGAAATGGCTACAGATACGCAGATTGAGGAGGATCCACTTGTACATCCTCAACGGCCTAAAAAGGATGGGTCAAGTGCCTCTCCATGACACAAGGATTATGAGGAGAGTTCCTCCGAAAAAGACCAGGCAGGAGAGTAGGTAAGACCGCCCACCACCAGTGGAAGACCGAGCAGAGAACTCCAACAAATTCTAAAGGATGCAAAAGAATTTGTTGGAGCCCCTAGAGACGGGAAGAGGGTACGCAGGCAACCTGATAGATACCAGGCCCTGGTAGCTCAGGTTGGAGAACCCTCCAACTTTCGGGAGGTAGCTCAGCATCAGGTTCAGGTGGATGCCATGGTGGAGGAGTATAGCTCCATCATGACAAAAGATGTTTGGGAAGTAGTCCCTAAACCACATGATAGATCAGTTGTAGGATCAAGGTGGATCTACAAGATCAAGTATGTTGCAGACGACAACATAGAAGTTCAAGGCCAGATTTGTGGCTAAGGGGTACGCACAAAAGGAAGGGATCAATTATGAGGAAACCGTCGCCCTTGTAGCTCGCCACACTTCTATCAGATCCGTCATCTCTCTAGCAACGCAGATGGGATGGGAGATATCGGAAGAGTACTAGTGGGTATTGTTTCAGTCTCAGATCAGGAATGACCTCCTGGTGCAGTAGGAAACAAAAGTCCATCGCACTAAGTTCAACCGAGGCAGAGTATATGGCAGCAAGCACAGCTTCGTGCGAGGCCATATGGCTTCGGAAATTACTCTTGAACCTACTCAAGAAGAGGATGGAACCGACCGGGATTATGTGTGATAATCAGAGTTGCATCCACATTGACATTCAGTGCCACTTCATCAGGGATTATGTCCAACGGGGAGCAGTGCAGTTGAGGTACACTCCTACAGGGGAACAGGTGGCAGATATCCTCACCAAGGCTTTGAGTAAGATTAAGTTCACTTACTTCAGAGAGAAGATGGGGATGGTCGAGAACCCCTTCCATTAGAGGAACAGGTGGTCTACAAAGACAGAGGGAGCTGCAGTACGGATGAGGCAGTGGCAGAGATAATGTCACAGGCAGCAGTACAGAGGGCAACAATGCAAAGATGAAGGGCAACAACCAGGACATCATTAGCACAACAAATGTTTTAGAATAAGAGCAGTATAGTGGTATCTTGCTTGAACACTTTCCTTGCTAAGAGGGAGAGTTGATTTTATAGCATCGGGAAGTGTTCCTGTTAGGTCCCTATATTACTAGTATAGTCCCTTATTGTTATTAGTGTAACCCCTTTATTTTTATTATTGTACCCTTGTAACCCCCATTTTGTTATTATTGTGCCCTTAAATTATTATTGTTAGGTCGGCTAGGATTACATTGTGGCCCACTAGGATTACATTATGGCCACATGGACTCCTATATATAGAAATGAGGTTTTGTAAATTGTATCATCCAAGAATTGTTCATTTATGTAATGTATTGGAGGTTTCCCCCTCGAAGTGGCTTATTTCTAAGACATTGATATCTCTTTTGTTCTATTTTTGGAGCTGGTTACACAACATTTGGTATCAGAGCTTTGGATTCTAGGGTTTCGCTGCTCCAAACAGGTCATCGTGGAATTTTCACTATAAATTTTTTTCTACGAAGTTTCAAAAGCTAAAATTTTTAGGGTGCGAAGCCGAAATCCTGAGGAATATTTTCTAAAAATTTCAGAGCTTGGTTCACAATATTTTCGGAGATATGATCTGTGGAAGTTAGGTCTTTTTTCAGGCTACTAAACAGGTGATCGTGGAATTTGCGCTATAAATTTTCTTCTACGAAGGTTCATAATTTGAAATTCGTATGGTGCGAAGCTGAAACCCTAAGGAAATTTGTCAAAAAATTTCAGAGCTTGGTTCGTAATATTTTTGGAGATATGATCTGTGGAAGGTAGTGCTTTTTCAGACTCCTTAATTTCATCTCAAAGAGGTGATCGTGGGAAAAGTTCAATAAATCTCTCTCTGGGCATTGGATTGGAGTGCCGTAAAAATTGGTCACAATTACACAGACTGTAGTTTCTTGGCTATAAATTTCAGAGACAAAGGACGAAACAATGACACATGGCAAGTCGTACAAGTTCGCTCTACTGAACCAATCCATAATTAGGTCATTGTGGGAGATTGGACACAACTTTGTCTTGGAGAATCCAAATCAGGTCAGACCTATGGCATTCGAAATTTGAAAGATAATTCGGAGGGCTACGTTGGTACGGGTTGGTACTGAGGTAAAATATTGAAGTGCCACGATCACACATAGATAATCAATTTCAATATCGAGCTCCTCAAAAGCAAGAAAAATGTGTGTATTTTTTTTTAAGAATCAATTTGAATTGATTCCAAGGGAATATTGTAGAATAGATATTAGTATTGGGTTCTAAAATATGCCCCGTAAAATAATTCAACACACATTAAGCCTTCAGAAGGCTCTACTATGACTCATGACGATGAAGAATTGCAACATGATCTATCAAAATTACAAGAGCAAGTGCAACAAATTTCACTCTCGCAAAGAGCAACAAAAAATGAAATGGATTTTTTGAAGAAAGGCATGGAAGCGAAGATGGATGGTTTAAAGAAAGGCGTGGAAGCTAAGATGGATGGCATGGAAGCTGGCATGGAAGCTAAGATGGATGACATGAAAGACAACATGGAAAACATGAAGAATGATCTAAAAGCAGACATCAAAGGTTTGACAAATTTGATACAAGAAATGTTTCCTAATGGTGAAAAGATAGCAGAAGAACCTCATGATGAGAAAAAAATAAATGCTAATCGTGATTTCATAAAATCTAATGTTGGCGGGTAGAACCACCATATTCCAAAAATGGATATGAGGAAATTTGATGGGAAGGATCCTGTAACATGGATACTACAGATGGAGCAATATTTTGATCTCCATAACGTGCAAAACACACAAAAGGTACGCATTGCAACTTTACATTTAGAACAAAATACATTTGTATGGTATCGATGGCTTTGCTCCCGTAAAAAAATTGTCACTTGGCCAATTTTTACGGAGGAAATAATAGCACATTATGAGGATACAAAGAGCAACACCTTCTTTAGCCAATTGATAAATCTCAAACAAAAGGGTTTAGTGGGGCAGCACATTGAGGAGTTCCAAAAATTGAATATAAGGGTAACTGATATTCCAGAGGAACACAGGATCGATCTCTTCATAGGAACTTTAAAGGATAACATCCAACATGAAGTTCGTGTTTTGGAACCGGATTTATTGGAGAAGGCATTCAGGTTGGCAAGAAAAGTTGAATGTAAAATAATGGCGACAAGGAAGCCTACCACTCAATTCTATAAAGAAGGAAGTGTTGCTACGCCTAGATTTCCACAACCTACAAGGTTGACACCACAACAATTGGAAGAAAAGAGAGCAAAAGGGCTTTGCTATAGTTGTGATAGCAAATATACTAAAGGTCATAAGTGTGCTGAGAAGAAATTATTTTACATAGATTTTGAAGATGAAGAAGAAATGAATCTGACCATATCGTGTAATGCACTGGCAGGAATTACCACTCCTAAAACTCTCAAGATAGAAGGACATATCAAGAAGAAAAAGGTAATAGTGTTGATTGATTCAGGTAGCACCCATAATTTTATTCATTATAAGGTAGCCAAGGAATTAAATTGTTTCCTATACCCAACACTAAAATGTCAAGTGATGATTGCAAATGGAGGAACTATAAATTGCTATGGAAAATGCCATAATATTAAGCTAACCATGGGGGAATATGTATTGACTAGTACAATGCTTTCCATTCCTATGAGAGGTGCTGATGTTGTACTAGGAGTACAATGGTTACAATCTTTGGGGATGGTAGCTTTTAATTTTCAAGAAATTTTCTTGAAATTTTTTTCAGAAGGAAAGAAAGTCGAATTACGGGGTATTGCAGGGAAGCCGAGAAAGATAATAAGCTCTAATGTCATGACAAAGCTTCTAAAGAAATAACAACGAGGCGTAATTGCACAATTATGTTCACTAGAAGTTCCAACATCAAAATCATATATTTCTGCAAATATCCAACAAGTCTTGGACAATCATTCCAAGGTGTTTGAAACTCCCAAAGGACTCCCACCTATTCGGGATCATGATCATGCTATTCATTTGATTCTAGGAAGTGTTCCTCCAAACATCAGGCCTTATAGATATCCTTACGTCCAAAAGAGAGAAATTGAACGTATGATTGCAGAAATGTTAGAGGCGGGTATAATTCAACCTAGTCAAAGTTCTTTCTCTGCTCCCGTAGTATTGGTACACAAGAAGGATGGATCATGGCGAATGTGTCCGGATTATAGGGAGCTCAATAAGCTCACCATTAAAGATAAATTTCCCATTCCAGTGATTGATGAATTATTGGATGAATTACATGGAGCAATTTATTTTACCAAGTTGGATCTTCATTCAGGATATCATCAAATTAGAATGAAGACTAGAGATATTCCAAAAACAACATTTTGAACTCATGAGGGTCATTATGAATTTTTGGTCATGCCTTTTGGCCTTACCAATGCGTCTTCTACATTTCAAGGGTTGATGAATTCCATTTTCAAACCCTTCCTTAGAAAATTTGTGCTAGTATTTTTTGATGATATACTAATCTATAGCAGGTCTTGGAAGGATCATGTTGAAAATGTTGACAGGGTGCTCAAACTATTGCAGGAGAAACAATTATATGCAAAAACATCCAAATTTTTCTTTGGAGTACAAGAGGTGGAATATCTGGGTCATATTGTATCTCACGAGGGTGTTAAAGTAGACCCTAACAAAATTGGTGCTGTTTTAATGCAGGAAGGAAGACCCATTTCTTTTGAAAGTCGTCCAATCAAAGGAAAGTATTTACAGAAACCTATTTATGAGAAGGAAATGTTAGCAATCCTGCATGCACTAAGGAAATGGAGAACTTACCTACTGGGAAGACACTTCAAGGTAAAAACTGATCATGATAGTCTTAAACACTTTTTGGAACAAAGACTATCTTCAGAAGAGCAGCAAAAATGGGTCACAAAGATGTTGGGTTATGATTTTGAAATAATCTACAAAAAAGGAAAGCTTAATGTTGTTGCATATGCACTCTCATGAAAGAATGAAGAGGTGGAAGAATTGCTTTGTGCCATTTCTATTATCCAACCAGATTGGATAACCGAAGCAAGAGATGAATGGAAGAAGGACAAGGATGTATGGACACTCATTCAAAGGTTGCAGCAAGATCCTAGTACATCTGATACATTTAGTTGGAAAAATGATTCCTTATGGTACAAAGATCGCTTATATCTTTGTAAGAATTCCCAACTAAAACAAAATATTCTTTTGGAATTGCACACTTCTCCTTTAGGAGGACACTCAGAATTTTTAAAAACTTACCACAGGGTGAAGAAAGAATTTTTTTGGGATGGCCTTAAATCTGATATTCAAAAGTTTGTGGCGGAATGTTTGGTTTGCCAGCAGAATAAAGTGGAGACAATTAAGACCCCGGGACTTCTACAACCTTTATCCATTCCAAGTCAACGTTGGGAGGAGATTTCAATGAATTTTATCATAGGTTTACCTAAGTTCGAAGGAAAGAATGTCATCATGCTGGTAGTTGATAGACTTACCAAGTATGCACACTTTTGTGCATTATCTCATCCATTTAAAGCAAGTACAGTTGCTACTACATTTATGGACAGAATTCAAAAGCTACATGGAAGCCCAAGGGTTACTGTGAGCGACAGAGATCCCATTTTTACTGGAAATTTTTGGACGAAGTTATTTTCTTGTTTGGGTACTCAATTAGCTCATAGCTCATCTTATCATCTTCAATCCGATGGTCAAACTGAGATAGTAAATAAATGTTTGGAAGGATATCTTCGTTGTTTTGTATCTGATAAACAAACACAATGGGTCAAGTGGTTACCTCTCGCCGAATGGTGGTATAACACTTCCTTCCATACTGCAGCAAAAATGACCCCATTTATGGCACTTTATGGATATCATCCACCATCCATCACATCATCTTTAAGGGAAAATTCGAAGGTTCAAGCAGTGGAAGATCACATCGAGCATCAGCAAGAAGTTCTCCAACTTTTAAAGGATAACCTGAATTTGGCACAAAATCGAATGAAACAACATGCAGATCAACATCGTAGCGAGAAACGTTTTGATGTAGGAGATTGGGTATTTTTACCGCTACAACCATACAAACAAATGTCCCTCAAGCAAGCTAAGAAGGATAATAAATTATCGCCAAAGTACTATGGTCCTTAAAAGGTGTTGCAAAAGATTTGTACTATGGCATACAAATTGGAGCTTCCTTCTTCTTCGCGAGTACATCCAGCTTTCCATGTTTCATGCTTAAAGAAGGTTATAGGTGAAAATCTTCCAGTTCAAACAATATTTCCAGAACTTGATGAGGAAGGAAAAATCATATTGGAACCTCAAGCGGTCACGGAAACAAGAACTCGACAACTACGGAATCGATCAATTTCAGAGTATCTCATCAAGTGGAAGAACTTACCCACTGAAGATTCTACATGGGAGGATGAGAATTTTATACAGAAGCACCCAGAGCTACCCAAGCGTTGAGGACAACACTTTTTTGAAGGAGAGGGGCATGTTAGGTCCCTATATTACTAGTATAGTCCCTTATTGTTGTTAGTGTAACCCCCTTATTGTTATTATTGTACCCTTGTAACCCCCATTTTGTTATTATTGTGCCCTTAAATTATTATTGTTAGGTCGGCTAGGATTACATTGTGGCCCACTAGGATTACCTTATGGCCACATGGACTCCTATATATAGAAAAGAGGTTTTGTAAATTGTATCATCCAAGAATTGTTCATTTATGTAATGTATTGGAGGTTGCCCCCTCGAAGTGGCTTATTTCTAAGGAGTTGATATCTCTTTTCTTCTATTTTTGGAGCTGGTTACACAACAGTTCCAAGTCTCAAATTTGGTGGAGAGGCTTGGACAACAGTTATCCAGAGAACCCAGAATTCGTTTGTGGAAATTCCACTTGGATCTTGCATTATTAAAATAATTAATTATTTTAATGTAGACCCTAAGTCTAAACTTAGGGAAATTAAATAATTAAAGGGTATTAATAAAACAGGGTGTGAATCTTCTAGAAAATGGAGATCAAGTCATGTTTTAATCTGAGCCATTGATTAAAGATATAATTTTGGCTGTTGATTCATCAACAAGAGGATTATAAGAAGAGGCTTGAGGATCATTTGGAAATCAAGCCGGTCACATTCTTAGTACCGGAAGGAAATCGATTCTGAAGTAAGAGAATTCGATTCAGTGGGTGAGTTTGTAGAGGTAGGATTGCAGAGGCAAAAGGAGGGAGAAGTTAGCTGACAGAGAAGTTGAAGGCAGGAGGGTGAAGGGAAGGCAGTGCTGAGCAGTAGAATCAAGCCCTCCATGCAGAATTATGCAGTCCAGGGAGGGACTGCACAGAGCAGCTATGCAGGATGATGTAGAGGGTGTAGAAGGCCACCCCGAGAGTCGGGAATACTTTTGGAGTGTCTGGAAAATTCATGCCAGGTGTATGCTATTTTATTTTGCTCACCAAGACTAAAGTAAAAGATCTTTTCATTGCTGAAGATAAATACAAACCCTCATCTGCTGCACCGGTTTTCCCACATTGGGTTTTTCCAGGGACAATTGTTCAAAAATAACTGTGTTCATATGGTTGTTTATATTGTGCTACATGTGTTATTTCTGTTCTTCTGCTTTTGATTAGAGTGAAGTAATGCAACTGTGTTTATTTCAAAATTTACTGAAGCATCTATAAATAACTTATCTAATAAGTAGTCGAAATAAATCAATCACTGCAGCAATAATTTTCAGAATTGAAAATTTCACACAACAGTGTAGGAGCAAGATCGTAGAGGCTGATGGTACTTCAACAACGCAGAGGGGTAGCACTTACATAGTGAAGAGAAATAGCACTGAGCAGCGCAGTGGCTTCAGAGAGATAGTGCAGCACAACAGCCAAGGTAGCCTCAGTGATGAGTTGCAACCCAACTGACTTTTCTGTCAAAGATTGGGTAGTGGTCCTTCAGTTTCTTACTTCTCAGCAACTGAGTTGCAGTGCAACAATTAACAGTGGTAGTGCTATGGGGAACATGATGCAACAAATTGAGAGGGAGCTGCAGTATTGATGTAGCAGTGACATGGGTAGTAGTACAGAAAGCAACAACGCAGTGGATGGAGGGCAGCAGGCCAAGCATCAATAGCGTAGAGACTGATGCCGAGATCAATCAATACTTCGGTGTGGATGTATTGCTAGAACACACTCCTCACTAAGAGGGAGTGTTGATATTTTGGGGTAGCATCGAGTGTGCTCTAGCTTCGAAACTTTATGGAGGGGATAAGACACACGAGATCTCCAAAACCCAGAAAGCGTTTGGAGAAATTTCATCTGGTGCTGAAGTCATTCTAATAATCAATTTTTTTAATGGAGACCTGTTGTAGCCGCTATAACACCTTTCAAAATTTATTCCCATCTTAAAATTTCAGAGCCCCTGATCTCTTTGGTAAAGGTAAGTCTGATGCACCCTCAACCTTGAGCCTTGAGAGTCCCTTTTTCAAGGCATTATCCATACAAAGTTGGTCCATGACTTGTTCTCTAAAACTAGTTGCATAGTCGCAAAGTTGCAAAACTTATAAGTTCAAGAATTTTGCGACCGTGCAACCTAGCGACCTTGCGACTCCTAGGTCGCAGGGTCACAAGGTCGCATCCTGTCCTAAAGCCTAACATTTGCGACTGTGCGACCTAGCGACCTCCAAGTCGCAAGGTCGCATCTCCTCTTAACAAGCCCTGATTTGCGACCTTGCAACCTGCATTAAATGATTTCACATGCGACCCCTTTATAAATAAAAGGTTCGCATAGGTCGCATTCGACCTGCGCAACGGAGCAAATAATGCCTCTGACAAGCCAGTTGGATCACGTTTTTTCCAGGTAAGTTTCCTAATCCTCCTGCTGTTTCCTTTTTGATTAATTTTTGCCTCGCTTGCCCCTGCCCTTGCCTATTAATCCCCATTTTGGTTTCATTCTTGCTCCTCACTAGCCCTCTGGTTAAATTTTTCACCTCCCCTCAGGCTTAACTCTCTCTGCCTCCCCCTCTAAACCTTACCCTACCTCAGTTTGCCTCAAGCACCCTTCTTGGTTGCCTGGGGAGGCCCTTGAAGCTCAGATTTGTCCATCACCCTTGGAGTTTTTACCCTCTTTTCCATTCATTCCCCATGGGTCGCAATCGTCACAAACCCTCTCTAAAAAGCCACTAGTGCGACTCCATGACTTAGCGAGTAAGAGACTAAGCGACCTCGTGACTTGGTCGCTGAGTCGCGAAGTCGCCAGGTTGCTAATCACCAATTAACCGCCTACTTTGCGACCTTGCGACCTAGCGACCTTGCGACCTAGTCGTAAGTCGCCAAGTCGCAAAGTTGCAGTCCTCTGAAAGTTTACTCCAATGCGACCTGGCGACTTGCGACTACGACCTAGTCGCAAAGTCGCAGTCCTCTGAAATTTTACTCCAATGCGACCTGGCGACTTGCGACTGCGACCTAGTTGCAAGTCGCAAAGTCGCAAAGTCGCAGTTTCCTGAGAGTTCGCTGAGTCGCGAAGTCACCAGGTTGATAATCACCAATTAACTACCTACTTCGCGACCTTGCAACCTAGCGATCTTGCTACCTAGTCGTAAGTCGCCAAGTCGCAAAGTCGCAGTCCTCTGAAAGTTTTCTCCAGTGCGACCTGGCGACTTGCGACTGCGACCTAGTCGCAAGTCGCCAAGTCGCAGTTTCCTGAGAGTTCACTCCAGTGCTCGCTAAGTCGCAAGCCTCACCACTTTTTCAGATAATATTTGGCAGGGGTCGCAGCAACCTAACCTAAGTAGTCATTTGGAAGTTTCATCGGTCTTAACATATTTTTGATTATGTCGTTCGTCTTATCGTGGGATTGTTTTATGGACATGCCAGGGAATATTGAAGCCGAGCTCGAGTGTGTCTCCATCTCTTCGGCCTCAAGCGATATGGGGCCTCCAGCAGTTCAGAAAAGAAACAAGAGTTCAGAGGTAGAGATCTCAGAAGAAGGCACGCCTCCTTCCCCACCCCCTATCTAAGGAGACACCGCCTGTGTGTTCGGGAAAGGAGACAAGATGAGTTGGTACTAGGTATATTAGGAGTTCACAGAGCCTGAGTTCCCAGAAGACCTCACAGACCGGAAAGTGTACATTCAAGTCAAGAGATCCAAACTTCACTATGCAGGCACTCACCCACCCATATTTCCATGTGCAGAGGTTATTGAATGGATCCTACAGAAGGTCGACTCCAGGATTTGGGTCATTCGCTATCACTCGGGCAAGACGTTTGCTAACCTGATGGGGAAAGATGCAGAAGTCTACTATGTACTCCCCACCCGAGAACAAACTTTCAACGTCGATTGGGCAGCCACTCATGAAGTACTGATACCAGAGACCTTGAAGGGATGGTGGGAAGACCCCAAGAAGTTTAAGGTTAAAAAGGATCAAGAATATAAAACAGAGGGCCTCAGGAAAGTCTACAAGTTTGTGAAAACAATGATGTGTAGGATGTGTTAGACACGGTCCTGTCAGTCCCTGGTCATAATCAAATTCTCCAAAGTTCATTTCCCGTCACTGGCAGTCATTAAATGCCATTTTGATCAAAAGAGTCATTTTAATTCTTGAGTCCAGGGTTTTGTCTTCAGAAGTGCTTCAATAACATGTGCAAGCCAGAGGAAGTTTCAGTGAGTTAGTATTTCAGGAGTTTCAATGATCAAAAGGATGATTCTTCTCCAAAACCTTGTTTTGGAGAAGAAATTGTTAAATTAGTTGTTTGTAATAAGTTTTTTTTTGGAGTCTGCCCTCATGAAAAATGTCAAATGCAGGCCCTAGTCACCTTGCCAGGACTCATCAGCTCCTATCCCTGCAAGGCAGACAAAGAAAAGCCATCGTTCAAGTCGGAAAATCAAAAAGGGAATTTGAAAGGCAGAGTTTGTATTAATGTGAAAAAGTGCCGAGCCAAGACAAGTCACCATCCCTGCAAAAGACAACAAAGAAAACTCTTTAGAAAACAAGGAGAACTTGCTCAACTGGAGCCCCGAATTCACAGTTGTTGGAACCAATGTTGCATGGATTGCTAGAAAACAAGTTTGCAAAATTCCTACTTTTCATGTTTATTGTGAGTGGAGAACTGTGTGGTAACATGATAATTATGTAGCTCTCAATACATAATTCAAAAAGAGTTCGAATTTAAATTTGGAGCAGAGGTCGAATTGCAGATGTGGTGGAGCTTCGTAATTATCAATTTCCTCAGGACGCTGGTCCCATGGCTCACCCTGTGCGTCCACATTCATATATTAAGATGGACAATTTCTATACTGTAACGGTGTATGAGAAGGGAGCAGAAGTTGTCAGGATGTACAAGACCATGTTAGGGCAATCAGGGTTTCGTAAGGGAATGGATCTTTATTTTCAAAGACATGATGGGCAAGCAGTAACTTGTGAAGATTTCTTTGCTGCTATGTGTGATGCCAATAATGCCGATCTTTCAAATTTCTTGTTATGGTATTCACAAGCGGGAACCCCTATTCTAAAAGTGCAATCATCCTACAACTCTGAGGGAAATACTTATACACTTAAGTTCAGGCAACAAATTCCTCCTACTCCAGGTCAATCAGTGAAAGAACCAACGTTTATACCCGTGGCTGTTGGGTTGCTGGATTCCAATGGAAAGGATCTGCCTCTTTCATCAGTCTATAATCGAGAATATCTGCAGTCCTTTACTAGTGAAGGGCATTCCGTTTCAACAATAATCCTCCGTATTGAAAAGGAGGAAGAAGAGTTTGTCTTTGTTGACATTCCTGAAAGACCAATTCCCTCTCTTCTACGCAATTATAGTGCTCCCGTGCGTCTTTTTTCAGATATTACTGACGATGATTTGTACTTTCTACTTGCACATGATTAAGATGAGTTTAACCGGTGGGAGGGCCAACATCATATGGAGTCCAAGGAACTGGAGCTGGCAGAGGAGGCGCGCTACCCATAGAGTGGGCGCGCTACGCACAAGAGGCGCTCTACGCATATAGCCTCCCCAGCCTGTGTAAAATAATAAGGGCGCTACGCACATGCAGTGCGCTACGCACTTGGTGAGCGCGCTACTCATATAGTTTCAGAGCCAGAAATTTTCGCTCTTGTGTCCGGTTTGATCCCAAATCACCTCATTTTGCTTGCAAACGGTGATATAGAGGAGCGCTATGGTTCCATGTTGCTGGCAGGAGTCTTTTGCTTGATAATCTGGAGCAGCAACTATACAGGGGCGAAATCGACAACAACGTCACAGCAAGCTTGCAGATTGGGATTATATCAGTTGTGGGAAACAACGTTTTTGTTGTAAAAGTAAAACCTTTTTCTTCAATTGAAGACATGAAGTTGCCAGTTTGAAATAGACAGCTCTGCTAATATCAAAGCCACTCCCATTGTTCTTGGTGTTCAGGGTGAAACTTATGAATGGGTGACAGTGAAATACAGCCGCTCTTCTCCTACAGCAACCGATTGGATTGCTGTCTTTTCTCCGGCAAATTTCAATTCTTCAACTTGTGCCCTAGAAAGTGGGCCAAACAAATATCAGGCACCTCGCGCTTAGTTTGTTTCAATTTACACAGGTGCAATGCAAGAACAAGATTGGTGTCAAATTCATTTTCCAGAGGTGGAAGCTTTGGCGTTATTCTTTTCCGCAAATCAATACTGTCTTCCAACATTTTTACATAGGACGCCAAAACTGAAAGTTATTATTATAATTCCATGCGTGCAAATATTAGTGGGCTGCCAAGATTTTCTTCGCCTTAGTCAATGGGTCATATATTTGGGGGAAACTGAATTATTTTAAAGCATATCCATATCCTGGCCAGGACTCTTTGCAACGTGTAATCATTTATGGTAACATGGATGAAAGCGCCCCCAAAGTTACAAAGGATGTTAATTATAAAAATTTGGTTGTATTCAAATGGTAAAGGTAAATTAAAAAGCCAAAATTAAACAAAGATATCGACTGTAGCAGAAGAATAGGATTTGTATTCCTATTTATGACTTCAGTTAGTAATACAAATGGGTCTGCGCTCCAGTTTTTAGTATTTTAGTTAGTCATTAGAGAATTTCAAGGAGAAGGCTGTTCTCTTTTCTATTTTTAACTTCAGTTGAAACAACTCCTCATTTTGAATCGATCTGTTTTCTCCTGAGCCTATTTATTTTATGAAAAGTCATTTGTAAAAGGGGGAGAGTTCTGGAAAAACTGTGGGAGGAAATAACCAAGCACTATCATTGTACAGTTTGACAGAGGAGTAATTAAGTGGTGTAGCTCTGTTTCATCAGATTCTTGTGGCGTAAAGTTTAGCATATGTTTCTTCTACTGTTTCATATGTAATCTCGTAATGTTTTTTCATTTCATTCATAATCAGTTCACTGGATGCTTTTGCAGCAAGATAGGCAGAATCCAATTTATTTGCTCTGCCTTGAAGGAGCGTCAGTATTTGTGTAATTTTCTTCTGTTGGAAAGGACTCATTGTTTAATGCCCTTTTCAGCTTTCTTAAACAGTCTCTACATTCCATTTAATATCAATTTAATTGTTAAACTTCACTCCTACCTCGCCTTATGGAATAATCTGTGCCTTTGATTAAATCTCTGCTCTTGCTGTCTTTGCCCCACACAGCCCAGAAAACCAAATCATTTATTAAAAACCTCATTTCATATCTATTTACTAGCCTAAAATCATTATCAGTTTTGCATTTAGGTCATCTCAGCCCCTTTGAAAACTTTCTGCCGAGATAGACCCGGAGAGAGCCCTCTCCTGTCCTCATAGGGCTAGCTACGAGGCTGAGCTTGGTTTGATGTTGCCTCGAGTTTTGCCTTCTTCAGCCTGAGGCAGATTCGAGCGCTAACATAGTGGCGACCATACTGGGGAAGATGGTTTGCTGTTGATGTGACATTCGACTTGTAGATTGTCTTGCTCCAGTACGTGTATCAAGTTCAGATATGATGGTTGATGGTGAACAACGGTCAGACATCAGAAGGTTGAAAACATTCACTTGGCGACTTTATTCACTGAAAAATCCAAAAATCAATGCTTCATGGTGACTTCACTGCAGGGAGATCAGTAGCTGTGAGATTTTCAAGATGGACCGAATCACGAGAAGATACACTCCCATGAGCCGAGATCACATTCCAAGTTTTCCGAATAAGATGCCCAAGGTAGATTGGTCAAGGAATCTGCCTACGTTTAACAATGATGGTAAGAAAGATGCTGCTTTACATCTGGTTAGATTTCATATGCATATTCGCAAGTTGAAAGTGGATTTTCCTGAAGATTGCTTGATGAAGATATTCTTGGCCACTCTCGAAGGTGAAGCCCAATCTTGGTATGAAAATTTGCCGCTGGCCTGTATTTACTGTTTAAAGGATTTTCATGCTTTGTTCATTGAAAGATATCAAGTATCTTACCCATCATTAAAATTAGTTCATGACTGTTGCAAACATGCTTCTACTTTTATTGAAAGCCTTGAGAAATATTATGAAGATGATAATTTCATGGATGATGAGATCATGGAGGCTCTGTACGAGAATCCATTTCAGCAAAATGAAGAGAACCTAGAGGATACCCATCAAGATGATCAGGAAATTTTGCAGCAGAATCAAGATCAGCAGGTTGAAGATGGCCATATGGCTGAAAATGATGAAAGAGAAAGTGTAGTTTCAGATCTGCACACAGAAGAAGACAACATGCAGGGAAGTCAAGATTCAATTTCAGAATGTGATGCAGTCAAGTCAGCTATTACAGAACTACATTCAGATTGTGATGACCAAGCATATCTTGTGCTGAAGCCCATCAAAGAGAACTCTGCTGTTGAAATCATCTGGAATGCAGAAGACACAGTAATGGATCCAAATGTTCTCAGTCATACTGTCAGTCCATCATTAGAACACAGCCTTCATGAAGAAGCAATCCAGTCAGTTCATGAAAAACAGAATGAGATCTTTGTGCAAGTAAGTGATAAAACTCCTTTCAATAGCTCAGTAATAAATGATAGTTTGAATGCCCTGTCATATGAAGATAATTACCGTTTAAGCAGAAGAAAACAAAAAGCATCGTCTCCTTTGTCTGAAGATGAGATAGATCTACTTTTGAAAGGTCTTGTTTCAGCCGAAGCTACAGCAGATTTGCAGTGCACACATAGTCAGGAAAGTGTTGGTGAAACTTCTTCCTCTTTTGAAAAAGATGACTGTCTTGTAGATCAGCAAACAGATAATTTTTTCTTTCACAAAGATGATAAGGCTGTCATGTTTGATAATCTTGAAGATTGTTTTTTGTTTAAGAATGACCTAGATCATGAAGTTGAGAAATATATGCCAGAACTTCTCATGGTCAAGGAACCTACAACTAACACTCAGATGGCAGATACCTCTCTGTGCATTTCTATCCCTCAGAAATCAATTGTCCTTTCAGATCAGAATGGAGTGAATACTTGTATTTTTGCAGCTGGATCTCCAGATAAGCCAGTGCTTCAAGATTTTCAAGACCCCTTCAGCATTCTTCTGCAAACATTAGAAAGGATAAATATTGCCTGGTTCATTATCATAAGCTTTGGTTTCAGTGGTTATTTTGAGTTGCCTACAGGTTCATCATTCCGCCTGCTCAAGGATAGTAAGAGCAGAAATTTGGGGTGTAGCCATCTGCTGGATTGCTTACATTGGAAGGCACACTACACATGATTGTATATATCACATCAGTATGCAGGTGGTTGCCATCATGATTCTAAAGCTTGATGGACTGCTGCCCTTTTCAGAAAGTTTTTGTTTTAATTCAGTCATTTCAGTTTGCATCGAGTCAGTTTGAGTAGTTTTTCCAGTTAATAAGTGGAGTCATCAATCTTTTGTCGTTTCTTCGAAATAATGATTCCATCGCCCAATGGATGGAGGCACTGTCTGCTCTCCCAAAGCTCTGCAGTTCTTGGCACCTCCAAGAAGCGGCAGCTGCCATCCCCATTGGAGCCAATGTACGGTCCTGTCAGTCCCTGGTCATAATCAAATTCTCCAAAGTTCATTTCCTGTCACTGGCAGTCATTACATGCCATTTTGATCAAAAGAGTCATTTTAATTCTTGAGTCCAGGGTTTTGTCTTCAGAAGTGCTTCAATAACATGTGCAAGCCAGAGGAAGTTTCAGTGAGTTAGTATTTCAGGAGTTTCAATGATCAAAAGGATGATTCTTCTCCAAAACCCTGTTTTGGAGAAGAAATTGTTAAATTATTTGTTTGTAATAAGTTTTTTTTTGAAGTATGCCCTCATGAAAAATGTCAAATGCAGGCCCTGGTCACCTTTCCAGGACTCATCAGCTCCTATCCCTGCAAGGCAGACAAAGAAAAGCCATCGTTCAAGTCGGAAAATCAAAAAGGGAATTTGAAAGGCAGAGTTTGTATTAATGTGAAAAAGTGTCGAGCCAAGACAAGTCACCATCCCTGCAAAAGACAACAAAGAAAACTCTTTAGAAAACAAGGAGAACTTGCTCAACTGGAGCCCCGAATTCACAGTTGTTGGAACCAATGTTGCATGGATTGCTAGAAAACAAGTTTGCAGAATTCCTACTTTTCATGTTTATTGTGAGTGGAGAATTGTGTGGTAACATGATAATTATGTAGCTCTCAATACATAATTCAAAAAGAGTTCGAATTTAAATTTGGAGCAGAGGTCGAATTGCAGATGTGGTGGAGCTTCGTAATTATCAATTTCCTCAGGACGCTGGTCCCATGGCTCACCCTGTGCGTCCACATTCATATATTAAGATGGACAATTTCTATACTGTAACGGTGTATGAGAAGGGTGCGGAAGTTGTTAGGATGTACAAGACCATGTTAGGGCAATCATGGTTTCGTAAGGGAATGGATCTTTATTTTCAAAGACATGATGGGCAAGCAGTAACTTGTGAAGATTTCTTTGCTGCTATGCGTGATGCCAATAATGCCGATCTTTCAAATTTCTTGTTATGGTATTCACAAGCGGGAACCCCTGTTCTAAAAGTGCAATCATCCTACAACTCTGAGGGAAATACTTATACACTTAAGTTCAGGCAACAAATTCCTCCTACTCCAGGTCAATCAATGAAAGAACCAACGTTTATACCCGTGGCTGTTGGGTTGCTGGATTCCAATGGAAAGGATCTGCCTCTTTCATCAGTCTATAATCGAGAATATCTGCAGTCCTTTACTAGTGAAGGGCATTCCGTTTCAACAATAATCCTCCGTATTGAAAAGGAGGAAGAAGAGTTTGTCTTTGTTGACATTCCTGAAAGACCAATTCCCTCTCTTCTACGCAATTATAGTGCTCCCGTGCGTCTTGTTTCAGATATCACTGACGATGATTTGTACTTTCTACTTGCACATGATTAAGATGAGTTTAACCGGTGGGAGGGCCAACATCATATGGAGTCCAAGGAACTGGAGCTGGCAGAGGAGGCACGCTACCCATAGAGAGGGCGCGCTACGCACAAGAGGCGCGCTATGCATATAGCCTCCCCAGCTTGTGTAAAATAACAAGGGCGCTACACACATGCAGCGCGCTACGCACTGGGTGAGCGCGCTACTCATATAGTTTCAGAGCCAGAAATTTTCGCTCTTGCGTCCGGTTTGATCCCAAATCACCTCATTTTGCTTGCAAACGGTGACATAGAGGAGCACTATGGTTCCATGTTGCTGGCAGGAGTCTTTTGCTTGATAATCTGGAGCAACAACTATACAGGGGCGAAATCGACAACAACTTCACAGCAAGCTTGCAGATTGGGATTATATCAGTTGTGGGAAACCGTATTTTTGTTGTAAATGTAAAACCTTTTTCTTCAATTGAAGACACGAAGTTGCCAGTTTGAAATAGACAGCTCTGCTAATATCAAAGCCACTCCCATTGTTCTTGGTGTTCAGGGTGAAACTTATGAATGGGTGACAGTGAAATACAACCGCTCTTCTCCTACATCAACTGATTGGATTGCTGTCTTTTCTCCGGAAAATTTCAATTCTTCAACTTGCGCCCCAGAAAGTGGGCCAAACAAAGATCAGGCACCTCGCGCTCAGTTTGTTTCAATTCACACAGGTGCAATGCAAGAACAAGATTGGTGTCAAATTCATTTTCCAGAGGTGGAAGCTTTGGCGTTATTCTTTTCCGCAAATCAATACTGTCTTCCAACATTTTTACATAGGACGCCAAAACTGAAAGTTCTTATTATAATTCCATGCGTGCAAATATTAGTGGGCTGCCAAGATTTTCTTCGCCTTAGTCAATGGGTCATATATTTGGGGGAAACTGAATTATTTTAAAGCATATCCATATCCTGGCCAGGACTCTTTGCAACGTGTAATCATTTATGGTAACATGGATGAAAGCGCCCCCAAAGTTACAAAGGATGTTAATTATAAAAATTTGGTTGTATTCAAATGGTAAAGGTAAAGTAAAAAGCCAAAATTAAACAAAGATATCGACTGCAACAGAAGAATAGGATTTGTATTCCTATTTATGACTTCAGTTAGTAATACAAATGGGTCTGCACTCCAGTTTTTAGTCTTTTAGTTAGTCATTAGAGAATTTCAAGGAGAAGGCTGTTCTCTTTTCTATTTTTAACTTCAGTTGAAACAGCTCCTCATTTTGGATCGATCTGTTTTCTCCTGAGCCTATTTATTGTATGAAAAGTCATTTGTAAAAGGGGGAGAGTTCTGGAAAAACTGTGGGAGGAAATAACCCAGCACTATCATTGGACAGTTTGACAGAGGAGTAATTAAGTGGTGCAGCTCTGTTTCATCAGATTCTTGTGGCGTAAAGTTTAGCATATGTTTCTTCTACTGTTTCATATGTAATCTCGTAATGTTTTTTCATTTCATTCATAATCAGTTCACTGGATGCTTTTGCAGCAAGATAGGCAGAATCCAATTTATTTGCTCTGCCTTGAAGGAGCGTTAGTATTTGTGTAATTTTCTTCTGTTGGAAAGGACTCATTGTTTAATGCCCTTTTCAGCTTTCTTAAACAGTCTCTACATTCCATTTAATATCAATTTAATTGTTAAACTTCACTCCTACCTCGCCTTATGGAATAATCTGTGCCTTTGATTAAATCTCTGCTCTTGCTGTCTTTGCCCCACACAGCCCAGAAAACCCAATCATTTATTAAAAACCTCATTTCATATCTATTTACTAGCCTAAAATCATTATCAGTTTTGAATTTAGGTCATCTCAGCCCCTTTGAAAAATTTCTGCCGAGATAGACCCGGAGAGAGCCCTCTCCTGTCCTCGTAGGGCTAGCTACGAGGCTGAGCTTGGTTTGATGTTGCCTCGAGTTTTGCCTTCTTCAGCCTGAGGCAGATTCGAGCGCTAACAGGATGTATGGCCGACCATATGCCACTAATTTCAATGGGACTTGGGTCCCTCTCATGTACGCTATCACTACATATGGCACCCAGTTCAACTGGTCCAACCTAATAGTAGCAGCCCTCAAGTCAAACATATCAGCAGCACAGGCACCAAAAAAGGGTGCACATCTGAATTTTACATGGCTTCCTACCTTTTGGACACAGTATGTGCAATATGTCAGTTTGAAGGATGGCCGAATAACTGGGATGTGAAGCATGGAAGACCAATTCACAAAGACTTAAATGTGTTCTGGGCTTCCAAATACAAACAAGATATAGAATTGATCTCGCAGAATTTCATTCCCGCGCTCTACAGAAAGCTGTTTGGCAAATGCGCCCCACGCATGTCCAGGCGAGCCATGGAAACAATAACCCAAGTGGCCAAATAGTTTCCCATTGCAGAAAGTACTTTTATCAGGGTCTTCGCATCGTTCAAGGCACCTCACGCATCGTTCTACCAGATGACGAGCATGTTTTCCAAGGTCCTCAGCAAGGGCAAGAAAAAACCATGGCCTACTCTCCCGCTCACTATCAGCACCTACACGGTTAAAGATTTCAAAGAAGTAGAAGTAGAGGCGGAGGAAACAAAAGGTTTTTATTTTGTGACCTTTGCCCAAAGATCATATGATCCTGAAAGGATCGCCCCTACGCATTGCAAACGGGCCAAATTCAATTGGAAATACCAACACACGGAATGCCCTGTCGAAGAGCAAGTCAGGAACTGGTACAACAAAGATAGGGAAGCCTCGCTAGAAGAATCAACTGATCAAGGGGGGCAAGATGATCAAACTGCATAGTAAAGGGCCAATGTGCTAAAACGAAGCGATCCAGTAGGAGGAGCCTCATCTTCCAAAGCCAAGAAACCAAATAATGATACGGGTAGTAGTATTTCTAAAGAAAAACAGGAAAAGAGAGACATAGAGGCTAAGGCACAACAAGAAGCTGAGAAGAAGGCAAAGGAAGAGGAACTCAAAAGAACCCAAGATGCCCTAGCTCGACAACAAGAAGAAGACAAGCAAAAGAAGCAAGTTGAGGAGCAATAGAAAAAACAACAAAAGGAGGAACGAGAGAGAAGGCAGGCAGAAGAAGCCCGCAGGAAAGCAGAGGAAGAGGAACGTAAGAAGAAGGAAGAAGAAGAACAGAAGAAAGAGGCTGAGCGTAGGGTAAAGGAAGGACAAGATAAAGAAGAGGCTGAGAAGAGAAGAAAGTAGGAAGAAAACTAGAGATCACAGGGATACTCTTCCAAGGAAGCAAAGGGAAGCAAGACACTGCCCCCAAAGACTGGGGAGAAAATAGAGCTATCTCACGTTGAGGTTCCTTAAAGAACCCCCATGACGTGTGTGCACTTCCCTCTCTCAGACCTTGGCACCTCGGAGGAACAGGAAGATGAGATTTTAGACCTGACAAGGCTGACACACGACCAGTTCACGCACAGGATCAGACAAGAGAAAAGAAAATGCCTTGCACGGAACTCAGTCGAGCCCCTCGCAGTTACCATGGAAAAGGATATAGTCCTAGATACTAGGACTAATTCGATCATGATCGCATCAGTAGGGACCGCCTTCGCAGCAGCCACCGAGGAAAATGCCAGCAGAATGAGTAGAGAGATTCTATCTCTACAAAACAGGCTCCAAGCTTCTGAGCAGAGGGCAGCTCAATATGAACAAGAAAAGAAGGCGCTGGAAGCAGAAATCCAAAGGCTTCATTTCACAACCGCCCAGGCCAATGAATTACCAATCACTATTCAAAGGGAATTGGTTACTTTGGAAGCTACCATGATGAAAGTGTATGAAGAAATGTTCATGATAGAGTAGACAGTCACACCACTGCTAAGAGTGCAAGCAGAAACTAAAAGGAAAACTGCGCAACTGAAGGAGGCCTCCACCACCCTGGATAGCATGCTAGAATGGTTAGACAGATATCCGCAAGCTCCTGACATCCTGCTAAGGAAGGATTGGATCTGTACTTAAAATGACAAAGTCTAGATACGAATGAAGATGCAATCCAAGGATAAGCTGGTAAAGGATGTGGAAAAGGTGATGTTCACGTATGAACACCTGATCAGTGGCATCGATTCAATGGCCGAATTACATCATATACCTTCTTTGGGAGCATTGGATATTGAGAAAACAAGGGAAGAGGTGACCCAAGACATTCAAGCATTCCTGCAACCCATGAGGCAAGCAACTGCTTCCCAGGACCTCCTGACCTCACAGGAAAACATTGTTCAATACATCATCAGACTAGTCCGGATCTACACTAAACTGGCCTCCCTATCCAATCAAATCTCAGTAAAGAGGCACACTTTGGTCCCAGATGCTCTTGAATGTTTTCACAGGTTAGGAGAAGATACCCCCCAGGTCACTCTAGTAGCTGTAGAATATCAGGCTTGGCAGAAGTACCTTAAGGAACAACAACAAATAGATGTACCAGGCCTCTCCATCACACAACTGCTCCCTTAACAAAGGAAATGGTACAGGTTGTATGTCGCAACATGTATCAGGTCACAGGTTGCAGCAGGGAACAGGTCGCAGTCAGGGCCAAGTCGCGAGTCGCAAATGCCACCTAGGTCGTAGACCATGCCAACAGTCAGGAAACTGAAAGGTCAGGGCCACCAAAGGGTCAATTTTGTTCTATAAGTATTCCCTCCGGGGACATTGTAAAGGACTTTTTTTTCAGGACTCCAAAAGAAGAAGAGATAATTGTATTGCATTGAATGCATATTTCTGAGAATGAATACAAATGAATGTTTTTATTCCACTATTGGATCGGATGAAGACTTATGTGTGCTAGCATTATGAATATTATGTCTCATGTATTTGTTATATTTTATAACTGACTAGTCTGTGTTTTCCGTTCATATGTCATTTGTACGTTTAAGCTTACTAGATGTGTTAATGGTATGTGAATATTTCATTAAGAGATGTTTAATGACTTCGTTATTAATATCGCTTCATCTTTCGGAAAACGCTCAAGGAATTGAAGGGTGTTTCGACCATAGAGAACTGTTTCTTTTGTGGTCAAGCAGATTTTATGGGCATGACCCTAATGATGTGTTGCTAACAACATTTCCTTTGGCTACATGCTTCGAAACTCGCTTTGCTATTTATAATGTTTCATTTACAGGAGGATTCATCAACCATTTGTTTCGTATCATTTGAGTAACCGTGTATCCACAAGTCTGCAGGGCTCATCTTCCGTCCGAGAAAAGGTATATTCAACGGTAGCCGTGTTGTAAAATGTAACTAGGTCGGTCTTCATGTTGACTATGTAATTATGAAAAGAAGGAGACAAAGATAATAAAATGTATTTTGTTGTACTTGCTTCATGGGTTCCATGAGCAAGATTTTATTATGTAGATAGAATTCTTCTTGATGTCTATTAGGTTCTTGTCTTCTAGGTATAAATAAGATTAAGTGTCAATATCATGAGGATCCAGTTGAGATGGATATGCTCCAAGACCTTGTAAAGAAGCTCTCAACAAATATGGTGCTCAAGATCAGCGTTGGAACATCTCCTCAAAACAGCCTATAAACAGTGGACAAGACAACTCGAAAATGCTGGAGATAAACCTTGTAAAGTCGGCTTGAAAATGCTGGAAAGGTCGACTCAAAATATGTCCCAAAAATTCAATAATAGGTTGGCTAATTATAGGTTCGATCAACTATAAATAGGCCAGTAAACTTCGCCTAAATAAAGGTAATGTAATTCACACATGTTTGAGATTTTTCGGTCAAGATCTCAGTGATAAGGAATGCGGATTCATCTGAAATAAAAGGTACAGTATTGCGGAAGGTATAGAGGGTGTAGATTGCAGAAGTCACTGAAGAGACAGACTGCGGATAGGTAAAAGCAAGGGACAGATTTGCAGATTGATGAAGCCAGTTTGCTGATAGGTGCAGAAGAATACAGTGCGGATATTTACAAGGATGCAGTGCAGATATTGTAAGGGTTATGATGAATTCTGAAGTGTAATGTAAGGAAGTTAAATCTGTGATTTATCTTCCTACAATAAAAGTGTTACTTCTGCGTAAATATTTGTGTCCTATGCATTTTGATAATTGACTTGATGAAATATTAACTAAGAGAATACATAAGCTACTCAAGCAAGCTCACAAGTAATTATCAAGAAGAGAATTTGTATTAACTGTAACCCCTCCAAATTCTCAACATGGTATCAGATCTAAGGTAACAGTTAAGGAAAAGGGCATACAATCTAAGAGACACTCAAGGAACCTCAGATCAGTCCACCAAGACAATATTCGGAAATCCTTCACTGAGATTTTCGGTGACACACCTCTGTGATTTTCTAATGGCACAAAAGAGATCGGGATTCTCTAAGTTTTTCGGAAGACATTATAGGATGACTAACACACTCATAATTTCAGATATATCCCATTGTAAAGATCACAGTCTCGGGCCAATCACAACATGTGATCTCTTCTGTTGAAATCACAGTCATGATCTCGGTGGCAGTAGGATGGTACAATGTCATGAAAGGATGTTGTGCCTTCTCGGTGCTATCACAGTCAAAGATGAGGGCACAAAGATCATGGTGCCGTGCCTTGGTGTCAACTTAATGGTCTCGATGATGGAGCAATGATCTACATTGAAGAAGATCATCAATCAAATCAATGCAAATAAGAATTCACGTCAACAAAGAATTGAATCCGCAAGTCATCTTATAAAGGAATTTACAATGCAAAATAGCACAAAGTATAAAAAAACAAAAGGAAGCTGGATCTAAAGACGTTGTCACCATAATTGAAGCAATCTCCTTTATTGAAGAAAATCCTTTTCATTTGGAAGCATACCATCCAAAAAGGAGAACACTGATGCATCTTTTCTCAACCATCATCGAAGCAATCAAGATGAAGCCTTCATGTTCACTTGTCAAGTAAGTATTTTTCATTCCATAATCAAATTTGGTTAAATGACTTTGCTTTTGCAGGGAGATCTATAAGCTAGTTAGGCTACCCAAAATCCCTGCATGAGGAGGATAGTCACAGTCCTCGAAGAAAGCAAAGTCATGAAAAGTCTATGAAGGATTGGAGACATCAAAAGAATATATGATAAGCTGAAAGAACTATTCTATGCAATAAATAAGGTTATGTCACTTAGACCCAATTTACACAAAATTGAGGTATCAAAGAATGAAGGGATATCTTCATAAGATCTTAACTGTGAAAGCTGGAAAAGATGATAAGATGGACCACGTAACAATAGACAAGAAAATTACCTCATTCAAATTGTGGTCTCAATGCTAGAAGACAAATCAAGGGAAAAAATGTTGAAGGATAAGAGACTCAAACATTTGCAGAAGAAAAAGTGGAGTTTAGGAAAAGTGGAAGACTTATGGACATTACAAGAAAGATGGTCCTAAAGGGACAATCTCAATAGGAGAAATAAAAGAAGATTCAAGGAAAAATCACACAAAATTATGAATAAGGAATTGATTTATGTTGGTTATATGATAGGAAACAATGTAGCATCTTGATCTAAGCATGGTAGGAGCTCCTGGTGAATCAGCTCCGGGAAAACCTCTTTGACAAACTTTAAGAAAGTAGTCATCAAGAGCAAGGGTCATCATAGAAACATACTTCTGGGATGTGATGAAATATTGATGAAACAAGCCAAGGGAATGAAGCTATTCATTCCTAAAAATTGCTACAGGATGACTCAAGGGAAAAAGGTATGAGGTATGTATATATTTATATGCTGACATTGGATGCTGTGATGTCATGTTATATGGTTGCAGGTAATGAACTTCTGTATATAAAAGTATGATCTATGGAGGAGTATCTCTCAGTGCACAGACATATGAAATCAACACAATATGTCCTCATGGAATATGAGGTGGTTGTATATGAACAAGAAACCGGAAATGTTATAAGTTCCTGGAAATAAAGAATGTGCAGAGAAGAATAGATCATGACATGCAACCATTTCAAAAGGCTGCTATCATCCGAAAGACAAGAAGATGTGACTAGGATATCCCCTGGGAGGATATGTAGACTCTCATAGAAGTTTGGTAAATAAGAAGACTCTTGACAAAACATATCATTAGGAGATGTGTCAATCTGTATGAAGGATGTCGATACCTATAGGAAGATGTCATGGTGAAAAATCATCAGTAAGATAACTTTTGTTCTAAAAGTTCATATGTATATGTTTATCTGGATGAGTTTGTGCAGGGCTGCCAATCATGAGAAAGGATGTATTATCCTTGGAGATGATTCGAAGGAAAGCAGCATGGCATAACAATGGACCAGATAAGGAAGTCTGGTGAATCACTTTCTAATAGCTGACATGACTCAGGATGAAAGTGATAGATGATCTGTGCCCTATGAAGCTAAAATTTGGAGATTCCTCAATATCGAAATCCATGACATCGAGGACATGAATTCTTCCTGAACAATTGGGTGTCTCACCATTGCTGCTAGAGGTCCCTGGTTAAGAGGAAGCTTGATGGTAAGTTTCTTACTTGGAAGAAACTTGGTAATTCCTAAGGATAAGCTTAGGTACATTCTTTGTATAAGAATGAGTACATTCCATTGTGGAATAAGGTCCTCCTTGGTTGAGAGGGAGAGATAGACACATCATTCTGGTCTTGGGAAGACAGAATGGAGGATTGGGTAATCATCTGGCATTTGATACTCTTTGAGAATGTGATAGGGCATTCAAGATAAGAGTAGTCGGGGACCGATATTCTTTAAAGGCTAGCTACCCAAGAGAAGAATAGTCCAAGAAGGTCATACTTTGGGAACACCCGGGTGGAGTATGTACCTTGGAGAGACAATGAAGAAGGTGTCTATAAGTCATGTGTCTCGCCAGCATTGAAGCCCATTGTCTCATTGAAGAGATGGGGTTGTTAGTCAAGGCCTTGCACTAGGACAATGCTGGCTGATATGATGCTATACAGATGTGATTACCAATCGGATTTTTCTTATGAGATTCTTTAGTTTGAAAGTGATCATGTAACTATCTGAATACCTCCCTAGTTAAGAGGGAGTGTTGTAAAATGTAACTAGGTCGGTCTTCATGTTGACTATGTAATTATGAAAAGAAGGAGACAAAGATAATAAAATGTATTTTGTTGTACTTGCTTCATGGGTTCCATGAGCAAGATTTTATTATGTAGATAGACTTCTTCTTGATGTCTATTAGGTTCTTGTCTTCTAGGTATAAATAGGATTAAGTGTCAAAATCATGAAGGATCCAGTTCAGATGGATATGCTCCAAGACCTCATAAAGAAGCTCTCAACAAATATGGTGCTCAAGATCAGCATTGGAACATCTCCTCAAAACAACTTATAAACAGTGGACAAGACAACTCGAAAATGCTGGAGATAAACCTTGTAAAGTCGGCTTGAAAATGCTGGAAAGGTCGGCTTAAATTATGTCCCAACAATTCACTAATAGGTCGGCTAATTATAGGGTCGATCAACTATAAATAGGCCAATAAACTTCACATAAATAAAGGTAATGTAATTCACACATGTCTGAGATTTTTCGGTCAAGATCTCAGTGATAAGGAATGCTGATTCATTTGAAATAAAAGGTATAGGATTGCGGAAGGTATAGAGGGTGCAGATTGCGGAAGTCACTGAAGGGACATACTACGGATAAGTAAAAGCAAGGGACAAATTTGCGGATTGATGAAGCCAGTTTGCTAATAGGTGCAGAAGAATACAGTGCGGATATTTACAAGGATGCAGTGCAGATATCGTAAGGGTTATGATGAATTCTGAAGTGTAATGTAAGGAAGGTAAATCTGTGATTTACCTTCCTACAATAAAAGTGTTACTTCTGCGTAAATATTTGTGTCCTATGCATTTTGATAATTGACTTGATGAAAGATTAACTAAGAGAATACATAAGCTACTCAAGCAAGCTCACAAGTAACTATCAAGAAGAGAATTTGTATTAACCGTAACCCCTCCAAGTTCTCAACAAGTTGGACACACACCTCGGACGGGATCCCTATCACAAACGGTTTAGAGTCTAGTTGGGACTTTTTATAGAGGAGAACCCCTATTGTTGGCCGGGCATTTCTTCCCATCAACATGACCGTAAGTCTAACTTTAAAGTGAATTAATTAAACACATATGATGAAATTTTCTAAGTGACGTGGATCAAGCAATATTTTAATTTGAGTGGTCGATTAGAGGTTAGATCATGGCCGTTGGTTTCCCAACGATAAAAATATAAAGGAAAGGCTTGGGGTCAGTTGGAGAACACACACACACACACGTAGAGCACTGAAGCTAAGTCGAATTTCTGGGGTGGGGTTTGCTGAGAAATTCGAAGCGAGTTTGCAGTGCAATGAGGGGTAGAGATCGGCAAGGGATGATCTGATCCAAGGCCGATAATACAACAACAGAGAGGTAGTGAGTACCATATAGTGTAGAGCTATCCAGGAGGACGCAGTTCAGCCAGCACCACGCAGAGTATTGCATAGAGGCTGTGTAAGCCTAGCCAGGGTGATGTAGACCCAGCTAGCGCAACGCAACACCAGCTGGGGTGACACAGGCCCAGCCAGGGCACCACAACCCCAGTGAGGGTGACACTTTGGGGACGCTAGTTAGTGAGGGATGACGCAGAGGCTGAAAAAGCAACGCTGAGGGTTCTAGTGGGCCAGAAAGGGCTCGTGCTCTGTAAATCCTGTTTGAGGGTGTGATACAGCCATATTTTTTGTCTCCGAGTGAAAGGTACTAACTGCTGTGTAATTTCTCTGTAGGGCCAACCATTTATGGTGCCCAGAATGTTGTTTTTAGATTCTGCATAATAATAATACCCTCTAGAGTTGTTGCATCGGTTTTCCTGCATTGGGTTTTTCTGAGGACATTTGTCCGAAAATCATGTGTAATCTTGTCACATGTGTGTATTGTTTAGTAAATGATCTATAGATGTGTAGGCTGCAGTTTGTGTCTGCTTTAATGTTTTTATGAATACTTTAGTTAAATAACTTGTTAAGTAAATTAAACAAGTAGGCGAAGTAGATCTAGACATTGCAGTAGGGTTTCTGTTTTGAAACTTTCACAACCATGATGTTTGAAGTTTTGATTCTTTGAACTGTGGTGGAGTTACAGTTTCTTGCTTACAATAAAATGGAGAAATGAGAATGGGAAAGAGAGAAGAGATCATTTTCATCTAACAATGAACATATAAAAAACACAAATGTTAGATTAGAGTCTAGATCCTAACACTTTGGCCTTCAATCCCATGCCCCAATCTCCCTTGCAAGCTCCTCAAGCTCCCAAGAAACCCTCTCAATCTTCCTCCTCAACTCAAGCTCCAATTCCAAAAGCCCTCTTGTGCTCTCTCAATATGAAAATGGTGAATTATGGGAGGGGAGGTGGGCCTTTTATTTTTTTGGGCCTTCCCCTCCCTCCCTTGCCCTTCACGCAACCAACCTTTTTTTTTCCCACGGGGAGCGAATGAGAGCGGTCAAGTAGCGAATGCTCCCTAGTTCACTCTCAAAAAAATAGGGTGCGATTTTTTTTTAAGGGAGTGCACTCCCTAGGTTGCTCCCGATCCGCTCTCGAGCGAAGCGTGCTTTAGGAGCGAGTTCGAGGGCAACCGCTCCCCCACAACCCTTCTCAAAGGGTGATATTGATGATGGAGATCCTAATATAGGCAACGATTTTGATGATATGTAGGTATTTGTTGTATATGATTCTTTTTTGATGCTAAAGGTCATTAAAAACCTCTTTGTTTATGTATCTTTGTTTCAGAGATGGATTGTACTCGATGCTATTTTGGTTACATGTACCGTTGCTATATATATGATAAACTTTGCATATTTGTGTATAATGGTTTGGATTCATATGGATGCACATGAATATATATGTTTTTTTTTCAAAATTTGAATGTTTCTGTATTTGTTGGTTGGTTAGTTTTTGGTTCGTTTTTTTTTTTTTTAATTTTATTTAGCCGGTTTCAATCTGGTTCCTAGTTTTGGGGTCAATCAGTTTGATGATTGGTTTGGTTGTGATCTAGGAACTTGTTTGCAAACCACGTCAAATGAAGAAAGTGCGTTCGAGTTAATGCAAAGGGGCACATTAAGAATTCGATGCGTTAGATTTGTGTATTGATGAATTGTCATATTTTCTTTCTGGATTATCCATGTTTCAATTTTTCTTCACCTTCTCTTGCAATGGGAAATCCAAAACTGTGCTTTAATGTTAGAAGAATTTGTCATTGATGTCAAAGGGTGTGTTGCACACTTTTTGTCAAGGTTCCAAGGAAGCAGATATGCCAAAATTTTTCAAAGGATCGAAGTCATCAACCTTCAGTGTTTGAGTCATTGTAAACCTATTATGCATAATTTGTAATGTAAATGATGCTAGTAAGACCGTGTGTGTATGTAAAAACCTAGGTAAGCCTATTATTTTGGTGATGAGTCATTGTAAACCCATTCTGCATAATTTGTAATGTAAATGATGCTAGTAAGACCATGTATGTATGTAACAACCTAGGTAAGCCTATTATTTTGGCGAAGAATTTAATCCTAGGAGGTTTTTCGTCTCACTGATTCAACTGTGTTTCTAAACACGAATGATCGACAGAGTTTTTCCCTCCAGACTCACCCCAAAGCTAGGGTGGAATTTATCGTCAAAGTCTTAGATGAGTCCTAGTGTTTTAGTCGAGTCCTCTGTAAAAGTGATTTGGGAATAATTTAAGCTAATTGGGTAAATTATTTTTTTACAAATCACTTGGTCTACTAGATTATATTGTGTCGCAGAATTGGGTAAGTATTTTGAGGGTTTATAACGAACAGGAATTCCTCGTTTGAGGGTTGAAATTTATCTTATGTAAAAAATATTTCAGTGCATGGTCCCTCATACTTAGACACCATGAATAAAATATTAGAGGGCAGAAAGAAATATTTAACCCCTTCAAGTGTCAATTAATTAATTTTTTCTGGAAAAAATAAAATAAATCATAGTAAAAAAATTAATTAATTAGAGTCAAGTTTGAATTACTAGGGAAATTAAATTCTCCAAGTGGAAAAATTCGTGGGTCTTAAAGAAATTAATTTTTAGAGGTCCCCCAACAAGGGAATATTGGAAATTTCAAGAAAAAATGGACTCTTGGGCCTTAGTGGTTAAGTAGAAGTCAATTTTTTGAGGAAATTAGCTCAAAATAATTATTTTTGAGCTAATAAAAAATGGATTTAATGAAAAATTCGAAAATTCCTCAAAAATAATTATTTCAATGACAAAGATTAAAAGATCATCAAAGATTTATTGACGACCAAGATTATTTTGATGGGGATCAAGCCATCTAGCCATTATTTTTCCACTTGGAAGATTTATCTATAAATTAGGAGTCATTTGTGTCTCAAGCCACGATGATGAAAACTCTGGCTTTGGTCTATATGTAATTTTGTAACGCTGGCTTTGTTCCACTAATTTGCTGTGAATGTTTGAAATATTATAATAAAAGACTTTGGGGTTCTATTCATGGTGTTCTTTTTCCGATGATCTGTGGTATGTGTTGGTTATGGGCTTTCCTATATTGTGCTTAAATTTTTATAAACTTGTTTATTCATTAGATGGGGATAAGAACATTTTATTCGTAGATTTTGGGTCTATCTTAGGTGATTTGATTTTCCATATGTCTAACAAGTTTGCTTGAAGGAATATAGAGTTTGCAGGTACACTGGCCCTTGGGCTCCAAGTTCACAGAGTTTGGAGGAGAGCTGACCTTGTTTGGGGTCCGAGAATTTTGTTTGGTTTTCTTACTTCGCTAAGGCTATGGAAAGCACCATAACTTTCGAAACACATCAGATCTATTGTCATTATTCATCATTTAAAAAATTATTTCTCAAAAAATTATTTTATATTCAAGCATTGTACATATGTAAATGTTTTTTGTAAAATAATTTTTTTAACCCTTGTTTTGTAGCTAATTGGGGTTTGGGGTTTATTTTGAATTTTTGTATATATTAGGGTTTTGGGTATTTTATTTTTAGGTAAAATTTCAAGCCATTTGAAGAAAATAGCTGGATCAGAGCTAGATCTAGGCCCTTGAGGGTAAGATCTAGTCTCCAAATTTTTTGTAGGGCCAACTACTGAATTTTTTTTGCAGATATTGAAGATCTGAAGCAAAATAAAATTTTCCAGCGAGGGTTTGTAAATTTTTTAGGGCTTTGAGGCCCAATGTCCCTCTCCAAGCCCTGCGTCAGTGTTTTCAGCCCTTGCGTAAGCCTTTTGAGGCCTTGCGTTAGCATTAAGGGGCCTCCAAAGCTTAGCTGCCGACTCTTCGAGGCCTCGACCTCCCTTTTAGCCCCTGCGTCAGGGTTTTTAGACCATTTTTGGCCTGGCCATAAGTCGTAGAGGCTTCAACCTTCCTTTCTGAGCCTAGACAATAACCCTAGAGGGCTTGCCATGGGCCTTTAAGGCCCTTAAGGCTTGGCCGCAACCCTTTTAGGGCTTCTCCCTCCTTTTGGCCCTCCTCTTCTTCCCTCCAGGCCTTCGCTTCCCCTCTCTGAGCCCTTAGCTGTCTCCTTCAGCCTCTGCATCAACCTCTAGGACTTTTCCCTCCCCAAAGCTGCCCCTACTAGTCCTAGCGTTGGCCTTCGTTGGCCCTAGTCTGCCTCTCCTCCACCCTTGATTAGCCTTTGAAATTTTTCAATTGAATATTGGTGGGTTTTGCAGGAAAAAATGGCTCAAGTTTGGTGTTTTCAGGTGCCAAGTCCATTGGAAAACTTTTGACAACTTGGGCAAGTCATCTTCAAGGCCTTGGGCCTAGGGTTTGCTCTCTAAACCCTCATTCTTCCTCACTGTTTGCTACAACTCTCTGAATTATTCATAACGGTGGTAAAACTCATGTTTAAATGCTCTAAAATTCACCTACAAAATGCCTAAGCACACTAAGAAATCCATGGTAAAAATTTACTAGTGTTTTGGTAAGTTGGGCATTTATTATTGAGCATAGATCTACTTGTTTGCTGACTGAAATACCTCGGCATAATCAGTGGAATCAGATCTGATATATTCTGAATAATACATCTTAAGAGGGCTAAAAATCTCATGATTTCATATTGGCAAACTTGTCTTTAGTATTCAGAATTTTTTGGCACCTTTTTGGCACACACTTTCACATATTTTTTTTGTAAGCTGGACTAGAAA
Source organism: Pinus albicaulis (assembly GCA_034641835.2). Taxonomy (NCBI): domain Eukaryota; kingdom Viridiplantae; phylum Streptophyta; class Pinopsida; order Pinales; family Pinaceae; genus Pinus; species Pinus albicaulis. The sequence continues at coordinate 1,682,987,856 of CM076581.1, read as the reverse complement.
TCTATTAATTGGGAAAAAATATTATACAGTGTAGGGGCATAGGTGGCTAAGGAGTTTAGCCAATTCCTGCTTGAGTTTATCTCCAAAATATAAAAAATAGCGGCTGCCCCTGCTGAGGAAACCAACCCATTAATAGTCTAGAAATATCCAAGATAGCTAGCATTTCTAAAGTGCTATTGAAAACTAGAAAAACCAAGTTTAACAATTGTATCCAAAAAAATACTTGTGTAGCATGAGGCAGAACCGTCAGGTCTTTCTGGCAGCTTCATTCTGGACAACTTCAATTCCTGCAAGGTCTTCTTCTGTCACTGGGCATCCATATATGTGCGCAACCTCTTCCTCTTCAGCAGTGAGGACGTGTGGAACCCTTGGTGGAGGTGGAGGAGGGCCACATACAACTGGGACCTCAGCATTATCATCCCTGCGCCATATTCCATTAGCCGACAGGTTCCAGACTTCTTCCATTTGCATAGAGGGAGTCTTCACCGGTAAGCTCTCGAGCTTATGTGGCAGAGGCGACAAGGAGCGTGGGATGGTGGGTTTGCGACTCCTGCGTTTGGCTTTGGGAAATTCAGGAGAGGAGGGGTCAAGGCTGGAGTTAAGGGAGGCTTCCTCGCCTAGAGTACCTAGAGTAGGAGCTGCCGACTGGGCAATGGAGTCATAAGAGGGGTCAAGAGCAGTTCCAAAGTGCCCATGCACATTATTATGACACAAGCGAGTAGGGAGTGCTCCCTTTACATTGCCTCGGCGAGGATTCTAGCGCTGGTGAGGAGGCATGGTGTAGTAGCTGTGAGAGGTATCGAGGCAAAGGCACAGAGGGTGGGCGGAGCTTGAAGGAGGAGCCGAGATGGCGAGGTAATGGTGTAGGGTGCAGGTAATGCGAAAAGAGGCATAGATCGAAGGAGGAGTTGAGAGAGGGTTTAAATGTTGGAGCGTCGGGTGATGAACCCAAGTTGAAGTAATGGTTGGCATTAACTGCTTTAGGTGACGGCGGGATGGCCTTGTACCAATTGCAAGACGGGCAGTAAATTCCTTCAAGGTGGCATAAATTTGCTAACTAATGCGACGAGGAGGTGGCAACCAACCATGGCACTGCCGCTTCGAGCTATGTTGTGTCAACTTTATTTGTGGGAGGTTGAGCGTTGGTGGACTTCAAAGTAGGCCTGTCGCGCGAGGAGTCGATGGCTTGAGCGCTGGAGGGCCTGTTAACAGGCTTGCGACAGATGTCACCCATATTCAGGGGGGCACACACTTTCACATTGATAGCTCACTGTTTTCATGATTTTATTGTTGCTGTCATAAGTGATTTTAGTTCTGATATAACACTAGATAATTCACCATAAAAGGGTTAAGTGGCACATATTATTACTTGGCAAGTCATTTAGTGTCTCATTGAGCAACTTTGGTTCTTACATGCTCGCCAATTATTGAATCTAGAGTGATTTACTTGCTGTTGTCCTATAAGTCACATAAGTGGTTTTCATTCTCTAATTGGTTCATTGTCATTGGAATCTAACGTTTACTTGTCTTGTGTTAGATCTAAGAATTGTTAACTTAGCACTAAAATCACTCATCTAAGCTCTAATCTTGTTGAATGGTTTAGGTGAATGTGGGCATTGAAATTTAATTGGCATTGAAGTACTTATCTCTCTCTTGAATATCTTGGCATTTAATTGAGTACCTTGTGATTGTTAAGTAATATAGGCATAAGCATCTATATTGTTGGAATTGTCTCCAGAAATTGTCATTAGCATTTCATACTTAGGCATTGAAGTGGATAAGTGCTCTTCATTGATATCATTGGTTGAGATATCTATTTGTTGGGTATTGGCACATGTTAATTTGACACATTCTCTTGTGGTTAAAGATTGTCTTTTGATTCTCATTTCCTAGTACTTATTGTCATAATTGAAGATCAATATTAACTTAAGTACTTAAAGTCTTAAATATCAAGCAATCTTAACCTAATAATCACTCATACACCATGCATAAATATCTTAAGTCTAGTTGCATTAATAATTTACCTCCAAACATAAGTTTGGTTGATAGACCTCTAGGACCACCCTTCCTCACTTAGCTCGAGGGATTCAACATCTTTCTAGTGGTTAACACAGTGACCTTGCAGTCGTTAGAGCCACAGTATTTGCAGCGCTGAAGGCACCGGGTGGTTGGAACACAGAGGGAGGTATCGTTAATCAAGCCTTTGCCTGCTTCCCGTTGGCTTCCATTGCACAACCTACTCTAAATACTGGTTCCAAAACAGTTAAGAGGAAGGTATTACTTAGAGTAGGCATATAATTAAAAATAACCAAGATCTTTGCATCACACCTAGGACTTAGGATCTGCATAGCATATAGGTTAGTGAAACATCTAAGTAGTGATTGTTCATCTGGTTACTTGGTCTTAATTAATAACAAGCAAGAAATTGACTCCATAAGGTAGTGGTATCAAATCTGAATTTAATCAAATCCTTAAAACTTGCTTAAATTAACCAAGTAGCTAGGCCGTTCAATCCTTGCAGTCGTAAGAGCCATAGTCTTTGCAGCGCCGGAGGCATCGGGTGGTTGGAACACAGGGGGAGGTATCGTTAGTCAAGCCTTTGCTTGCTTCCCATTGGCTTCCACCCCACAACCTACTCTAAAGACTGGTTCCAAGACAATTAAGAGGAAGGTCTTACTTAGAGTAGGAATATAATTAAAAATAACCAAGATATTTGAATCACACCTAGGACTTAGGATCTACATAGCATATAGGTTAGTGAAGCATATAAGCAGTGTTTGTTCATCTGATTACTTGGTCTTAATAAATAACAAGCAATAAATTGACTCCATAAGGCAGTGGTCTCAAATCTGAATTTAATCAAATCCTTAAATCTTGCTTAAATTAACCAATTAGCTTGGCCACTCAATCATGTCTCTCAGACTCATTGGTTTCTAACTTGTACTTCGCTTTCATATTTCCATAGGGACTACCCCCCATAGCTTGTTGTTGGGAGACAATTACAACGGAGAGGTTGGGAGTCAGGGTGACATCCCCCGGGCTTGAGTCGTTGTTGCGTTACTTGTACAATTGAGCGACAACAGGGTGAATGGGCCAACATTTGTTTGATGATTTGCGTCCACATTTTAGTGAATTTGGATGCAAGAATACTCTGGATTGGTAGCCCTTGTCAAGCCATTTCGTTTGATAGGTGGCATGCCATATGGGTCTTCTTGGTTGGAGAGATTATTTTTTAAAGATTGATTCACCAAATATGGGTTTAGCAGCAAATCCTTTGCCCCAAAAGCTTATGACCCTATCACTTCATTGTAGCCCCTAAAAGAAGGTCAAATCTGTGACTTGAATTATCCTAAACTCATCAACCTTGAAAGGAGATTATATGAAAGGAAAAAATTGTTTTTTTAAGTGTTCTAAGTCTCCTCTAAAACATGTCGGTTCATCTCCATCAGGTCAACTTCAGTACAATTATGTCTTTTCATAAAGAATATTATTATTTTGGTAAGGCCATCCCTAAAAAGGGGCACCCTTCAATATGTATTTATTTGTCTAGATGTGGCATTCAAAAGGAAAAACAAGAAGGAATCATCATAAATCTTTTGCTTTTCTACATAGTTTGAGCCCTAAAGACATATCTTAAGAAGGTCGAGATTATCTGGAGCAATCTTGGAGTATTAGACACTATTGTGGATGGTTTAAAGCTGCCTCAAGATAATTCTGGTAAGATTTTTCTAAGTCTATTTCGATCACTTGTTTATAGGATTCCTGGATAGAACTTTGAATCCCATTAAAGACAAATTTTGACCTGGTATAAAGCCCTAACTTGAGTCCTCCCGAGGCCTCTCGACCTGCCATGAGGCCCTATTTCAGCTCTTCACGTGGCTTGAACGAAAGTTGTTTTGAGGTTTTTCCAAGGCCTAATTTGGACTTGTTTTAAGGTAATTCTCTGAGGCATATTTGACCCTAGTTAGGTAGTCCTAAAGCCACTTTTGAGGGTCAGTCTAAGATCAGTTTCTGAACTTATTTAAGCAATATTGGAAGGAAGTTTGAAGGATGGAAAAATCACATTTTGTAGTAGACCTTGAGAGTAGTCTTTGGATGTTTTGAAGCAGACTTTAATATGTAATTTGTAGCTGACTTTTCGGAGAAAATCTTGAATTTGTAGCTGACATTTTGGAGCAAATATTGAATTTGTAGCTGACCTTTGGGAGAAAATATTGATTTTGTAGCAAACTTCTTTTGGAGGAGATCTTGAATTTGTAGCAAACCCCTTCTTGGAGCAGACCTTGATATTTGTAGTAGAATTTTTGGTGCTTGTTCTGGAATAGATCTTAGTTGTTTTCGCAAGCAGACTTTTGTAGCAGACCTTTGGTGCTTGTTCTGGAGCAGATATTTGAAAACCTTGTTGAAGTATTAGAGTAAGTTATTGAGTTAAAGATAGAGTGAGGGTACTTGCATTAATGATTTTAGGTTTTAGATGTTGTTGTAATTGGGTCATTGTCCCTGGTACGAGAGCCGAAGAAGCTTTTATTCTATAGGGTGGCAGGGTGGTGGTAGGGAAGGAAGTTGTAGCTTCCTTCAGGAGGTTGTCACCTCCTTCCAGTGGGAGTTGGTAAATCTTGGGGTTGTAGCCCATCTAGCTGTAGCTAGTAAATCCGAAAGTTGTACCTTCCCTTGTAATATAAATATGTTGTACATACATATCTTGTGTTCCTTTGATTTGATGTTATTAGTTAATTGTTTTGATACTTAAATTGTTGAAATTTATGAAATACTGATTCACCCCCTTCTCAATGTTTCCAACAATTGGTATGAGAGCTGGTTACCCTCTTATACTCTAATCACTGGAGGGAAGATCGTAAATGAGCATGAATGAATGGAAGACATCTCTTCAAGGGAAATTCCGATATTTGATGGAAATGATTATCCACTAGGAGCAGTTGCATGGAAACCTAATTGAAGGCTACAAGAGTGGATGTTTGGCTCTCCATCGTAAATGGCTACAAAGTTCCTAAAAATCCTCCAATTGATCCTAACAAGAAGAAATTGTTCAATTGCAATTCAAAATCCCTTCATGCCATTATAGGTGGATTGTCAAGAACCATTAAGTCCAAGGTGATATCTTGCACCACAATCAAAGAAGTTTGGTATAAACCTAAAACTCTGTATGAAGGTGATGATAAGGTCAAGCAGGTCAAACTAAAAAAATATAGAGCTCAGTTTGAAAACTTGAAAATGGATGAAAACCAAGATATTGTGACCTATTTGCTCAGAGTCGATGAAGTTTTCAACTCCATCAAAGGATTAGGAGAAAAAATTGAAGATCCTTTGATTGTAAAAAAGGTTCTGAGATCGCTTCCCTTAAGATACAATGCCAAGGTATCTGCCATTGAAGAAACCAAGGACTTGACCAAGATGACAATGGAAGAATTGCATAGCACTCTTATATCATACCGAACAAGAATAGATACAAAAGACGAACAATCAAACAAAGAAGCAACCTTTAAAGCCACAAAGAAGACAGGAAACAAAGAACTCAAGCTAGAAGACATATAAGGCAATGAATCAGATATAGAAGAAGCAAATTTCATCAGGAAGGTCCAAAGAGGAATTGGAAAAACAAAGGTAAGATATCTTTTAAATGTTTCAATTGTGGCAGAATAGGTCATTATGCTAAGACATGTCCTTTTAAGGAAAATAAAAGTGTCCATAAGAGAAATATTTATTCTAAAGAAGATGGTATTTCTTGAAATGAAAGTGACATAGATTAAGGGGATGCAAGAGAAGTTCTTTTCATAAACCAAGAAAATCAAGATAATGATCATGATGATGAAGAGGTCAATGATTTGATGATGAAGAACCAAATATGAGAATTGATTCTTTGTGGGGGCTCAAAAAAGATTCAGAGACTGAACATAAAGATGAAGATCTTCAAGAAAAAATGAAGAATAGTGAAAATGAAAATGCCAAGCTCAAAAATAAAACAAATAATTGAAAATCCCGCTTGAACTACGGAATGAAGAAATTATCTCCTTCAAGGTTCAACTTGAAGAAGCAAATAGGGTTGAGGAAATAATAAAGACTCACATGATGAAGAAAGAAGAAGATTGTAAGAAGCTGGAAGAGGAAATTGTGACATTGAGGGTTGAAGTTGATAAGCTTAACAAGAACTTGAACAACTCGCTAGTGTTGGATAACATTCTTAGCTATAAAAAATCCCTAGGTGATAAAACATGTCTTGGTTATGAAGGCACATCTTCAAGCAAGGAGGACACAAACTTCAAGCTGTTAAAAGAGAAATTTAAAGGAGAATCTAGAAATGTTGCTGCTTCAAGAAGTTCTGCTGATGTTCAGTACTGATCACTTTGATACATGCAGATAATGTGCAACGAGAAAGTTTTCCAAATCCCCTTTTCCCAACAGTGACAACAGATCGACTGGGATACTTGATTTGATTGATTCCGATGTGAGCGGTCAGATGTCTCATGTTTCCTTGAGTGGATATGAGTATTATGTTTTATTCATTGATGATCACTCCAGGAGGACCTGGATTTATTTCTTGAAGACCAAGAGTGAGGTCTTCAAGTGGTTTCGAGAGTTTAGAGCTCTTGTGGAGACTCAGACAGGTCGAAATATCAAGTACCTGAGGTCGGACAATGGAGGGGAGTAAACCCTTGGTGAGTTTGTTGATTATTGTGCTGAGGCAGGCATTAGGAGGGAGTTCAATGTTCCTTACAACCCCCAGCAGAACAGGGTTGCGGAGAGGAAGAAAAGATCCATCGAGGGGGCTGCCAAAGCCATGTTACATGATCAGGGGTTACCATTGTTTTTGTGGGAGAGGCCTGCAATACTGCTGTATATTTGCAGAACAGGAGTCCGCATCGTGCTTTGGGGCATGTGACTCCGGAGGAGGCTTTTTCTGGGAAGAAGCCTGATGTTGGTCATCTTCGTATCTTTGGGTGTATTGCATATTCCTATGTACCCAAGGAGAAGAGGACCAAACTAGAGCCCACCGCAGAGAAATGTGTCTTTGTGTGCTACAGTGAGACCTCAAAGGCCTTTCAGATTTATATTCCTGCACAGAGGAGAGTTGTTGTCAGGCGGGATGTGAAATTTGAGGAGGACAGGGCTTTCAGGAGGTCACGGGAGTTAGTGTATCTGGATCAGCCAGACCCTCAAGAGCAGCTGAGTCAGTCACAGGGATCCAGTGGGCAGGGATCAGGAGGATCCAGAGGTACATCGATTACGGTGTCGGGTCCATCAGTGAGAAGTGGCTCACAGAGTCAGAGGGGTGGTGCTTCGGGCAACATGTAGAGCAGTCCACAGAGCAATTCACTAGGAAGTCTACTGATGGACAGTTCACATGGTACTTCAGCATCTATAGGTTCAAGTTCAGGTAGGAGGACAACATACAGACAGTCAGGATTTTAGGCTCTTGATGAGGAGGAGGAATTTCATTCTCCAGTGGGAGAAGTGTGCTAAGGGAAGAGGAAGCCCAAGTGGCTTCAGGATACCTTGAGAGAGGCCACATCTGTTGCTGGGCCTAAGAGGCCAGTCAGAGAGAGCAGACCACTTGATAGGTTTTGTAGCTATATGGCAATGGTTGCCAACATTGTTGACTCTGAGCCTTCTAGCTATGAGAGAGGTCATGTAGGAGGAGTATTCTTCTATCATGAAGAATGATGTTTGGGAGGTGGTGGCGAGGCCTGAGGGAAAATTCGTGGTTACTTCCAGATGGCTTTACAAGGTAAAGCATGCTGCAGATGGCATCATTGAGAAATTCAAAGCAAGGTTTGTGGCTAGAGGGTTCTCCCAGGTAGAGGGAGTTGATTATGAGGAGACATTCACTCCCGTGGCTCGATATACTTCGATTCGCTCCATCATATTGATAGCAGCAGAGATGGGTTGGAAGATCCACCGGATGGACGTGAAGACCACATTTCTCAATGGCTTCATACAAGAGGAGGTGTACATTGAGCAGCCACAGGGTTTTGAGGTGCATGGGAAGGAGTCCCATGTGTGCAGACTGAAGAAGGCCCTTTATGGCCTGAAGCAAGCTCCCGGAGTTTGGTACTCCAAGATAGATACATACTTGCAGGAGATGGGTTTCACAAAGATTCATGTAGATCCAAACCTATACTTCATTGTGACAGGTGAGGAGCCTCTCATTCTAGTGCTGTATGTGGATGACTTGGTCATTACAGGTGCAGAGAGACTCATAGAGCACTGCAAGAGAGATCTTGCGTCGGAGTTTGAGATGAAGGACATTGGCTTGATGCATTACTTTTTGGGTTTGGAGGTGTGGTAGGAGGAGGGGAATTTCTTCCTAGGGCAGGGGAAGTATATTGTGGACATCCTTGGCAGATTCCACATGGAGGATTGTAGACCCATGTCGACACCGATGATCACCAATTGGAAGAAGCTTCACGCTTCAGATTCCGAGTTGGCGGATCCCAATTTGTATAGACAACTGGTTGGTTCTTTGATGTATTTGGTCAACACTAGATTAGATATATGTTTTGCAGTCAACACGATGAGCCAGTTCATGTGTGAGCCCAGGAGGATGCACTGGGTTGCTGCAAAACACATTTTTCGGTACTTGCAAGGGACAGTGGATTATGGTCTGGATTATAGGCAGGGGAATGGAGTGAGACTAGCATGTTACACTGATTCTGATTGGGTAGGTTGTGCTTCTGATAGGAAGAGCACTTCAGGGTGTTGTTTTGGGTTGGGTTCGGCAGTGGTGTCGTGGTTCAGCCGAAAGCAGCAATCAGTAGCATTGAGTTCAGCAAAAGAAAAGTATATGGCAGCCAGTCTAGCTAGTTGTGAGGCCATCTGGCTTTGCAAGATGTTGTTTGGCTTATTTGGTCAGCCGTTGAGACTTTCAGTGATATACTGTGATAATATAAGTTGCATTAAACTCAGGGAGAATCTAGTATTTCATGACAGGTCAAAGCATATCGGCATCAGATATCACTTCATCAGAGACTATATTCAGAAGGGAGTTGTGAAGCTTGAGTATATTTCCACTGATGAGAAGGTTGTAGATATTATTACCAAAGCCTTACCACGGGGAAAGCATGTCTACTTCAGAGACAAGATGGGTGTGGTGAGGAAAACCTTCCTCGGTAAGAGGGAGTGTTGAAATTTGGTTACCGGAGGACAGGTCGTAAGGCTTTGATATTTGGCCTAGGGAAAGGTGTCCAAAAGAATTTAATTTTTCTCCTAAAGTGACTTTATAAAGTTATAAAGTCAAATCTAATTTAAAAGTGGCTTTACGTGATAAAGTTACTAAAGTCTAATTTTAAATTGACTTTAATAAACTCAATGTGAAATTAGAAAGGAAAAGTGACTTTGGAAATAAATGACTAAGTGGGTCTTTATTAAAGTGGGGTGAATTAAAAAATAGAAAGTGAGATTTAAATGAGCATTTAATCTCAGCCCTAGATCTAAAGCTATCTCAGCCATTAGATTTAGGGATTCCCCAAAAGTCACTTAGGGTTAGGTTAAAGGAGGAAAATGAGGGAAAAGGACATTCATTTTTTCATGAGCAGACTGAGAGAGGAGGAGAAAGTTGAAGAGAAATTTCTGAGCGGAGGGAGAGCAGCAAAAGACACACAACAAATCCGTACAGCAGGAGGGCACACTTCCCAAGGCTGAAAATCCGTACAATAGCATTTATTGGCACAGTTACCGAGGCAGAAAATCCGTACAACAGTTTGCATGCATTTCGAGGAAATGACAACACTGTTTTTGAGGAGCAGAATCAACAACAAAGGAGCACGATTTTCGAGGTAGAATTTTTGGTCATGGAAATCGAGGAAGGGGCTGCTGTCTTGTCCATACAGAATCCGTACAGTCCGTACAAGCAGTTTTGGCACATTTTTCGAGGCAGCAAGGACAAAATTTAATGCTGTAAATTTTTTGTAAATTTTCTTTTTGCTGTTTGGCAAGATTTTCAAGGTGGAAGGTGGCACGAAAATCGAGATAAGTGGTTTTAGTGTTTGCTGTAGTTTTTTCTGTGTATTGTTGTTCACTGTAAAAAATTTTTCTAGAAATAAAAAGAAGCTTTTGAATTGGTTTTCCCCAAGATTTGTAGGGGGTTTTTCCAGGGTCACTTTGACCAAAAATCAACGTGTCTATTTTCTATGTGTGGCTGATTTATTTTTCTGAGTTTTTATTTTTGCATTTCAGCATTGTGAAATTTCCAGAATTGGTGTTTTCAGAAAATATTTATTTTTTCCAGCTTGTTGAATGTATGGCTATGGGAATGGGCATTTAACTTTATGGGAGAAATAAGGAGAAACTGAAAACCGTGGTTGGTTATTCAAATTTCTACACATCATTATTCACATGCCGCTTATTGATTGAAGTATGTACCAGGACCTTTCTTTCCCCTTAGGGGCTGGGAACACCTAATGGGATCTTCTATTAGCTACTCCTACCTAGGGAGGTAACACTATTACGTGATCAAAGTCCCAATTTTGGAAGGGAAGCCATGCATGAAGTGTCAATTTTCTCTTGACTAACAAGCTTGGTTCAATGATGCACTAATGATTATTGTACCTAATGGTGAAGATGCAACACTGGACATTATGCGTGATTGGTAGGTGGTTTTCATCATGAGTTGCACAACTTAACTAGGGCCCAAGTCCACTAGAGGAGCATTATGACACCATATAGGTCAAGCGTTGAGAGCCATGGGACTCCTACCACTTGCAGAACGTCATTTTATTCCATGGGCACCAACAACACCCCCAGCAGTCTGCACTTTGCCCCACATTATTCATGAGATGATGCACTTGAACCAACATTCCCCAACCAACTTAGTAGCGATCACATGGTTTGGCAACTCATTTGAGGCCCAAATGAAGTTTGCCTCACCCCTTGAGACATGGGAGTGCTAGCACCATTCTTAGGGCCCTAAATGTTGGAGCAGAATTCGGCTATTCTATCTCTAGGAGACCCATGAGAGTCGAGACCCATTTTGTGCCCCAAAAACAAAACTGAGGTCGACATGATGATTTGCATGGAGATTTAGGGGCCAAACCTTAAATCATGATTTTTGGAGCCCTCTCCACTCACTTTGGTACTGGAGGGGCCCAAGGCATGCTCTCAAGAGGCATACACATGCATGATGTCAACATTTCGGCCCTCTTGTGAGTTATTTATTATGATTTTACATTGGCTATGAGGGTGGCTTGTAACCTCACTTAGTATTTGGCCATTTTTTTATTATTTGAGGGGCTCATAGGCTAAAATTAGAGATCATTGAACACTTATAAATTAGAGCATCTCATTTGATCTCTCCCATCATCACACTTGGAAATTTCAGACCTTTTAGAAGAACTCACACTTGTTTCTTTGTGGCTATTGGGGATTCTTGGAATGCATTTTAATGTGTGGAAGCTAAATTTAGATTGTCTTTGGAGCTATTCTTTGACAAATGGATTGCATGTTATCTTGTAAGTTCTCTTTGTTGAATGCTATCATTTTGAATGTCTAATGTATGGAACTATTGCTTCTAGGTTATGCTAGTTTGTGCCCTAGTTTTTTTGAAAATAAATTTTGAAATCTATCTGGATGAATGTTGCATATGTTACTCATGCATAACATGTAATGAATGTTCATATTGGTGAATTTTTTTTTAAGCTCTCCCAAGAAACTCCATTTATGATTGAGTGGGTAAATGTTGGAATTTTGGCACCTAGGGCATCAAACTTTGGCCTCCTTAGCAATAAATTAGGCTTATCTAGAGCATCCTTGACTCCTTATGCCCAAAGGAAAAGGCACTAGTATCATTCATTTTGATCAACCTTAAATTATATCCATAATTTCCTCTTCTCAAATTTGGTCCTTTTAAGGCTAGCGCGAAAATCTAGGGCTTGGAGCGAAATTCTAGGGAGGAAACATTTTGGTGGTTTGAGACTCTAAAAATCAAGAGATAGGTCTAGGCTACCTAACCTATCAATTTGGTGGGCATCCACTCAAATTTAATTTTATCAATTTGGTGGGAATCCACTAAAATTTATTCTGTAAAATCTCTTGCCCTAGGTGTTGCTCTAAGAGAGAAACCCAGGTTTCTTCTTCCTCAACTTGAGGACTTTCTTGAGGGTTACATGAGCGTTGGATTAGTTGAATATCATTGTAAGAAACCCTTTCCCTCGAGCTTTGACCTTGTGAAAACCTCAAAAGCCCAGTTCTTGAGCCTTCTTTTCTAGGGATTTTCTTAGAGAGCGACTTGCTTCTTTAAAGCCCTGTACCTTTATTGTGTCTCTCCTTGAATGAAATTTTTTAGGGTCACTTTGTACCTTATCATTAGTATATCAATTATAAGTGATTCCTCTTTTATTGGGACTCCTCCAATTCTTGAAAATCCATAAAGAGTAGGGGGTTTTGGTTGAGGAGACATTGGGCCTTTGCCCCATCGTTAGCACTTTGTCTAGCTCTTGTCTTGTAGAGGTTCCCTTTCCAAGGCATGCTAGATTTTGTGGTAATAATTCCCAAGAATATTCATCACAAAGACAATCAGCAATGGATTGAACCTCTTCCAAAGCAAAACAAATTCAAAATATCATCCTACTCTCCTAGGTATGAAAATATCTTTCTTGGTCATTGTTACTCTTCCAGAAATTTTGGGCATAAAGAAATTCATTGTAAAATCAATACAAGATACAATTATGTGAGGAGAAGGAATGATTATGGATTTAGACCTAGAAATGTCCATAGTAAACCACTAATGAACCAAAACATTATATGCTACAAGTGCAATAATCTTGGTCACAAGGCACAAGATTACAGGCTTGTGAAAGAGAATGCTCCAATCATGCAAATAGAGAAGCTAACTATTGTTGATAAATCTGGGGCATCAAGTGTAGGTGATTTCTCTTACTTTGATAACTGCTTGTGATGTATTTTTACTTATCTTAATTAACTTCTTCTTTCTCTTGATATATTTAGTGTTCTTTATCATCAAACAACTACCAAATCATAAAGAACGATGAGACAAGAGGACACAAGATGTAGGCGATCAGCTAGGGCCAAAACCTCTCCACTTGAGAGGAAAAACCACGATAATTCTTCTCTCTTATAGAACTTCAATTCATGAATTCCAAGACCTATGACCCTTGACCAAGACCCTACAAGACCAAGTCAAACCTTTCTTTCTAGCAACTTTTACAATTTTGACCTCCAACAAATTCTTCTGCAACTTTGACCTAATAGATTCTTCTGCAACTTCCACCTGCCCAACAACTTTCTAGCACTTGGACTTGCCCAACAACTTTCTAGCACTTGGACTTGCCCAACAACTTTCCTTCACTTCGACTTGCCCAACAATTTTCTGGCACTTCGGTTTGCCCAACAACTTTCCAGCACTTCGACTTGCCCAACAGTTTTCGAGCACTTTGATTTGCCTAACAAGTGTAGAAACCCTAACACGAGAGAGAGAGAGAGAGAGAGAGAGAGAGAGAGAGAGACCCAAATCTTCGATTTTTCTCTCCTTATTCTTTTTGGTCCTTTTCCAGCTTCTATCTTGAGGAGATCGAACTTGCTTGAGAGAGTGTCCAAATGAGGCCGAGTTCCTTCTTATTTATATGATTTTGAGGGGTACGAATTGCTATCTTTAGGCCGACTTGTACCATCATGTAGGCCGACTTGATCTTTGCACCATGACGAGGTCTTGGAGGGTCTTTTGACTCAAATAATTTTTGTTTTTCAATATGTGACATGCCCAAATGGGTCTTCAATACATGACAATGACTCAATTGACTTGTAGAATTAATGACAAGCCCTAGAAGCACTCAATGGGTGCTTGACCTAAAAATAATTTTTTCTTGAGCATGATACCCATGACTCAAGAATAATAATAATAAATTTATTTTTCTTTTTACATTAAATACATAAAATCATGATTACATATGTCATTATGAAGACCGAACCTAGTTACATATTTCAACACTCCCTCTTAACTAGGGAGGTATTCATAATCCATAAAAGGTACTTGGACATCCTCAGTATGAATAATTCTCATAAGAATAGTCGGATTGGTAACCCATCTGTTTTAGCATCATACCAACGAACATTGTCACGTAGCAAGGCCTTGACCAACAACTCTATCTCTCCACAAGATCAGAGCACAATGCTAGCGAGACCAATGACTGATAGACACCATCATCATTGTCTCTCAAGGCTCATACCCCACTCGGGTGTTCACAGGGTATGTCCTTCCAGGACTATTCTTATCTTGGATTCCCAGTCCTCAAAGAATGTCGGTCCTCTATGACTACTCTTATCTTGGATTCCCTACTTCATCCTCAAAGAGTTTCGGATTCCAGATGCTTACCCTATCCTCCATTCTTTCCTCAATAAGAAGACAATAATGATGTGTCTATCTCTTCCTCTTAACCAGGGAAGGTATACCCATTCCTATAAAAGGAATGTACCCAAGTTCCCTCTTAACCAGGAAATTGTCTAAGCTCCCTCTTAATCAGAGACTTGCTTCCAACCTCCCTCTTAACTAGGGACTTGTTTCCAATAGCAACTTTCTGCCTTTGGTGGAGATCATGAGACCTTTAGCTGCGTGTAGAGCTCTTCCTTTCAATGTCATGAATTTCTTCTTCATTATTATGAAGCCTTCATCTTTTCTTTATAGGGCATCAACCATCCATCACTTTCCTTCACAAACCATTTTAGTCATGTCATCCTTTTCTTCATCGGAAAGCGATCCACATCTGGCTTTTCCTCATACAACTACCTCTTCCAAGTCATGTTTCCTTTAGGATCCTCTATCCAACCACATGCGTGCTAGTTATAGGTGACATCTACAACTCTCTTTCAATAGTGTTATATCAACCCATCCAGATGTTTGTTCAAAAATAAAAAATGAACATCAAATCAAAGTTACCTTTTGTGATGGCCTTTCATCATGACATCTGCTTCTTGCAACATCAACATCCTGCATACATATTGACACATCTCCAGGATATTCAATGTCAAGGGTCTCCCTCCTTTTCAAACTTCATCAGAGTCTTGATACCTTCTCCATGGAGATGTCATGGTCAATTATTCTAGTCATCAGATGTTGATTTCCTATTCCATAGTTACATCTTTTATGATATCTTCTTTCTTTTTTCACATATTGTTTCCCAGGAATTTCCATCCATAGTTCCTTCATTTTTTTCAACTACCTCATATTCCATTTGAGGACATATTATGTTGATTTCATCAAGTCAATATGTGAACCATTCCTTCATGCATGTTTCCAGAGGAGATCCCTTTTCTTTGATCATGCTCATGAGATAGAACATTTACCCATGCAACCATATGATGACATGACTCAATCAAATACAAACATACATACCTCTTTCCTTTTTTTGGCCATCTAGACTTCCTTCAACAACTTCTTTTCCTTGATTGAGAGTACTTAAACCATCTTGAAATGATGCATTCGTCAGTCATCATACCATCATTATTTCAAACAATGAATCCCTTATAAGGTGGAATTCTCAGCAGGACACTTGCTTCTTCCAAGAGAGGTGAACCTCCTATGAAGATTCTAGTGGAGGATCTTGATTATCCTCATCTTGAAAATGCTCCTTCTTGATGATGATGATGATGTATAATGAAATCTATGCTAGATGACATTCTTCTACCCATAAGTACTACTTATGCTTTCAATGAGGTTACCAAGAGTCGCTTCCTTTCTATGATGATTACTGCATCCATGTAGATTTCTACTTCAGCTATCCTTTCAAGCTTTTGTAATGATGTCATGAGCTCTTGCTTTGATCGTAAGCTTCTAATATGATGCATCCTATCATACTTCCAATCCTTTCTACCATGATAGCTGTCTAAAAACTGAAAAGAACTCGGTGGAGGAGATTCTTTTAGTCATAGTAGAGATCTTTCACTTCCTCCTTCTTTGATTTCTTATTTTCAACTTCTTCCACTTCTTCGGTGACATGGGCTTCATCCCTTCCTCTTTTTTTTTTGTCCTTATTGAATTTAGGACAATTTCTCTTGTAGTGCCCATATTCATGACAACCATAGCATTAGATCTTTGAAATACCCTTCTTCTTCTTTTTCCGAGGACCAAACCTTCCAAATTTTCCTTTCCTCCTAGCCATGGCAGCAAATGCTTGAAGTTGCTCATTTGATCCTACATCGCTTTTTGCCTTCAACCTATTTTCTTAAATATTTCACAACGACCAAAGTTCATTGAATGGGGTAGCTTCCTTCTTTCCATAGATGCTTGATGTAAAGTTGCCCCATTTCTCTGGTAGTGCATTGAGCACTATGATGGTCATTTCTTTATCGAACATTATTTCTCCTAACTCTTGTAGTTGGTATCTTATTTCTAATACCCTCATAAAGTATGAGGCTATTCCATCTTCCTTTGATATCTTCATCTTGTAGAGTTCTTGTCTTAATGATATCACTTCTCCAACAATAATTACAGAAAACAATTGTACTAGCTTCTTGTATATTTCTTTTGAAGTCTCCAACTTTGATACCTATGGTATGAGGGGACCTTTGATGGATTCTATAAGGATCCTTTGAGCCCTTACTTCCCCTTTCATGTACTGCGCAAGAGCTTTAGCTTCTTCCTTTGGAGGTTTAGTGATAAAAACCTTAACATGATCAATGACTTCGTGTTATATGAGGATCAAATTTGTTCTCCTCTTCCATGTAAGAAAGTTTGATGACCCAACCAATTTGTTGCTTTCCTTGCAAAATGAATTCATTTTGATAGTAGATTAACTCATAAATATAAAGGTACTTACTTGTCAAATGAAGATGCTTCTTGATGACAATATCTTCAGCTTGATGCTTTCTTGATTTTGATGATGATGTTGATAATAGAAGATGTCTTCTTGATGAAGATTCCTTCCTTCAAAAGTGATCCTTCAAAGAGAGGGAGATCACTTTGATTACTTAATGATGATGACAATGCTTCTACCTACTTCCCTTTGATGTAGAAACTTCAATATGCTTGAATTCATTTCTTTGAGTAGAGGTAGAGTCTTTGAGGTCTTCTTCTCCTAGAGGTGATGATTGTGCGAGGTTCCCAAGAATGCTTCAAGTGTAGAATTTGAATGGACTAGGGTTTTCAGGTCTTCTTTAGTAACTTCCTTCAAGATGATGATGTAATCCTTGTCCTTTTGGTGCCTTTGAGATGAGTGGTCCTTCTTGATGCTCTTGATGATCTTCTAGTGATTCAACCCTTGAGTATCCTTCTTTAAGCTGCCTTTTCTTGTCTTGTCACCTTAGCTCTGAAACCGTGTTGATAAATCTGGGGACAACAAGTGTAGGTAATTTCTCTTACTTTGATAACTGCTTGTTATGTATTTTTAACAGTGTTGCAAACATCAGCATTGGGATAAAATCAACAAGGGTCCAGAAAACCAAAAAATCATAAAAATCGAGAAAATATTAGTAAAAATCGGAAATCATTGACAAAAATTAAGATACCATAAAAATATTTTTAAAAATCGGAAAACATTGTCTATGCCAAAAAATCGCGATTTTGAGATAAAATCGGGATGTTATCGAGATGTACGCAACATTGATTTTTACTTAACTTAATTAGCTTCTTCTTTCTCTTGATTATATTTAATGTTCTTTATTATCAAACAACTTCCAAATCACAAAGAACAATGAGATGAGAGGACACAAGATGTAGGCGATCAACTAGGGCCAAAACCTTTCCACTTGAGAGGAAAACCTACAAGAATTATTTTCTTCTTATAGAACTTCAATTGATGAATTCCAAGACCTATGACACTTGACCAAAACCCTCCAAGACCAATTCAAAATTTTCCTTCTAGCAACGTCTGCAATTTAAACCTCCAAAAAATTCTTCTGCAACTTTGACCCGACAATTTCTTTTACAACTTCGACCCAACAGATTCTTCTGCAACTTCGACCTGCCCAAAATATTTCCAGCACTTTGACTTGCCCAACAACTTTCCAACACTTTGAATTTCCCAACAGTGTTCCAACCCTTCAACTTGCCCAAAAAATTTCCAACACTTCACTTGCCCAATAGTTTTCCAGCACTTTGATTTTCCTAGCAACTGTAGAAACCCTAACAAGAGAGTGATAGAGAGAGGCCCAAAAATTCGATTTTTCTCTTCTTTTTCTTTTTCGTCCTTTTCCATCATCTTGTGGAGATTGAACTTGCTTGAGAGAGTGTCCAAATGAGGTCGATTTCCTTCTTATTTATAGGTTTTTCAGGGGTACGAATTGTGAAAATTCGATGACCCGAATTCCTACTACAACAACCTGATATTACTTCTCCTACTTGTTAAATCTTACAAGCTATTTAATGTGTTATACAAGTAAATATCGAAGCAAATACAACTGAAACCATCACTAAATAAATAAAATGCGGAAGACAAGTACTAAGCAAGAAGAAATAAACACACATATGACACCATTATTTTTGGACTGTCCCCAGAAAAACCAATGCGGGAAAACTGGTGCAACAGTTGAGGGTTTGTATTATTGAGTAATAGTTTTTCTGAATACATTTTGGATGCCCAAATCTAGCTATCCAACAAATAATTTGACTAAGAAAGAATTTGTGAGGATTACCTCACAATAACTTTAGAGATATGGCATTGACCCAACCCTGAACTGACAAGCCCCACGCTGCCTCTGCGTAGATCTACGTCACAATAGCTGGGGACTGCATCACTCCCTTCGAATGATCTTTCCGTTGGCTGGATACTGATCCTCTGGCCCCTCAAGTCTCACACCCCGACTCTCCGGCACTGGATCTCACTGATCCTCAACAAAATAGCGGATCTCTTCAAAGGCTCAACGCTGCCTCTGTGTAGCTCTACGCTGCCTCTGCGTAGCCCTTACGCCACCTCTTCTGTGTCCTCTCTCCGCCTTCTCTGCGATGTATTCCCGACTCAACAAAAATCTTATGAAAATTTAGAAAAAGTTGCAATGATATATTTATTTCTCCTACTTATTATTTCAATACGTTATTATTCAGAAATCTTCCGAGAAATATCGAAATAAGTACAATTGCAACATTCACAATTATATATGCAGAGAAATATTCAGTAGAGAACATAAGCACAAGAATCAATCACATGTACACAGTTATTTTTGGACAATTGTCCCTGGAAAAACCCAATGTGGGAAAATTGGTGCAGCAGATGAGGGTTTTATTATTTCTTCAGCAAATGATATCTTTACAGGGAAAATATTCGGCAGATAAATTTTGAACCACCTGATACTGAATATCTAGCTTACTCGAACAATTTTCAGACACCTAGAACAGCCCATGAAAGCCTCTGCGTCAGTCTGCATGATTCTCTGCGCAGTCCCAGAGCTGGACTGCGTGAATCTGCGTGGAGACTGCGTGGGGTCTTTGCGTTGCATCCTCAAGCTGCCCCACTGCTGCTCTCTAACCTTGATCTCAATCACCCCTGACCTCCTCCTGCTTCTGCAACTTCTTGCCCTGCAAATCTCCCACTGAGATTGAATTCTACATAAGAATGGATCTCCTTCGGGTACTGAGTGTGTGCCTCGGCTTATTTTCCAAGTGACCCTGAAGCCTTCTTTTATAATCTTTCTGTTGGAGAACCAACGACCCAGATTAAAAGATTAATCAATGGTTAAGATTAAATCTTGACTTGATCCATGTTTTCTAGAAGATTCACACTCTGACTTATTCATGCCCTTTAATTATTTCATTTTCCTAAGTTTGGACTTAGGGTTTCCATTAAAATAATTAATAATTTAATAAGTCTTGAACCGAGTAGAATTTCTACAAACTGTTTCTGGGTTCTTTGGAATGGTGCTGTCCAACCCTCCCTGCAAAGTTTGAGACTTGAAACACTTCCGGATGCTACAAAAATCAACACTCCCTCTTGGCGAGGAAAGTGTTCCAACAATATGTCGGCTGCCTGCTACTCTGATTCTGAAGCACCCTCTGCGTTGCTGCCCCCTGTATTTTTGCCTTTGACACTGCCACTGTCACTTGTTGCATCTGTACCAAAACTCCCTCTGAACACTGAATCCTGTTACTGGAAGGGATTCTTCATCATCCCCATCTTCTCTATGAAGTAGACAAACTTTGTCTTTCCTAGAGCCTTAGTGAGGATGTCTGCCACCTGTTCTCCTGTTGGAGTGTACTGCAATTGAACAACTCCACGTTGTACACTGTCCTTGATGAAGTGACACTGGATGTAAATATGTTTCGACCTATCATGAAACACAGGATTCTCAGAGATCTTTATACAACTCTGATTATCACGTAAAATGCTGGTTGCTTCCATTTTATCCTTGAGTAGATTTACTAATAGTTTCCTAAGCCATATGGCTTTGGATGAAGCTGTGCTAGCTACCATATACTCTGCCTCTACTAAACTCAGTGATATACACTTCTTCTATCACACCATTCAAGAATGCTGTCTCGATGTCCATTTGGTGAATTTCCCATCCCATCTGCGCAGCAAGGGATATCACAGACCTGATATATGTGTACCTAGCTACTGGGGCGAAGGTTTCTTCATAGTCTATTCCTTCCTTCTAAGCATACGCCTTAGCCACAAACCTAGCTTTAAATTTCTTGATGATGCCGTCTGCAGCATACTTGATCTTGTAGATCCACCTGGATCCTACAACAAATCTCTCCTGCCTTCTGGGTACCACTTCCCAGACATCATTTTTCATGATGGAACTGTATTCTTCCACCATTGCATCAACCCACACCTGGTGCTGAGCAACTTCCCGAAAGATAGAAGGTTCTCCGACTTGAGCAACCGAGGCTTGATACCTCTTAGGCTGCTTACGCAGTCTCTTCTCATTCCGGGGATTTCCGACAAAATCCTTTGCATCCTTCAGAATCTGTCGAAGTTCCCTGCTCGTTCTTCCACTGCTGGTGGGTGGATTTATCGGTTCTACTTCTTGCAATTCCTCAGGAGACCCATCCTTTGGATCACTATGCCTTGGAGAAGCAATTGAATTTTCCGTTGCTGGTTTTCGGGGTTGGACCAGAGGCTCTTCCTTTGACTGCGTTGCAAAAAGTAGTGCCCATGATCTTCTAAAGGCTTTCTCCTCCATGAATTTCACATCTCTTCGCACCACTACTTTCTTGCGCTGAGGAGCGTAGATGCGATAAGACTTTGCATTCTCACTGTATCCTACCAAATACCCCCTCTGAGCCGTCATCTCCAACTTCTTCCACTTTTCACTAGGTACATGATAGTAAGCTGTACTGCCGAAGATCCTGAAGTGACTCACTTCGGGCTTGCTGCCAGTGAAGACACTTTCTGGCGTGATCTTCCCCAGTGCAGTGTGAGGAGTTCTATTCTGAATGTAGACCGCTGTATTACACGCTTCAGCCCATAGAAATTTGGGCATGTCTTGGTCATACAACATAGCTCTGGTTGCTTCAACAATAGTTCGATTCTTCCTTTTTGCCACTCCATTCTGTTTCGGATTGTATGGAGCTATCCATTCCATTTTGATGCCTTCCTTTGCATAGAATCTGGTGAATTATTTATCTATGTATTCACCTCCATTATCTGATCGCAACACCTTGATCCGCTTCCCTATCAGATTCTCTACCAGAGCCTTAAACTCTTTAAATCGACTGAGGACTTCATCCTTGGTCTTCAAGAAGTAGATCCAGGTTTTTTTGGAATGGTCATCAATGAAGGTGACGAAATATTCGGCACCACTAAAATTTCTAGTGGACATTGGCCCGCAGATATCTGAGTGTATTAAATCTAACACACCCTTGGCTCTATTGTTTCTTCTCTAATATGCTGCCTTGGCATATTTCCCCAATACGCACCCCTTGTAGACATCATCCCATTTGGTGCTCAGTTCTGGAACACCTATGACAGTCTTCTGGAGATTTCTCAATGTTCCATGATGCAAGTGCCCGAGACTTCTGTGCCATAGCTCATTCATATCCGTTTCATTTGCGCTGCCAACTAGTGCCATTGGAGAATCAAGCTACAACTTTTTCAACTTGTTGCTTCTTGCCTCGATTTGTGCCTTCTTCTTCCAACTGGGGTGCTTGAAGTAGACTCTATTTCCAATAAAGTAAACGTCATATCCTCGGTTTTGAAGATGTGAAACTGAGAGTAGATTCATCCCCAAACCCTACACATGCAGTAGATTAGTGGCCTGGATTTTGTTCCCTGCCTTGGTCTGAAAAAATACGGTACCTCTCCTAATGGGAGTGCACTTTGCTTTATTACCCATGGTTATCTTGAAATCCATCTTCTCTTCTTGGTAGTCGGAAAAGCGGTCCCGTACTCCCGTCATGTGAGTAGATGCTCCACTGTCAGCATACCAGACATCTGAGGATGTAGTGCTTGATACACAAGCAAAGTCTTCCTCTAGTCTAGATGCCAATACAGATACATCGTGATCCGTCTATTCTATCATGCTTCTTCCCCCTCTCAGAGAACTTCGTGAACCCTTCTGCATTGTTTCTGCAACAGTAGATCACTGATAGATGCTCCCTATCTGTTATTCATCTCTGGCTCTGATACCATACGAAAATTTACAAACATTTGCAGTGATAGATTTATTTCTCCTTCTTATTATTTCAATAAGTTATTATTCAGAAATCTTCTGGAAAATGTCGAAATAAATACAACTGCAACATTCACAATTATATATGCAGTGAAATAATAAATAGAGAACATAAGCACAAGAATCAATCACATTTACACAGTTATTTTTGGACAATTGTCCCCGGAAAAACCCAATGTGGGAAAAACGGTGCAACAGATGAGTGTTTTATTACTTCTTCAGCAAATGATATCTAGTTGGTCACATTGTAAGTGAAGGGCTCACTACATTGCCGAAGTTGTAGGCAGGTCTACGGTATGAGGACAGGTTGGAGGGATTGTCCAACTATGCTCCTTGGAAGGAAAGGATCAAGTTGGTCTTGCAGGTCAACGAGATCTGGGATTTTGCTATGCAAGAGATCAAGAAGCCAATCGACCCTAAGGAGCTAGATATATGGGAAGACTTGGATACGAAGGAAAGATTGATCATCCTTGATGGTGTGAAGGATTCCTTAATACCTCATTTGTCTGGGAAGAACAATGCACATGAGATGTGGATGGCTCTTCAAAATTTGTTCCAGAATAAGAACGAGAACCGGGTACTGGTATTGGAGGACAAGTTGAAGTTCACCAAGATGATAAAGGATGAAGGAGTGACTTCGTATCTGACGAGGTTGTCCCAGGTCAGAGATGAGCTTGTCGCTGTCAGTGTGACTATTTCAGATGGAGATATGGTGAGGATTGTTGAAAGGGTTCATCGAGGAGTGGAAGTCCTTCATCAAAGGAATCATTGCCAGGGAGAAATTGCCAGACTGGAATAGACTGTGGGACGACTTCATTCAGGAAGAGTTGCGAGACGAGGATCTTCATCCATCGAAGAAGGTAGATGAGAACGTGGCACTTGCAGGGAAAATGAAGGGTAAGCCGAAGAAGAATTTGAGTAAAGTCAAGTGTTTCAATTGTGGCGAGATGGGTATTTTTTTGTCGAGATGTATAATGAAAAAGGGAGATGATGAGAAAAGGAAAGGAAAGCAGGTCGCAGGTGTTGCCACTTCAACTGAGATAGATGATCTCTCAAGGAGATTGGAAGATGAGGAATTTGCGATGATTTCTCATTTCTTGCAGGTTACTATCAAGGAGGATGGATGGTACGTGGATAGTGGTGCGACGAAGCATATGACAGGGTCACATGAGGTTTTTGAGACTCGAGTTGAATGGGACTTGAAGTTGCATATGGTGTTGGGCGACAAGAGTTAGTTGGAGATCCGAGGATTGGGTGCTGTGCCATTCAGGATGGAGACAGGACGTATGATGCGGGTCCAGGATGCACTGTTTGTACCAGGACTCAGATATAGCGTGATTTCCGCCTCGATGATGGAGAGGAAGGGGTTTGATGTCTTGTTCTAGGATGGGGAGGCAAGAATCAGGCCCAAAGGCTCTAAGTCTGATGGGATTGTACTCAGAGTTAGAGAGCATGGTCTCTACAGGTTGATGGGAAAGCCTGTGGATCATGGAAAGAAGCTGGTGGAGCAGGTGCGGGTTCCAGAGAAGGAGCAGGTGCAGGTGCAGGCTTCAAAGGAGCAGGTACAGGTTCCTGAGAAGAAGGTTCACTTTCCTGAGAAGGTCCAGGTTACAGAGACTTAGAGGGAGTCAAGTTCTAGAGGGAGCTTACAGATTCTGAGGGAGACTTTCAACCCAATAAGAGCGCATGGTCAATGGGGAGCAAGGGCACTTCCACATCTACCAAGAAGGAATCATGGAGGGAATAGAAAGCGATACAGGAAAAGAAGAAGAAGCAGGGTGCTTCTGACAATGACAACGACATTTACGATAAGGGCGTAGTTCACCGTATAGAGATTGTTGCGATTGTGAGTGCCAGGAGTTGGTACAGGGATTGTTGCGATTGTGAGTGCCAGGAGTTGGGCAAGTGTTGCGAGTAGTGATGATGATGGTGAGTTACCTCTTACTCTTGGAGGTACCTCTCTTGCTAAGAGGGGGTGTTGATTTGTGTATCTTGGGAGGTACTCCAAGCCCTAGGGTTCAGGGTTTGGAGGGCAAAGCGCCACAAGGGTCACTTATGGGCTTGGAACCTAGGTATTGGGTTTTGCACCCAATCATGTTTGGCACATTTTTGGGTACAAATTTCTACATTTGATGGCATGAGACGATAGAGAGCGGAAATGAGAATCCAATGCTTCGAGAATCGTCGAATTTCAAGATGTAGAAGTGGAGATATGAATTTTTGAAGTTGTCAATATTATTTGGACAAGGACAAGTCATGTAGGCTTGAGGAATTAGTCCAAAAGACATGAATCTCCATCTAATTCATGGAGCCCCTCATTTGTGTATAAATAGAGGGTGAAGGAGAAGAATTTTCTCATCCATCTTGTGCAACATTATCTTTAAAAAAGGATTCGGTGGAGAGGGATATCTCTTTCCCTAGACACAACACAAGAGACACAGGAACAACGTGGAGACAAGGGACTGTTTTAGGGTTAAAACATGGGTTTGAGTTGCTGTTATGGAGGTTGAGGGTGCTAGTTGTTAGGCTGAGCCATTGAGGGCTAAACCGCTGTTGGTTTGAACTTGTATGGGTGCTATTTTTGGGGACCGTTTGCTACAGGACTGCTGTGTGCTAGGGCGCAGGCCATAGCACCATAAATGGGCTTGCGAAGAGCATGTTAAGGGGCTAGTATATGCCCAAGATAACAACACAACAAAGGAGGAGTCCTTCAAGGGTGTGCCAGAACTAATTAGTGGGCTATTTGGGGATTTTCAAAGGAGTTTAGGGTTGCAGCAAGTGCCCTAACTAGAACAACCAGAAACAACAGTGTGCAAACAAAATTAGAGCAATGTTTTGGAGGAGTGTTGGGTCAAGAAGTGACCAATTTGGATTAGTTGTTGTTGCATCATGTTGGTGCCATGTGGAGGACCTTCCATGGTGGTGAAGGGTCCATCCTAGGAGCAAAATCAAAAGTGTAGTGTTGGGTGCCATTGATCTCGTGGAGGGCAGTGCGTTGGCTACCCAAAGTAGCCCTAGACTAGCTAACTTGAAGTGACGAAGAGGAGCTGAAGGTTGGGTGAAGATTGGTGCCGAAGTGCAGCACCTTGATGGACAAAGGTGGATGCTAGCTTGACAGTTGGAGCTCGATAATTAGGCCTACCTAGAGAGTAGATTGGATCAGCCCGTGTACACTCTACAAAAGTGACTTGCAGCAGTATGGAAGCGAAGGACGAGTTATGACATCGAGTTTGTCATTGTATTTGGTATACCATAGAATGTTGTATTATTCAGATTTTAGTTTAATATAACGATGATTGGTGATTGTACATTATTGTACAATTTTGTTAAAAAAAAAACTGTGTATATTTGTGCATGTGTGATTTACTGCTTTATATTTCCGTTGTGCAAAGTAGTTCATGGTCGAGATTCTTGGTTTGGTAGCGTCAGTGATTTTAAGACTTTAACCTAGAACCAAGGTCGTGGAAATTAAACAAAAGCTACGCTTTACCTGATGCCTGTCTACATAGACGTTTTGTTGGTTCTAAGCCATTTGCAAATCATATTTGAGGACCCATAGTATGTCTCGGCTCTCCCGAACCCAGTCCTTAGCTAGAGGGGCTCAACTATCCACAAATATCCAATCCACAAATGTTGGAACCTCATATCCATATAGGGCCTTGAAGGGTGTCATTCCAATTAACATGTGGTAAGTGGTGTTATAGTAGTGCTCTCCCAGATGTAACCACTTTATCCATGCTTTTTTTTGGCCAGATACATAGTTTATGAGATTACCCTCTAGTCATTTGTTAACTATCTCGGTTTGTCCATCGGTCTATGGGTGGCAGCTATTACTAGGCGTTAGCTCCTTCCCAACCAACCTGAACAACTCCTTCCAGAAACCTCCCATGAACTTGTTGTCCCTATCACTCACAATGGTCTTCGGTAGCTCGTGCAATCAGAATACCTCTATGAAGAACAACTCTGCCACTTGTGCTGCTGAATATTTGGAAGGTATGGTGAAGAAGTGTGCAAACTTCGTGAGATTATTCACCACCACATAAATATAGTCTTTCCCTTGCACCTACGGTAATCTCGTAATAATCCATGGTAATGCTTTCCCATTTTTTCTCTAGGATGGGAATCGACTGAAGTAATCTTGTCAGATGAGTATACTCTGCTTTGTTTTGTTGGCAGATGTTGCATTCTCTCACAAACCTTAGCACATTTGTCTTAAGGCCCTTCCATGTGAACCTCTCCTTGATTTTCTATAGCTCTTCAAGTACCCAGGGTGCCCTGCTAGGGGCGAGTTGTGTGCTGCTTGCATGATCTTTTCCTTGAGTTGAGACTTGGGTACCAGATAAATCTGGTCCTTGTGGTAAATAATTTCATTGACGACACAATACCTATCATCCTAGATTAGCCCATCGAGGATCTCACAAGCAAATTTGTTTTTGTACTCCATCAGCAGGAGGGACTTCCAATCACCTGTAATATCCATGAGAGAGAGGGTGGATAGCATTTTGGAAAGGACATTTGCTACCACATTGTCTTTCCCTTCACATACTCAATTATGAAATTGTATGCCTATAGTTTGCTGATCCACTTTTGCTACCTCTCGCTCAACTATTTCTGTCAACAATAACATCAACAATGCAACGAAACAGTAAGGAACAACAGGAGAAAAACATACACAATAGAGGTACCATGATTTAGGTTAGAGACCAGGGCAAAACCCCACAAAGGGGAAAATCCTGTCAGGCCAAGAGTAACTCCACCAATGAATTGTTGTGTTTGCATTAAGATAGAGCATGAATATATACAAGGAGAGGGAGACTATTGGGTTTCATCTCCCAATGTCTCTTCGTCTTCTAACTTCCTTTATTTCTACTATTTACAATATTTACATAATTTTGCTAATCCCAAAGATTAGGTGTCAACATTCCCCCCTAATTTGAAGGGATGTTGGTGTGTCCAAGCATCATTCTGAATATTTCAAACTTTTCCCTTCCAAGCGCTTTGGTTAAGATGTCTACAATCTGCTCATTTGTGGAAAAATGCCGTAGGTGGGTTGTTTTGTCCTCAACATGATGTCGAATATGTAGAAATTTATGCTCCCAACCCCGGTTTTCAGTTTCTCCTTATTTCACCCATAAAGTTAAATGCACATTCCCATAGCCATACATTCAACAAGCTGGAAAAATAAATATTTTCTGAAAACACAAATTCTAGAAATTTCATAGTGCTGAAATGCAGAAATAAAACTCAGAATAATAAATCAGTCACACAGAAAATAGACACGCTGATTTTTGGTCAACTTGACCCTGGAAAAACCCTCTACTACTCTTGGGAAAAAACAATTCAAAAGCTCTTCTTATTTCTGATAAATAGCTTTTACAGTGAGCAGGAAAACACAGTAAAAATTACAACCTCATAAATGTACTTATCTCGAAAACCATGCAAAACTCCACCTCGATTTTCGTGCCAACTCAAAATAGAAATTTACAGAAAAATGTGCAGCATTAAATGCTGTACGGACAACATGGAAAACTGTGCTATACGGTTGTACGACCTCCTCGAAAACAATGTTGTACGACCTGCTGAAAGCTGCTGTATGACTGCCTTGAAACTGCTACACGGCCTCGATTTCTGTGCTGTTTCTCTGTTGTACGGAAATTGGAAAATAGTCCCTCGAACTGCTATACAGCCTCCTTGGGAAACATGCCAATGTAGCAGCAATAAACACTATTCTCCTCTCCTTGATTTTCTTGCCCTCTTGCCTTAAAAACCGTGCTTTGTCCTTGCTGTACGGATTTGTTGAATCTCCTTGCTGTTGTCCACTTCCTCTCACTGCTCAGAAATCTCCTTTGCTTTCTCTCCTCCTCTCAATCTGCTCATGAAAGAATGAATGATATTTTCTCTCCTTTTCCTCCTTTAATCTAACCCTAAGTGACTTCTGGGGAATCCCTAAATCCAATGGCTGAGATAGCTGTAGATCTAGGGTTGAGATTAAATGCTCATTTAAATCTAACTTTGTATTTTTTTAATTCACCCCACTTTAATAAAGACTCTCTTAGTCATTTATTTCCAAAGTCACTTTTCACTTTCTAATTTCACATTGACTTTATTAAAGTCACTTTAAAATTAGACTTAGTAACTTTATCACTTAAAGTCACTTTTAAATTAGATTTGACTTTATAACTTTATAAAGTCACTTTAGGAGAAAAATTAAATTCTTTTGGACACTTTTCCTTAGGCCAAAGATCAAAGCCTTAGGGAACCACCTGTCCTCCGGTAACCAAATTTCAACACTCCCTCTTACCGAGGAAGGTGTTCCTCACCACACCCATCTTGTCTCTGAAGTAGACATGCTTGCCCCGTGGTAAGGATTTGGTAAGAATATCTGCAACCTGCTCATCAGTGGGAATATACTCAAGCTTCACAGCTCCTTTCTGAACATAGTCTCTGATGAAGTGATATTTGATCCCGATATGCTTTGACCTGTCATGAAATACTGGATTATCCGTGAGTTTAATGCAACTCTGATTATCACAGTAAATCACTGAAGGTCTCAACGGCTGACCAAATAAGCCAAACAACATCTTGCGAAGCCAGATGGCCTCACAACTAGCTAGACTGGCTGCCATATACTCTGCTTCCGCTGAACTCAATGCTACTGACTGCTGCTTCCGGCTGAACCATGACACCACTGTCGAACCCAACCCAAAACAACACCCTGAAGTGCTCTTCCTATCAGAAGCACAACCTGCCCAATCAGAATCAGTGTAACCTGCCAATCTCACTCCATCTCCCTGCCTATAATCCAGACCATACTCCACTGTCCCCTGCAAGTACCGCAAAATGTGTTTTGCAGCAACCCAGTGCACCCTCCTGGGCTCACACATGAACTGGCTCATCGTGTTGACTGCAAAACATATATCTGGTCTAGTGTTGACCAAATACATCAAGGAACCAATCAACTGTCTATACAAAGTGGGATCCACCAACTCGGAATCTGAAGCGTGAAGCTTCTTCCAGTTGGTGATCATCGGTGTCGACATGGGTCTACAATCCTCCATGTGGAATCTGCTAAGGATGTCCATAATATACTTCCCCTATCCCAGGAAGAAATGCCCCTCCTCCTGCCACACCTCTAAACCCAAAAAGTAATGCATCAAGCCAATGTCCTTCATCTCAATCTTTGACACAAGATGTCTCTTATAGCCCTCTATGAGTCTCTCTGCACCCGTAATGACCAAGTCATCCACATACAACACCAGAATGAGAGGCTCCTCACCTATCACAATAAAGTATAGGTTCGGATCTGCATCACTCTTTGTAAAACCCATCTCTTGCAAGTATGTATCTATCCTAGAGTACCAAGCTCTAGGAGCTTGCTTCAGGCCATAAAGGGCCTTCTTCATTCTGCACACATGGGACTCCTTCCCATGCACCTCAAAGCCCTGTGTTGCTCAATGTACACCTCCTCCTGTATGAAGCCATTGAGAAATGCGATCTCCACATCCATTTGGTGGATCTTCCAACCCATCTCTGTTGCTATTGATATAATGGAGCGAATCAAAGTATATCAAGCCACGAGAGCAAAGGTCTCCTCATAATCTACTCCCTCTACCTGGGAGAACCCTCTAGCCACAAACCTTGCTTTGAATTTCTCAATGCTGCCATCTGGAGCATACTTTACCTTGTAAAGCCATCTGGAAGTAACCACGGATTTTCCCTCAAGCCTTGGCACCACCTCCCAAACATCATTCTTCATGATATAAGAATACTCCTCCTGCATGGCCTCTCTCCAGACCTGCTGGTTAGCTGCCTCCTCATAGCTAGAAGGCTCAGAGTCAATGATGTTGGAAACCATTGCCATATAGCTACAGAACCTCTCAGGTGGTCTGCTCTCTCTGACCAGCCTTTTTGGCCCAACAACAGATGTGGCCTCTCTCAAGGTATCCTGAAGCCACTTGGGCTTCCTCTTCCCTGAGCACACTTCTCCCACCGGAGAATGAAACTCCTCATCCTGTAATATTCCTTTTTTTGGTGTCACCGATGACAGGGCTAGGATGGACTTCTAGAGTTAGAGGCAGACCGGTCACAGGTACATGTTGGTGTCATTAGCAGGCCTAGGGGATTTTGGAGGATTTTTGAGGAGTTTCTATGTGGTCGGGTGGCATTCGATTGATATATTCCATCATCTGAGCAGTTTGGCTTTCGTTCCGGTGAATTTCGATAACTTTCAGAAATTTGAGTTATTTTTGGGCTCAACTCAGCTAATTACGCTCAAGGTGGCATTTCGGGAGGAATACATGATGGAAAACCTTAGTGTAATAGCTCATTGGAAGTAGGACGATGATACCTAATGGTGGGATGGTTAGACACAGGTTTCAATGACCGGAGGAGGCATGGTAGCCAATTTACCCTTTTCTGCATTAAAAAGGAATATTTTAATAAGAGGGAAAAGTGCTCCATGAATAAAATAATAATAAAATAATGCTCTAGAAGGCTCCAAGCGATCTATAAAAGAAAGGGAGGAGACCATTGAAGGACATCTTTGGATCATATCATTTTCTTGTATGAGAGGTTTGAGACATGGTTCTCTACTTTAGTCGTAGCCCCAGGACGGAAACCCTCGGGTGATTTGTGAGTGTTGGACGAAAACCCAACTCTCCTTGAGGAGACTTCATTCA
The DNA here is from genome assembly GCA_034641835.2 of Pinus albicaulis. NCBI lineage: Eukaryota > Viridiplantae > Streptophyta > Pinopsida > Pinales > Pinaceae > Pinus > Pinus albicaulis. The sequence goes on along the minus strand of CM076581.1, from coordinate 1,682,956,609 downwards.
TAAGTTTCGCAGAGCTTCAGAGATATTGGAGTGAGGATCATTCAGATCTTCAATAGGTGCTTCAGTAGATTCAGTGGTAGCTATTGCCAGAGGGAGAGTGTAGCAGTTCAGTTTTGGAGGCCATCGCCATGTAGTAGTGCAGCAGATTATATTGTTGGCCAGTTTGCCATCTCAGCTCTTTCTAGGTTAGATATACATGTAGACCCCATTATTATTTATAATAAAAGCTGATATTCTTCCTGTTCTATGTGGTATTGGATTGCAGTATTTTATGAGTTTTATTTTACATGGAAATCTTATGTTAAATGCATGTTGATTTTACGGCATAATTTCGGGTTTAAGTAAATCATGCAAATTTAGTAAAATATCCCATTTGGGGATATTACAATGGTATCAGAGCCTCGATCTTGGCTCAGCTTGCATGTTTTCCATTTTCGGTTGCAACTATTTTGGTAAGAAGGGCCTACGCAGTCATTGGAGGAGGCTCATTTGTGGGAGCTATATTGGTGGGATTTTAGAGCTGGGGTGTTGGGAGATTGATCGGAGAGCCATTTGAGGAGGTTGGCTGGGATTTTGGAGAGCAGTGATTGATAGTAGCAACTTTAGTGCCAGAAAACGAAATTGGAAGAGGGCCAAACTACAAAGGGTCATATTTTGAAGGTTGGAATTAGAGGAAACCCTTTCTAGGTTTTGGGCGAGGATCACCTTCCCAAATTCCTAGAATTTTATGAGCAGTTTTCAATGGGTAAATCAGATGCCGAAGTTAGGAAGCAGTGTAGTCTTTGAGAAATAGTGCAGTTTCTAGAGGAGCTTTCTATTGGAGCGGTTGGATTTGCTTGCAATCATCACGTGGTTCTTGTAGCTTGCCTTGTGCAAGTCTCGCTAAACCACCGTTACTTCCATATATGTCGTCGAAACAATGAAGTTTTTAAAGCAACTCCTAAATAAACATAGCAGTGCCTTAGTGGGTTGTGATCTAAACCAAAGACCAAAAATATTAAACAATGCAGAAGTTAGTTCCTTGAAACAAAACAACAGACCCTTCTCCAAGGAGGTACATAATTTGCTCCAACAAAGGCACCCGAGGAATTTACAAAAGGAGAGAGAAGTGGGGAATTGGCTTTATGCACTTGGGATGGACTTAAAGATCAGAAGATCAGAAAATGACTTTCCCATGTTGGAGAAACTGGAATCCTGCCTTTCAAAGGTAGAGCAATCTGATTGGAGTTTAAATTGGGCTTTGGAGCCATCTATGATTGTATTGGTACAAGCTAGATTCTTGGAACATCCAAGTGAGAGAGTCAAGCTTATAGCTGCCTCTTGTTTCAGTGATATTTTGAGGATAACAACACCCTTCTCTCCCTACAATGATGACATTATGAAAAGAATTTTCAGACTAATAGTAGAAACCTTTCGAGTTTTGGACAATTGTGCAAGCTCTACATTTGGGAGAAAGCTTAAGGTTTTAGAAGTCATGGCCATGACCCGTGTTACACCATTTTTTGGGCATCTAACCTATTACTATTAGATGGACCTAAGTACAATAGGTAAAACCAATTTTACCCTAAATAAAATTGCTTTCACTATGAAAAATAACTTAGTAAACCCCCTTTATTAAGTTGTTTATGGTCTAAACAGGAAACCCCATGAGGAAATATTAAAAAAATTCACATTTGTTTGATTTTCCTCAAGGAATAATTAGTTAAACAACAATTTAATTAATATTCATGGTCATATTTAACCCAACACAAGAAAATTAATTAGATAAATGATTATTTATCTTATTATTTTCTAGGAATAATTATTTAAACCTTATTTAAATAATATTCCTTGTTAAATTTGACTAAATCACTCATAAATAGTTAAATAAATCATTATTTATTTATTTATTACTCATAACTCAACCACATCCTTAAAATAATAAATAAATCATTTATTTATTTATTATTTACAAATAAAGGGATTTGACCCAAGTCAAATTCTTTTTCCCTCCAACAAATATAATAAAATATTCCATAAAAGTTGGATCTTGATTTGGTTAATAATATTTTAATTATGCACCAATATGTAGACGAACTCAATATTTTGTTATAAATAGAAGAGTTTTTCCATTCATTCACCACCTTTTGTTGCCTAAATATCACTCTGGATCTATACTTTTGGTCTGACTTTGATCTACCATCATTGTCATTTTGCTATCTTTTACTTGTGAGCTCCCTTTGAGTTCCATTTTTGTCTGGGTTTTCTACACCATCAAGAGAGAGGAATTTTAGATCTGAAGCGCTGAGGACTTACAAGAACCTATCCCATTGAGGAGAACTAGTAACATCCTTCTATGTTTTCCTCCCAGGTGCCCTTAATATAAAATTCATTCAACATATTCTTCTCTTGTCTATTGGATGCATGGAGTAAATCTCGTTTTTATTTACTGCTTAATGTATTTTGATGCATAGATCTAGATTTTTGCAGTATTTAGCTTGATCACCTAATTGCAGATCTGAAGATATTGGCAGCCATCTTTGCTGTTAGGGTTGTTTTTTATGCACAGCTAAAATGGTCTTTTTTCGTACACTTGCAATTAAGATTCATACTAACAAGTAGCGACTCCACATGGGTTTACGATTACGACCGCTGTTGTTTTTCAGATCCCTGCATATCCAGCTGCTTCAAACCCTAGTATTTCTCTTTAGCTTCTTATTTTTTTTTCTTGATATTATTTTTAACCTATAAAACCCTAAAACATTAAAAATTCTAACTTCCGTGTGTTTTCGGACCTATTGCGTAGGTGACAGACATCAGGCGCAGCTGAGACGACACATTCTGCTGAAACTTGCTTCCGAGAGCGCCGGAAGTGCAGGTCGCACTTTTGGCCTAAACCTATGACCTAGAGCTTCAGGATGCAGAAATCTGCCCAAAATCTGCGACCTCAGCAAGAAATAGGTTAGAAACTGCGACCTCACTTTTTCGCGGGAAATTTTTAGAAAGTTTTATGTGTTTGTTTGGGCCTCTGTTCAGGGTTGTCTGACCTCCGTCTCCGCCCATTTTGGACCTATACTTGTTCTGTTTTTCTCAACCAAGTGGGAACCTAGCCCCCTAGGGCTTCAGTACCCTCCATCTTTTGTGGAAGAGTTTTAGCTGCTGCAGGTTGTTTGAAATTTTTAGAGTGTTCAGCCATTTTTCAGATCTGATACCTCACCTTCAGATCCACTTCATATTGGCTATTTATCCATCCAAATCACCTCCTTTAGTTTTTTTTGGATTTTCCTCTAGGGTCCACTCCGTTTCCCTCCAAGAGATAGCCTTTTTCCACCTCATTTACATCAAATTTTCCTCTGATTTTTTGCTGTTTATCTGCACCTATTTCCAACAGCTCTGACCTTTAGATCCATGCCTCTCTTGACCTTAGATCTATTGGCTATTTTGGTGTGTTTTGACTAGTTTTTTTGCCCACCTACAGACTATTTGTTGAGAGGCTCACCTCCTTGGGTTTAGATTATTGCATTATTAGCTATATATTTGCTGTTATTTTAGTTTCATATACTGTTATCTGCAGGTTTATTTACAGTTATACAACACACTTTTTCTTTTTCTCTACAAACGTCTGGGTTTAAAATTAAAATTTACACACTTTACACACACACCCTAAGTGAAGAAGAGCTTGGTTAACACTGCCAAGCAAAGACTTTAACATTGAAATCAATTGATCCTGCACCTCTCCGCCCTTGTTGGTCTCTCTTCCCCTTGTGCCATGTTTGTGTCGTCATCATTGCGCCACCAAGGCATTTATCCCGGAGACTTCTTGGCCTTCATCCTCTGTTTCCGGTAGGAATATTTACTCCTCCACGTAGGATTCGAGTTAGTCCTCCACCAAGTCTGCACTCCGACTCCTCTTCTAGTTCATTGGGTTCTCCTCTTGGTTCCGCTCCCGGTTCTCCTCCTCTCACCTTCACCATGTCTGGTTCAGGACCTAACGTTGGTGGTAGCCCCGGCCCTAATGTCGGGAATACTACTAGTGGGACCGCAACAGGAACTACCCTGGTTTCTCCCTTGCTCCCCTATATGGCAGACCTCAGTCTTCCCGATTTTAACCAGTTGATCAATGACTGTAAATTTTTGTAGATGTTCTATGCTTGATGCAATTTTACTTTTATAACAACAATCACATAAATAGTTAAGTAAAATGCTGATAGAACATACCAGTGGATCTATAGAAGACAAACCAGAAATAGGAGAATGTGTTGGTGCGTTACGACGGTCAGCAGGATGCTTCAACCAACAAAGTCTTCTTGGTCAGCCAACCCAGAATGTGTCACAATAGTCCTCAAATCAGTCATCTAGTCAACTCAAAGTCAACCCCAGAAAAGTCAACGTAGTCCAAAAAAAGTCAATGCAGGGTAGCAACAATAAAGTCAACGCAGCTCCAACTTCGGTCAACCTTTTGACCTCGATTTTTGTGCCAATGAGTACGGCCTTCAAAAATCGAAATCTCCACAAAATTTCAGCTCAAACGGACCATGCGTTGACCAAAGTCAACGCTAATCAAACTTGCCCAGAAACCCTAACTGCAGAAATTTCGTCCTTTTTCCCGCTGCAGCTACTTCATCCTTTTCCCACGTGAGAACTGCTTCTTAGATGCTCGAATCCAATGAGAAGTGTGTGGATGAGATGAGTGAAAAGCTCTCCAACGTTGACTGTATTTATATCCATCATTGAGGTGTGTGACACATCTGTTGGGGGTGTGTTGAAGCCTTGAAAATCGCTGCAACAACATTGGGGGATAACCACCCGGTCCGGACCTTAAAGCAGCTCCTTTGCCGTTTGGTGTGGTGGCTCCGACTGGTTTAACTAGGTCCAGTTACCTTTTCCCTATCGCTATTGGTTTACGATATATCATTTACTACCAATAGACAGGGATATCAGATCAATTCTTCAGCCGATCGTGCAAGAGAACACCTGAGCCGATTTGGGTTCACCAAACCACAACTAAGATTTTGCCTCTTTGAAAAGATGACTTAAAAGAATGTAAATTTAATTTAATTTCAAACTTATTCTATAATGCAAGAAAAAAGAAACTAATCTAAATCCTATCTCAATCAGGTAGATGAAAATCTAACCCAATTAAGAGCAAGATAATTAAGTGATGAGAATTAAAATATGTCTGGCTTTTAATTAATGTCAAACTAACAAAGAAATTCAATTAGCTCACATTTGTGAGTACCAAAACACATTCTATTGAGACCATTTGACTAAAATAATAAATCAACAACACTCCGAAAGAAATTCACAAAAATGATATCGATTATCATATCAGTCCAACTAATAATTAAACAATAACATGTGGAAGAAATTCACAACACATTACTATTTAATAAATCAGTGTTATAAGACAGATTTCTGAGTAATGGTTACTCAGAAATCAGATTTTAATTCATAAGAGCAGAGATACTTAACAATTTGAGACAAATTATCCATATCAACAGAAATGCCAAAACATGAATAAAATGAAACAAAAATTTTATTAACATAAAAATGAAACTGGTATTTGATACAGAAATGCCAAAAATACCAGTTAATTGAATCTGCTTCTCTGATCCTGGTCTCTAACAGTACTTTACATTACTTGAATTTCTGCTTTCAGGACTAGAGCTGCAGAAATGCAAACTCTGCCGATCATGCATAATAAAAGACATAAAACATAAACCCTCAATAATGTTCAGATCTGAAACTTTCTCTCCTCCCCATCTACAACTCTAAATTCCTATAACAGAAATGCTTTTAGAAGTCTGGAATTGCAGAGGAGAGCAGCCCCTTTTACATTTTGCAATCTGCAATTTATAATCCTTCCAAAAGTATTTTTAGAATAGAGTTTGTTTGAAGAAAAATCTGCCCAATCCAACTTTAATTGCTCAAAAATTCCAATCTTTAATTGCTAGAGTCTTCTCATTGATTGAAATATTTTTCTTCAATATCCCTTCTATTGTTTTTTCCTGCAAAAAGAAATTAAAATGAATTAAGATGCAACAATAAAATCCAAAAATTATTTCTAACATTAAAACAAATCCAATCAAATTCTATTTAAATAAATAAAAAGGAAATTTGAGCTTCTTATTGATATTCATAACGATCTTAATTAATCAAGGATAATATTGATGCATGAATATGCAATTAGAAGAGGCTGGGCAAATGAAAATGAAGAAAACAAAACTCAGAAAATTGATTTTATTTTTAGAAATTCAGAGCTTGATCTTTTGCCTGATTTTTGACCCAATAAATGATCAAATCTGTTATTGAAACCTCCTCAGAAATGTTCTCCTTGATTTTCTCTTTCCAATGAGCCGTCCTGGGCCTCATTTGGCCAAGTATAAGTCAATTTATGAGCCTCCAAATTTGATGGGTCAAATCTAGCATGAATCTGGAAATTCTGTTGCTGGGCTAAAAATATTGTAATTAAAAACTAATCCTAAATTAGTCTCTAATTAATTCTAATTTAATTGCTAAATATAAACTATACTAATTATTAATTAATATCTGGCTGACTATTATAATTAACTAATTACAAACTATATAATATTAATCTAAATAATAATTATAATTTAATTTATTTAAATTAATTATATTACATATATTAATTAATTTAAAATTAATTATTTAAACTAGTAAAATAAATAAATATAAACTACCCTCCACTTATTCGTTCCATTCCTTTCTTTATTCACTCACTCATTGTAAGAGTGAGTTGAAACTTTAAAACAAAGTTTATAAAAGAACTTTACTTAAATGACTTAAGGCATTCGACGATCGGGGACATGATGTGGTGTCGGGGTTTTTAAAATATGGCACATGAAAACTCCCGATGCGATGCATTGAATGCTTATGTTTATCGGCGATCGGGGGTATGGTGTGTATCGGGATTTTTAAAATATGTTCAATAAAATTTTTGACCCGATCCCCTGATGCGATGAAAATTATTTTATTTTTATTTTTATTATATTTTATATATTATTTTTTTATATATTAAATTTTAATTAAATTAAATTAATCATATATTAATTTAATTTAATTTAATTAATATTTAATATTATTTTTCTTATTCTAGTTTTATTCTAATGAAATTTAGTTAAGTTGTGAAATTATTGAAACTACAACCACTTGAAAAATAAATAAAAATAATAAAAATAAACTACAGCCACTTGAATGTTATGGGTTTTCGAGATTAATAATTGATTTGGAAATTGGAGTAAATTTCTTAAATCTCGATAATTAATGATTTGGCCGCATAACTAAAAATGGAAAAATGTTAGTAAAAACTCGCTATGGGTTAATATTTGAAATGAATGCATTATTGAACTAATTTATTTACAAAATGCAATATTGTACATTTTAAGCATTTTTTACCCAGGTTACATAAATAATCAGATTTTCAAAGGAGTGCCATTTTCAAACCAGTTGACCAAATGAGGCGAAACAAGCGTCAATGGGAAGCTTATAAAAAATCGATTCTAACAAAGCAATCAAAACAAGAATCCAAAGAAAACGAAAAATTAACAAAAGCGTAGCGCAATCAACTAAATAAAAATCCAAAAAGGTGTTTAGCCAAAATTTTTTATAGAAAGGGTCCCCATTATTTGAAGTGAACAAGTCAAAAATGGGGGGGTTGTGTTTTTACCACAACAATGGCGACACACGGGAGAAGAACCAGTTATCTCTGTTTGATATGAATAAGATTTTCCTAAAATTAAAGTAAAAATAATTAAAGAAGATAAAATTATGCTTTGAAATGCTTGACTAAGTTCATTAGTCTGAATAAAAGCAAGAATCATCTAATTGTAATTTTTCTTAAAATTCCTCATACATTAAAATATTTCAAAACTCTACATCAGTCCTTAATTAGTTGTAGAGATAAAGCAGGGGTCACTTTACAACTTAGCTTTTAAAATATACTCCTTTGTCATAGGTAGAGCCACTGCTGCCAGCAAACATCTATAGTTTCGACAGGGTTACCTTTTAATCATAAATGATTCAGAATCCCATCTGTTTAAGAATTATTGATCTAGAGATAAATCCATTTATATATGTTTATTTTTTATTTTTTTTATTTTTTATTTTTATTTCTCTTAAAAGCCATTGTCCTGGTTTGGTGGCCAGATAGTTGACAATGCCATTCACTGGTTATAATCGGACTAAACAAGCTGGCTCGTGATGAGACCCCTTGTCTTATAATTGTTTGCAATCATAAGCCATTACCTTGGTTTGTTTAGCAGTGTTGGTAATGTCAACCTATTTTTCCCCTATGATCATGGTAAGCAGGCTCATGATGAGACCTCTTATCTTTTAAGTTTAAATATATTTCTAGATTATACTCTAGAAAAATAAGACTCTTTGGGACAGGGAGAATCATTGACTCCTTAAGAGTTAAGAATGACAATTTCAGAGTTAAAGGTGCTTTGCTATAAAGTGTCTTTACTTGGTTATAAATAACTTTTCTTGACTGATAATAAAACTTTGAAAGATCTTAATAAAATTTTGAAATCTCAAAATGATTTCAATTTGATGAAAAAGAAATTTTCAGATTTTATGATACTTTGCCAACTTCTCTTGATTGGTAATTTCTTCCTTAAATATGTTTACCTTTATAATAAGAAAATCAAACTCTACTAAGAGATTTAAGAAAAAGCTAATAGATGACTATTAACAATTTTTCTCCATGTATGTTGACCATTGTTAGGTAATAAGTAGGCCTTCCATATAAATCACGACAAAGTCACCAAAATCAAAACTGAAAACTAAAAGAAAATAAGTCTTATGCTAAAGTGAGAAAAGAAATCAGCAAACAAAATTAAAATGAAGAAATATGAAAAATGAAGGAAAATCCAAGTTTCAAAAGATAAACTCAAACAAGAATGCTTATACCAATGTCTCAACAATATGAAGAAAAAGAAAATAATCGTGTAATCAATCATTCTCATGTCGAGATTGGGTAAATCATACCTTGCAGGGTTGTGAGTGTTTTAGGCTTTTTTGAATATCAGCGATGATAAAATTCAGCCACAATGAAAACCTTTCTGTCTTATATTATTCTTCTTATTTCAAAGCATCATCTTAATCATTTTTTAAATAACAGGAATGCTTAAAGAAACAAACTAAAGGTTCAGAAATTCCCTGGTGTAGCTATTTCGATGAAGACCATCGCTGCTTCTTGAAATTAAGCCAGGAGAAGAGTATGGACTTTGAAAATATGATCTGGCGGAGGATTGGAAGCTTCAAATGGAGAACTGCAAAACATATTTTTTATATCAGAAAAACAAAACTGAAACTAAAGTAACGAATTAATGAAAGTGGGTATATGAATCTTACCATTGGATAATTGCTTTTGATCTTACCTGAAAGGTATCAATTTCTCCAAACTAGCTGATTTCTTATTAAAAACATGAAGAAGTCAAACTAACCAAAATCATATAACCCAAAATCATTATTTATTTTACTTACACTAGAGTAAGCAGTAAATGTAAAAATAGAATGCTTAGTGCTCAAGGGAGTTGAAATTAAAACAAATACATCAAAAAATGAGAATGAGAATTTGCAGTAATGATTGTTTCTTAAAATATTATAAGTTTCATATAAATTCCATGATTTTATAAATTGTCCAGAATCGAGACCAAATCCAGGATAATAAAATTTAAATATGAAGATAGAGAGGTCTCGAATTCCATTTTTAATTATGGAATTATATATTTAAAACTTAAATGTATGAGAAATCAAAATGGTTTAAATACGCTGCAAATTGGTCATTAACTGCTTTCTTACCATAGTGGTTACCCAAGCTCGCTTTTTAAAACAACACATCGCCGTATCAGATAATTCGCCTCATATGTTTCTTCACCATGCTTTGAGTTTAATAAGAAAGACCTCACCTTTGTTGCTATGCCATATATTGATTAAATCTTAATGGCTTCGAGGCATGCATTGGAAGTTATCGCATCGGATGTTGCAATGGCAAATTGCCGATATGAACATGTGCAATGAAATGAAGCGATCGCATCATTAAAGAAATATTATATCGGGAATTGGAAAATATTTACATTGTGCTTCCCGTATCGCAAAACACACATCGTAGATTCAGAGAAGTGACGTGAGCATAAAAAATGTGATGAAATGATTGCACTATCGGCGATGCGATGGATGACGTAGCTAATCGGCAATCGGCAAACTTTGGGTACCCGATGTAACACAATATATTTTTTGCGATGCCGATATGCGATGAAGAGCGGACCCGATAACTTTTTATAATGGGATTTCAATAACATATCGGATCCGAGACATCAACCCTTTTACAGTTTTTCTCCTACCATTATTGCGATTGAGCGGACGCGATATTTTTATGAATTTGATTTGAATTTCATATCGGGTCCGGAATCATGTGTTCATTGCAATATCGGTAAAGTCGATTATCGGAGGTCGGCGATTCATGATATTGGAAGTATACTTCAACTGCAAAGCTCCGATATGCGAAATGAGATATGGCATATGAGTAAGATAATACATCAGAGGTATTTTATGAATAATTTGTTATCAAAAGAAATGCTAAGAACTACTTCCGATGAAATCTTATGATGCGAATGGTCTTATGATATTCCTTGAAATTTCAATTGGGTTTTCTAAGTGAATAAAAGCAATGTTAAAGAATGTTCAAATTCTAATGAATAGAAAATAAAATTTCCCTGAACCTGTTGCAAATTTGAAATGGGTTTACTGCTTACTTTATGTTTTGAAAAGAAATAAAAACCTGCAAATAAAACAGAACACAAATCAAAAATAAACTAAGGAAAAGATGAACTAATAATGGATGAGAATAAAGTTGTAAATGCGTACCTGAAAGGAATTTGTCTGTAAATTTTACCTCATAAATCTTCAAATTCTTCCTTTGATTAAAATCATCTCATTATTTATTTTAAATCTAAGTGTGCAATCAGCCCGAATGAAATCAATCATTCATGTTCATAAAACATAAAATTTACCAGAAATAAATATAAAAATAGACTCTCCTTTTGAATTGAAACAACAATTTATTATCTCTGCTTATTCTGAATAACTTGAGAAGAATCCGTATTGTTATAGCGACTGTTCAATAATGTCTTTAGTGAATGAATATGATACGTATTGCAGCATCAAATAATAAACTAAAGATTAGAATGGGATAAAGCCACTAATTGTAGAAAAATATCAAAACAGATTTGAATGTGTGCACTCAGCAAAATTGACATCCTTAAGGTCAGCTTCAGCAAATTCCGAGGAAGATAATATGAACTTCATATGATTATCGTGAAAGGTTAGACTGACTACTAATGATTGAGTCGGAATTAAGCTTATCATAGACAGTCATACATTTCATGGGATAATGAGATCATGAAGTTCTTACATCTTCAAACTTTATCATATAATTTCCAAAAGAAAATCTTAGAATGAAATCTCGAAATGAAGAAAAGTGGCTTTGAGGCGATCGATGCCAAGTGCAACCTCAATTGAATTTAATCAAGACATTATTCAAAATAAGCAGAGTAGAGGTATTAATGCAAGAAATTTAAAAATGAAAGCAAGAATTAAAACTTTCTGATAAGGAGAAAATGTTTCAGTGAACATGCATGAGAAGGCTGATTGCTTTGCTTTATTTTTTAATCTACAAAACTGTTAAAACAAATTAACTATACAAAACAAACAAACTAAATTAATTCTACTCCTATTCTAACCATATACATGAAGATGACTAGGTATAGTCATATTTCCAGTGTAGCCATTTTCTCATTTTAATTGCTGCATGTATGTACAGTTCAAATGTTAGTAATAAAAATACAAATCTAACTAAACTGAGGAAAATAAATCTGAAATGAGAATGTACAGTTATTGTTAGCAACTTAATTAAAATCTCTTTCTCTTGAAATTTCCTTTCTAATTGAATACCAATTGGATCATAGAAATCTGGATGGATTTCTATTAAAAATTGGAAAATGTTCAAAGGAAGAGATAACAGGCCAAATTGTGAAGATGAGCTTTTAAATTCAAAGGCCTGGAAAGAATTGTTAGTATTATGTACAAATGTTAAATTATTAACAATCTCCTTTGAGAGAAAAATTTCCAAATATTTTTCAAATGAATTCATGAAAAATGGATGGAAATCTTTCAAATGAAATGGAAAATTATTAATTGAATTGAATTGCTGGCCAGATTGCAAAAATACATTCTCTTGTCGACATTGTCTTTGAAAAAATAGAAGCTTTTGATGAAACATTAGCATTGATTGAAATTGAAATATTAATATCTTTTGATGCTCATGATTATAATATGAAACTTCAATTTCCCAATCGGGCAATGCATCAATTGAGTGTTTGATAGTAAAGTGTTCAATATGCCAGCGATAAGTGTGAAAATTTTGCAAAATAAAATAAAAAAATAAATCTAAATTTAAACAAAATAACTGTGAAAGAAAAACTAAAATGAAATCACTATTTTTACAACTAATGTTACAACACAATTGGGATCGTTTTGAAATAATTTCATTTTCACAAGGATTGGCCAGAATTATGGAATTTGAGTAATTTTGAATTCCAACTTGTGAATTAGAAAATGAATTATGATTATGAGTAGGAATGAGAGCTTGATCAAGATACGAATCATAAATTGGAAAGTTTTCTCGAATAATGAAATCATGAAGATAATTTGCTGCTCTAAAATGAGGATTGGTTAGGATAATTTCTAAATTGAAGCGTTCTTCATTCTCAGATGTTATTTGAATTTTATCATGAGGATTCTTTTGAGAAAAATTGAAATCAACATCCTCAATATCAGAGTAATCATCATAAATGACCTCACAAGATTCTCTAGAATTCCCTTCAATCTCATCCAATATATCCAAACAAGGAGGAACAAGAATTTCATGTTCATTAATGGCAAAAGAATGATCGTTAATTGCTTCTCTATCTTGATAAAAACTTAATAGTAATTCATTTAGATCAGCCTCTGTATTTTCTGAAATATCATTAATATCAAGAGGGGAAAATTTACCATCATTAAAAATATCAGGATAAAGGGAAAAATGCGAACCTGAAACAATGCATTTAAAACTGTCTCTGTTTGAGAACTCTTGTGCATTATGCTCATTGTAAATCTCAGATTCTAAATCATTCCTTTGTATGCTCATGCTTTCTTGAAGAAGGTTGCTTTGCTGCTGTGATTTCGGCATTTGCTCATCATGGAGGAATTCAGAAATTTGTACAGCAGTTTGTATTTTATTATTTACTTTGATTGCTTCTTGTACTTGTTGATTTGCGATCTGATTTTCTGAATTGACCGCAGAGTAATTTTCAGATTCCAAAGCAGTTCTTTCTTCAAAATTGCTGTTGTTGTCTTCTTGCATTTGATTAGAAATATTTTCCAAGCTTTGTGAAACCACTTCATCACAATTTATTTGCACATCCAAATTGGGATTCTCATTTATATTGTAATGGGATGGAACAAAGCTTGAATTAATTTTATATGGATTGGGAATGGGTGGAAGAGAACAAATATATTCAAACCAATCTAATGATTCTTCTTCCGTAGGTTTATCTTCGTCTTTAAATCTTAAGTAATTTAAATGAAATCGAATATTAAAATCATTAACAGACTCATTTTCAAACCTTCGTAAATATTCAATTTCTTCACATACCTGTTCATAATCATAGCCGTCAAATTTACAAATGAAAATTGTAACAAATTGATCCCAACTGTGGATTGAAGCAACTGGAAGAGTTCTACACCAGCTTCTGGCTTTTGCCGCAAATGTGAGAGTAAAAATTCTGCATAAAATGCCTTCATCAATCCCTTGAAAATCATAATTTGAAACATTTTGAATAAATTGAAAGACATGGTTAAAAGCAGAAGAATTTCTCTTACCGTTGAATTTTACCTGAGACAAGAGTCTTACCACTTCGGGTGGAGTGTTGGAAGATGCACGTCCATGGGTGCAACTCCAAATTGGAAGTTTTAAATGAGCCATTGTAATAAAAATGAAATATTAGAATTCAAAGACTCCAAAGTAAAACAAATCTCAGGTCCTCCTTCTAGCGCCAAAAATGTTGAAGCCTCGAAAATCGCTGCAACAACATTGGGGGATAACCACCCGGTCCGGACCTTAAAGCAGCTCCTTTTCCGTTTGGTGTGGTGGCTCCGACTGGTTTAACTAGGTCCAGTTACCTTTTCCCTATCGCTATTGGTTTACGATATATCATTTACTACCAATAGACAGGGATATCAGATCAATTCTTCTTGCTGATCAGGAAAGAGAATGACCCTTAAGCTGATTTGGGTTCAGCCAAACCACAACTAAGACTTTGCCTCTTTGAGAAGAGGACTTAAAAGAATGTAAATTTAATCTAATTGCAAACTTATTCTATAATGCAAGCAAAAAGAAACTAATCTAAATCCTATCTCAATCAGGTAGATAAAAATCTAACCCAACTAAGAGCAAGATAATTAAGTGATGAGAATTAAAATATGTCTGGCTTTTAATTAATGTCAAACTAATGAAGAAATTCAATTAGTTCACATTTGTGAGTACCAAAACACATTCTATTGAGACCATTCGACTAAAATAATAAATCAACAACACTCCAGAAGAAATTCCCAAAAATGATATCGATTATCATATCAGTCAAACTAATAATTAAACAATAACATGTGGAAGAAATTCACAACACATTACTATTTAATAAATCAGTGTTATAAGACAGATTTCTGAGTAATGGTTACTCAGAAATCAGAGTTTAATTCATCAGAGCAGAGATACTTAACAATTTAAGACAAATTATCCATATCAACAGAAATGCCAAAACATGAATAAAATGAAACAACAATTTTATTAACATAAAAATGAAACTGGTATTTGATACATAAATGCCAAAAATACCAGTTAATTGAATCTGCTTCTCTGATCCTGGTCTCTAACAATACTTTACATTACTTGAATTTCTGCTTTCAGGACTAGAGCTGCAGAAATGCAAACTCTGCCGATCATGCATAATAAAAGACATAAAGCATAAACCCTCAATAATGTTCAGATCTGAAACTTTCTCTCCTCCCCATCTACAACTCTAAATTCCTATAACAGAAATGCTTTTAGAAGTCTGGAATTGCAGAGGAGAGCAGCCCCTTTTACATTTTGCAATCTGCAATTTATAATCCTTCCAAAAGTATTTTTAGAATAGAGTTTGTTTGAAGAAAAATCTGCCCAATCAAACTTTAATTGTTCAAAAATTCCAATCTTTAATTGTTGGAGTCTTCTCATTGATTGAAATATTTTTCTTCAATATCCCTTCTATTGTTTTTTCCTGCAAAAATAAAATAAAATGAATTAAGATGCAACAATAAAATCCAAATATTATTTCTAACATTAAAACAAATCCAATCAAATTCTATTTAAATAAATAAAAAAGGAAATTTGAGCTTCTTATTGATATTCAAAACGATCTTAATTAACCAAGGATAATATTGATGCATGAATATGCAATTAGAAGAGGCTGGGCAAATGAAAATGAAGAAAACAAAACTCAGAAAATTGATTTTATTTTTAGAAATTCGGAGCTTGATCTTCTGCCTGATTTTTGACCCAATAAATGATCAAATCTGTTATTGAAACCTCCTCAGAAATGTTCTCCTTGATTTTCTCTTTCCAATGAGCCGTCCTGGGCCTCATTTGGCCAAGTATAACTCAATTTATGAGCCTCCAAATTTGATGGGTCAAATCTGGCATGAATCTGGAAATTCTGTTGCTGAGCTAAAAATATTGTAATTAAAAACTAATCCTAAATTAGTCTCTAATTAATTCTAATTTAATTGCTAATTATAAACTATACTAATTATTAATTAATATCTGGCTGACTATTATAATTAACTAATTACAAACTATATAATATTAATCTAAATAATAATTATAATTTAATTTATTTAAATTAATTATATTACATATATTAATTAATTTAAAATTAATTATTTAAACTAATAAAATAAATAAATATAAACTACCCTCCACTTATTCGTTCCATTCCATTCTTTATTCACTCACTCATTGTAAGAGTGAGTTGAAACTTTAAAACAAAGTTTATAAAAGAACTTTACTTAAATGACTTAAGGCATTCGGCGATCGGAGGTATGATGTGGTGTCGGGGTTTTTAAAATATGGCACATGAAAACTCCCGATGCGATGCATTGAATGCTTATGTTTATCGGCGATCGAGGGTATGGTGTGTATCGGGATTTTTAAAATATGTTCAATAAAATTTCCGACCCGATCCCCCGATGCGATGAAAATTATTTTATTTTTATTTTTATTATATTTTATATATTAAATTTTAATTAAATTAAATTAATTATATATTAATTTAATTTAATTTAATTAATATTTAATATTATTTTTCTTATTCTGGTTTTATTCTAATGAAATTTAGTTAAGTTGTGAAATTATTGAAAGTACAGCCACTTGAAAAATAAATAAAAAGAATAAAAATAAACTACAGCCACTTGAATGTTATGGGTTTTCGAGATTAATAATTGATTTGGAAATTGGAGTAAATTTCTTAAATCCCGATAATTAATGATTTGGCCGCATAACTAAAATGGAAAAATGTTAGTAAAAACTCGCTATGGGTTAATATTTGAAATGAATGCATTATTGAACTAATTTATTTACAAAATGCAATATTGTACATTTTAAGCATTTTTGACCCAGGCTACATAAATAATCAGATTTTCAAAGGAATGCCATTTTCAAACCAGTTGACCAAATGAGGCGAAACAAGCGTCAATGGGAAGCTTATAAAAAATCGATTCTAACAAAGCAATCAAAACAAGAATCCAAAGAAAACGAAAAATTAACAAAAGCGTAACGCAATCAACTAAATAAAAACCCAAAAAGGTGTTTAGCCAAATTTTTTTATAGAAAGGGTCCCCATTATTTGAAGTGAACAAGTCAAAAATGGGGGTTGTTTTTACCACAACAGGCAAACCTTAAGGTTTATTCGCACTTAAATTTATTATAAATAATAAATTCAAAAAATAAATGTTCTTTCATCGCATTAAAATCAATTTTATATCGATTTTACACCTCTTCGAAAGAGAACGAATACAACATTGAATCTTCATCCTATATCAAGATGATTTTGGACCTAGTTGTCCAAAATTAACACTCCCTCTCAACTAGGGAGAACTCCATCCACTTTCGCAATCCAAACATCGTGCATCATCTCGCCGTAACTTACTTTGCTGGCTTCTTTATTTCAGAACAGAAGTGGGTCAGTCAGAAAGACATCATTCTCGGCTGACAGATTCATCCTAGAGGTCCGAAACCTCTATTGGACTCACAAAGAGTCTCATACCAACCCGAAGTTGGTTTACCTGAACCGAAGTCAGTTGGAGGTCTGAAGCCTCACTATACTTGATCCCAGTTCAAGTGGTTGGACCGTGCCATCCTAGATAGAGAGTACGACAATCTCTGATGCGTCCATCAGCCTTTGCTACTAGTCTCTAACTTTTCCACACCTCATTGGCCAAATGAGAGGTACTTCCAATGAGCCCTGAACTCAATGGGTAGGATGCATACGGGGCACAGAAAATGAGAGGTGAACCAACTCAAAATCACAACGGTGGGGTCCAAGCACACCACCAAGCTTGGCAAGCCTAGCCTTGTGGTTGCTCATAGCTCCGAGAAGTTGTCCCCAAAGCCCCCAGAGCTCCTCGAGCTCATCATCCAACAGGACCCACATCATAGGGTCGTTCTACGATACCAAGTCTCTCACGGAAGGTTAGGAACTTGACCTTCCTTAGGGGCGTAGTGAGAATATCCGCGACCTGCTCATCAGTTCCTATATGATCGAGCCTTACGGCGCCTCGCTGTACCATATACCGGATGAAATGGTACCTGATATCAATATGCTTGGATCGGTCGTGGAACACAGGATTCTCGGTCAAGCGAATCCCACTCTGGTTATCACAGAATATCACGGTGGTATCTAGCACATGTCCAAACAGCTCACTAAAGAGCTTTCGCAACCAAAATGCTTCAAAACAGGCCATACTTGCTGCAATATATTCGGCCTCTGCGGTGCTCAAAGCCACCGACTTCTGCTTCCTACTCATCCATGAAATCGAAGCAGAACCAAGATTGAAGCAGCATCCCGATGTGCTCTTACGATCCACCACACTGCCAGCCCAGTCAGCATCAGTATATCCACGGAGTTTCACGCTTCCGACAGTGTATCTCAGCCCATGGTTTATCGTGCCCCGAAGGTATCTTAGAAGATTCCTGGCACCAACCCAGTGAAAGTGATGAGGCTCAACCATCTGTTGACTCAAAGTGTTCACTGCAAAACATATATCTGGACGGGTGTTCACTAAGAACATCAGAGCCCCTACGAGTTGATGATACTCAGTAGGATTTGCCAATACGGGCCCAGTAGCACTGCCACTCAACTTCTTGAAGTTGAGTTCCATTGGTGTTGACATGGACTTGCAATCCACCATACCAAATATTTCCAGAAGTTTCACAATATATTTTCCTTGAAAAAGGAAAATCTCTCCAGGTCTTTGCCCGACCTCCAGGCCTAGGAAGTAGTGCATCAATCCTAGGTCCTTCATCTCGAACTCAGCAACAAGCTCCCTCTTACATTGATGAATGAGAGGGTCAACACCTGTCAGGAAGAGGTCGTCCACATATAACACCAGAATGAGAGGCTTCCCCTGGAAAACCTTGAAGTAAAGGTTCAGATCAACATTATTTTGAGTGAAGCCCAACTTCATCAAGTAGCTATCTATCCTCTCGTACCAAGCTCTGGGTGCTTGCTTCAACCCATAGAGGGATTTCTTCAACCTACAGACATGAGTGTCCCGATCCTGAACTTCAAACCCCAGAGGTTGTTCTACATACACATCTTCTTTTATTGCACCATGCAGAAAAGCGGTCTTGACATCCATCTGATGAAGACTCCATCCTTGCGTAGCAGCAAGGGCTATGATTGATCGAATGGTGGTATATCGTGCCACACGTGCAAATATGTCATCATAATCTATTCCTTCCTTTTGAGAGAAGCCACGAGCAACAAATCTTGCCTTGAACTTTTCAGCACTTCCATCAGATCCATGCTTGATCTTGTAGAGCCATTTCGCGGTGACAACTGATTTGTCCTTCGGTCTTGGAACCACGTCCCAGACATCATTCTTCATTATGGACTCATATTATTCATGCATAGCATCCTTCCAGACTTGATGCTTTATGGATTCCTCAAAAGATCTAGGTTCAGATTGTACAATAGTACTCATGGTAGCAAGATACCCTTGGTATCTACACGGCTTCTTGCTTTCTTGGAATGTCCCCCTCGGGGCAGCATGTCCCTCGGCATCTTCGAGAGTGTCCCTGAGCCATGATGGTATCTTTCTTAGTGAAGGAGATGGATCTATTGGGTCCATTGGTCCTTCAACATCAGGCACTGTCTCATCCTGCGGTTCTTCTTGATTTCCAGGCCTTGCTTCATGATTTTCCTCAGATCTCGGAAGATCTACTACTTTCTTCAGGGAAGCATCTTCGTCAAAAGTGACATCATGGCATATTTCTACTTCCCTTTGACTAGGTACATAGACTCTATAGGCCTTAGAGGTTTCGTTGTAGCCCACAAACATTCATTTATTCCCAAAAGCATCCAGCTTACTTCTCTTTTCTTTTGGCACATGAAAATAAACAGGACATCCAAAAATTCTAAAATGTGAGACGTCAGGTTTCTTACCAGTGAAAACCTCTTCGGGAGTTTTGGAGTCCAGGGCGGAATGAGGGCATCGGTTTTGAATGTATACAGCAGTATTCGCAACTTGTCCCCACAGAAACTTCGGTAGACCCTGGTCACATAGCATGGCATGGGAAGCTTCCACAGTGGTCCTGTTCTTTCGTTCAACAACGCCATTCTGCTCAGGAGTATAGGTAGTAGTAGTCTCCCTCTTAATGCCAGCTTCTCTGTAAAAGTCCTTGAACTCATTTGAATCATATTCAGTGCCATTGTCGGTCCTCAAAATCTTGATCTTCTTCCTTGTCATACTTTCCACCAAGGCTTTGAAGGTACGGAACCACATAAAAGCCTCATCCTTATTCTTCAAGAAGTATATCCAGGTTTTGCGGGAGAAGTCATTAGTGAATGTCATATAGTAAGAACATCCTCCCAGGGATGTCATAGGTAGCATACCAGATAGATCAAAATGGACCAGTTGCAAAATATCAGATGTCTTTGTGACACTTGAGGGGAAAGGTCCCCTTGTATGCTTTCCTTCGGCACAACCCTTACATACACCTTCATGATTATTTCCAAAATCGGGCATCCCTGTCACCACCTTCCTTGCTTCGGAAAGGGCCTTGTAATGAAGGTGTCCAAACCTCCGGTGCCATAGTTCAGTTTGTCGGATAGTATCACATGTCATAGCTCCTAGTGGACTTCCTTCAACCTGGTAGAGTTTTCCAACTCTAAAACCAATCACGATAGCTTCCTTGAGATTCTTCTTCCACATGCGCACCTTTCCATCAGTGAATTCCACATTGAAGCCTTTGTCTTCGATGGCTGA
The DNA here is from genome assembly GCA_034641835.2 of Pinus albicaulis. NCBI lineage: Eukaryota > Viridiplantae > Streptophyta > Pinopsida > Pinales > Pinaceae > Pinus > Pinus albicaulis. The sequence continues at coordinate 1,682,935,984 of CM076581.1, read as the reverse complement.
TATAGACACAAGGTTCTTCTTCAATTTTGGTACATAGAGTACATCCTGAAAATGTAGGACTTGTCCTTGAGACAAGTGGAGGGCACAGTACCTGTCCCTTTCACGAGATATGTGGAATTATCTCCAAGGATAATTTCCAGATTAGTATCCTTCTCAACCATGTCAGAGAGTGCTTCCTTGAACCCAATGATGTGTCTTGAGGCACCACTATCTATCAGCCAGACATCCATAGTGTCGAGCGGGGATGCATCAGAGAGGGCATATACAAGAATGTATTCATTTTTTTAACAACAACATTTGACTCCTCATACCTGGAGTTTCTAGACCTTTTGAAAGGTTGATTGTTTCTGCCAGAGGGAGCCTTCCTCTTTCCTTTGGACCTGTTGTTTATTTGATTTCCATTCCTCCGGTTGTTGTTGTTGTCATCACTAGCAGGAGAATCCTTCTTGAAAGGACATTCTCTAGCATAGTGACCAAGCCTATGACAAGTGAAACACTTGCCCTTCTTTCCTTGGGCCCCTGCTATTCCTTTGTTCTTTGGACCACCAGAGTTTTTCTTTGTAGAATGAGTACCGTAGGCAGCATTTCTGTCATTTTCGTATTCCTTCATTCTTGTCTCTTCTTTCATGCATCTTGACAGTATCTCGTCAAAGTTAGGAATTGTATTATTATTGAGAATGGTAGTGTTGAATACTTTCCATTCATATGGGAGCCCTCCAAGTGCGGTGAGTACCATCTCACAATCGGCTATTGTCTCCCCAATAGCCATCAGATTGTTCCTGATCTCGGTCAATTTCATAAAGTATGTTTGGACATACTCATCCCTGCCTTTCTTTAGATTCTTCAATTGATTCTTGAAGAATAGCACTTGGTTTGCATTGTTTACTTTGAAAATTTGTATCAACTTATCATACATCTCTTTGGATGTGCCTAGCTCAGATACGTAGGCAACCAGACTTTTATGTATGGATTCCCTGATCATTAGCTTTGCTTTGATCTCCCCCTTCTTATACTTGGTTTTAGCAGCAACAGTAGCAGTGGATGGAGGTTCTTGTATCTTACCCAGTACATAGTCCATGAGATCATGGTATTCCAATTTGAGATCTAATATCATCTTCCAAGCATGGAAGTCATCTCTTCCAGTCAGCTTGTCATACTCCTTGAAGCCATAACTTGTGGAACTCATTTTTCTCAGTTGGTGATTGCTATAAGTTAGGGCTTGTCTTCACCTCAGCTCTGATACCATGTAAATTTTTGTAGATGTTATATGCTTGATGCAATTTTACTTTTATAACAGCAATCACATATATAGTTAAGTAAAATGATGATAGAACATACCAGTGGATCTATAGAAGACAAACCAGAAATAGGAGAATGTATTGGTGTGTTACAACGGTCAGCAGGATGCTTCAACCAGCAAAGTCTTCTTGGTCGGCCAACCCATAATGTGTCACAACAGTCCTCAAATCAGTCATCTAGTCAACTCAAAGTCAACCCCAGAAAAGTCAACGCAGTCCAGAAAAATTCAACGCAGGGTAGCAACAATAAAGTCAACGCAGCTCCAACTTTGGTCAACCTTTTAACCTCGATTTTTGTGCCAATGAGTATGGCCTTAAAAAATCGAACTCCACAAAATTTCAGCTCAAACGGACCATGCGTTGACCAAATTCAACGCTGGTCAAACTTGCCCAGAAACCTTAACTGTAGAAAATTTCGTCCAGAAACCCTAACTGCAGAAATTTCGTCCTTTTTCCCGCTGCAGCTAATTTGTCCTTTTCCCACGTGAGAACTGCTTCTTAGATGCTCGAATCCAATGAGAAGTGTGTGGATGAGATGAGTGAAAAGCTCTCCAATGTTGACTGTATTTATATCCATCATTGAGGTGTGTGACACATCTGTTGGGGGTGTAAAACCTTAAGGCTGACCTGCACTTAAATTTATTATAAATAATAAATTCAAAATAAATGTTCTGCTCATTAGATTAAAATCAATTTTATATCGATTTTACACCTCTCCGAAAGAGGAATCCAATACAAATATTGGAATCTTCATATGAGCATCACAAGATGGAGTTTGGACCTAGTTGTCCAAATTTAACAATGACCCTATACACCATGACACTAGTTACCCTGCTATGCCGACCAAGCTCCCTTCGGACATCCCCAAGTTTGAACGCCTTGCTGGAGAAGATCCTACAAATCATGTTCGATCTTTCCATATGTGGTGTTCGTCTAACTCCATTACCGATGACTCTTTTCATCTTCAGTTGTTCCAACGTACGCTTACAGGTGAAGCTTCTAAGTGGTATGTTGATTAGGCCTCATTCTCTCATACCACCTTTGCGACTCTTGCTCGGGCTTTTTTGTCTTATTTCCAGCTTCCCCTTCGTTATGACACTGGTACCAAACTTTTGAATTCTTTCCGTCAATCGTCTGCGACCTGCCTATCCGATCATGTCCAGGAATGGCGGAGAAGAAAGAGCCTATGTCGAGCCCTTATCTTTGAAGACCGTGTCTACATGGACTGGTTCCTTAGATCTCTCTTGCCTGCTATCGGCAAAGATGTCACATCGCATTTCCCTCAAACTGAAGAAGCCGCTCTCCAAATTGCGTTAAAATATGACTTGATCTACGCGCAGTCGGGTTATGTTTATACTGTTCTACCTGATCTTCCTAGACTCGGTGGTGCCAACGCACTGGGGGCATCTCATTCCGCCGACGGTATCATTGGAGCTCTCTCTCATCCATATTCTCAACATCCCATAGGCTATGGTTTTCCTCAGGGTGGGCTAGCACATCTTGCACTTTGCCCCCTCCCGGTAGCATGTATCCAGGATATGACATGCCTCCTCCTTTTTCCCAACCTCTTGTTTACCACAATGTTATCCAACCTCCTTATTATCCGTGTCCGCAGCCTGGTGCTCCAGCTCCTCCAGCGTTAGCACCTCTACCTCCCTTGCCTTCTCAATCCCCGCAATAGCAGCCACCGCCCCTCAGGGGCAAGTGTATGCACAGCAGGGCGCGACTAATCCTTCTCCTTCCAAAAAGAAGAGGAAAGGCACTCAAAATCAATCTGCTCCCAGTAATCCTGGACCTAATCCTCAAAATAATGCACCTAACACTACTAACCAGCAACAGGGCACTTAGCCCAAGTAGAACAGGCCTGTTCGCACGAACAAACCTTGTTCTTGTTGTGGTGTTTATGGTCATTACATGCATTATTGTTTTATTTTACCACATATGAAGCAGATGTGGGAGTCTCAAGCAACATTGTGAGGACAGCAAGCCTCCCCTTCCGTCCCTCCCAGTGTTGCGCCTATTCAGCCGACTATGTTTACTAATCCTTTCCCTCAGCAAGGATTTGTGGCTACCCAAAACATGAAGGTCAGGTGGACACTCAACCTCTTCCATCTGGTACCTCTGATTACCAGATTCTCATGATGAATTCTGACCAACCTATCACTGTAGACATCAATCTTCAGACTCGGTCTTGTCAGTACAACAAGCCTCCCACTACATATGTCCCCAAGCCACCTCCTTCGGTCTCTACAGAGCCTCTTTCGACACCTAATGGTCCCTTGCAGATCCCTCAGCCTAAGGCGGAGGTTCATACCAAGATCCCTAAGGGACCACTACGCCGAAATGCTACTTCTGGAAAAGCTACCCATTCGTATAGTATAGTAGATGATTTGGCGCAATCTCTTGCTGCCATTTCAACGCTGGAACTCCTCTAGTGCCCTTCACAACGAAAAGCTCTACTATCTGCCAAGGGCTTTATAGATCCTTTTGATGATTGATTGATTGTCTTCGATGTTGCCGGTCAAAACATCCTCCTCTCCCTGCTTTCGTCACCTTCCAAATCCCAGTCAAGATCCAAAACGCCAACGTTTCCCAGTGCATTATTGATGAGGGGACATCTACCTGTGTAATATCCGCTTCGGTTTCAAAGCAAATCGGATCACCTGAGTTGGTTCCTTCCACGATCATTCTCCGAGCGTGGGATGGCCACGCCTTCTAGCCTATTGTCTTATTTTGCAACTGTCCTATTACTCTTGCGGGCAAGATTGTTTGCGTTGACGTAGAAGTCATAGATGTCCCCTTAGATTACAACATTCTATTGGGTCGTAGCTACACCTATGCGATGTCTGCTGTCCCATCTGTAGTTCACCGCAAGAAGTCCTTCCCTCGTGATAGAAAGATAGTCACCATTGACCAGTTGACATATTACGAACCGAAGTCTCAGACCTCCCCTGAGTCCATCATCTCTTCGGTGGCCAGTAAGCAAACCGTCGATCCTTTGACCAGTGTCTCACCTAGAGTCTATAAATATTCCTCATTGCTTGGTACATTCCTTGGTCTTCCTCTTCCTGTCTCTGATCCAAGCTCATTAAATGTTTGCATGATGCAATCGTCTCGGGCTTCCCTCAAGAAGCCTGCTTCGGCTAGTTAGTAGCCTCGCCCTCCGAAACCTACTCCTAGCCCTTCGATTCAGCCTTCTGGACCTCCTCCTCCTGGCCCTTCAACCTACAGCTGGTATCCATGAGCCTCTCTACCCTTCTAGAATGGTTTCTCCAGGCGTTAACCATCTTGGAGTCATCTCGCCTTGCCTTTACCCCTCCGGTCAAATACCGTTCCTAGCTCCCCCTCCCAGGAGTGTACACGGTACCTGTCATGGCTACCCTCTCTCTTCCTAACCTGACCCTTGGGATTCCCGTCTGGTACCTTGATCCTCCAGCGGCTATCCCGCCTGGTCAACCCAAACCTTATCTTGCTTTGACCCTAGTTCAACCAGTCCCTATGACCTCTCTCGCTGCTACAGTGCCTCAGCCACCTCAACAAGAACCTCCTCCTATTGCGACAGCTTCGGGTAACGGGGGCAATGCCAGCAAGAAGGCAACCAAAGAAAAGACCACCCCGACAAACCTTGCCCCTTCCTGACTGCAAAAATGTACTATCCAGTGTGCTTTGTGTGATGTTGTCGGTCATGCCACCCATACTTGTCCAGAGTTGCCTCACCTCAAGTCCATGGTCAATGAGACGTTTCCAGAGTCTGATATCCCTGAGGTCTACGTCACTATGCCCGTTTCAGTCCCGAAACTCAAATCCTTGCACACAAATCACCCTTGTGCTTTGTGCGATTTCCATGGCCAGTACACTCACCTCTGCCCCTGCCTTGAAGAGTATCATTCCTCTTTGGAAGCGTTCCGCCAATTCAAGGCCAAGCATGACAAGTTAACCTCTCACTTGTTTGCAAGTTCTGCTTCGGTAGAACCAGAGGATCTGCCTGCTCCCATTGATGTTCCCCCTCCCGATGGCGAAATGACGGAGTCTTTGGCCACCATTTTCTACCTATCATCATCCATGAGACCCTCGGTGGAAGTCCCCTTGGAGACTTCCCCTGATGTTTCGCCTGACGTCCCTTCAGCGATCACCCTGGGCTCAACATCGGTAGATCCCTTATCTGCTTACTCTTCTTTCATCCCCCATGATGTTGTGCATGTGAGCCTTACTTCACATGATGACGAGTCAGGTAGCTCTACTGTGTCAGGTGGTCTCTCTTCCTCTAGTCATCCCATCTTCCATTCAGATGAAGACATTATGGAAGCCATGACCGACCCTGACTTTTCGTGGGATGATATGCACCATCGTGCGTACTTCCTCCCACAGCAGTCCCATGACCAATATGCTGTGGAAACTAAAGACTTCATTCCCGATGAAGTTGATTGGTTTAGAAATCCCATCCCTGCACCTGATGCTTTCGAAGAAGGAAATATGGCCAATATCTCTCCTACCATTAAAATTGACATTTCTGACAAACCAGGGGTAGAAGAAAATATCACCTTGTGCGCCCACTGCACCCTGGAAGAGGTTGAGGCTTACACCAAGCTATTCAAATAATTCCATGATGTTTTCGCTTGGTCCTATTCAGAAATTCCCGGACTTGATCCTGCGATTGTCGAACACCATATCGATACATGGCCCGATGCCAATCCTATCCGTCAAAAGTTGAGACCTATTAATCCTTCCAGACGAGAAGCTGTCAAAGCTGAAATTGATAAGCTCAAGTAGGCTAGTTTTATCTATCCCATTGAATACACCACTTGGGTGTCCAATCTGGTTCCCGTTCTCAAGAAACAAGGCACCATCCGTGTCTGCATTGACTTTTGCGATCTGAACAAAGCTTGTCCCAAAGACAACTTCCCCACACCATTTATTGACCAAATCATTGATGAGTGTGGGGGGCACGAGGTTCTATCCTTTATGGATGGTTTCTCCGGGTACAACCAAATTTTTATCCGTCGTGCTGATCAACTTAAGACCACATTCATTAGTCCGTGGGGAACCTTTGCCTATCGAGTCATGTCGTTCGGCCTTAAAAACACTGGAGCCACTTTTCAGCGGGTTATGTCTTACTGTTTCCATGACCTGGCTCATATTATCCTTGCTTATTTAGACGACCTCACTGCATGTTCTAAACATCGGGCGTAGCACCTCCACGATTTGTGTACCGTCTTTCTCCGATGTCGCAAGTATAATATCCGCCTCAACCTGCTGAAGTGTGTCTTTTGTGTGCCTGCCGGCCATCTTCTAGGATTCATTGTGTCTAAAGATGGTATCACGCTTGACCCATTGAAAGTTCAAGCCATCCTTGAGCTTCCTATCCCTCGTACTTTACGCTAGTTACAAAGCCTCCAAGGCAAAGCTAATTTCCTTCGCCGGTTCATACCTGACTATTCCACCACCGCGCATGAGTTCCTTAGACTCCTTCGCTCTAACATCCCTTTTGTGTGGGAGGCCTATGCCCAAGAGTCTTTTGATGCCCTGAAACATGCTCTCATGTCTTCTCCCTTGATCCATCCCCCTAACTTTGATAGGGATTTCATCCTGTACATCTCCGCTTCCACCTACTCGGTCACTGGAGTCCTTATTCAAGAAGATGACCATGGAATTGAGCATGTTATCTATTATGTCAGTAAGAACCTGGTAGGACCTCCTGTATCCTACTCACATAAAGAGAAATTAGCACTGGTTGTTGTGTTCTTGGTCCAGAAACTTCGTCATTACATCCTCATGCGTTCCACCAAGGTTGTGACTAATTCCAACCCTATGGCCTTCCTATTGAGTCGCCGAATTATCAATGGGAAGTACGCCCATTGGATCGTTATCCTCCAGGAATTTGATCTTGAATTTGTCACACTAAAAAGTAAGAAAGGTTTAGCTTTCGCTGAACTCATTTCCGAACTACCTATTGGTACACAGGATCCTCCAGTTAATGATAATTTCCCCGATGAACATTTGTTTTCCATTACCATCGATGATCCTTGGTATGGTGACATCCTTACTTATTTGTGAACCCAAAAGTTCACCCTCCATCTTGACCGTGATGGTCGACGACGTATCCGACACCAGGCCCCCCCGCTACCTTCTTATCGGTGACGACCTTTATCGTCGCGGTGTAGATTTTGTCCTTCGTCATTGTCTCACACACGCTGAAGCAGAGCAAGTCCTTAATGCATGTCATAGCAGCGCTTGTGGTGGCCACCTCTCCGGTCTGGCCACTGCCCAGAAAATCATGCGCGTTGGGTACTTTTGGCCTTCTCTCTTCGATGATTGCATTGAAGCAATCAAACACTGTTCCAATTGCCAGTATTTTTTCCCTAAGGCACGAGCCCCTCCAACTCCCCTCCATCTTGTCATCTTAGCTGGTCCTTTTTGTAAGTGGGCCATAAATTTTATGGAGTGTCGACCGTTGTCTGCTGGTAACCACAAGTATATCATCATGGCGGTTGACTATTTCACCAAATGGGCTGAGGCCATGCCAACGTTTAACAACACGACAACTATAGAAGCCCTCTTTTTCTTTAACCATGTGATCGCTCGATTCGGGGTTTCGAAACAATTGGTCTCTAACCATGGTCTACATTTTGAAGATGAGATATGGCGTGAGCTATCCTCACTGTTGGGTTTTGAGCACCAATACTCCTCCTCCTATTACCCTGAAGGTAATGGCCAAGTCGAAGCAGTCAATAAAATCCTTAAAACCATGCTTCAACGGATGGTGGATAAGCACAAAACCAACTGGCACCTTATGCTCTTCCCTGCTTTGTGGGCCTATAGAAATTTTGTTAAAAGCGCCACCGAGTTTACTCCTTTCCACCTTGTTTTTAGAGAGGAGACAGTCTTACCGATTGAGTGTGAAATCCCTTCCATTCATTCTAGCCGTCGAATTTCTCCTTGACACCCGACCTTTAGAACAACGACTTATCATGCTTGAGCGTGCTTCTGAAGACCGTCGTGTTGCATTGCAAACCATTGAAGCGGCTAAGAAATGCACCAAAGCTCAGTATGACCGAAAAGTCCACCCTTGTAATTTTCATGAAGGTGATCTTGTTCTGGTGTATGACCAGGCCCATGATGTCCTCGGTCATGGAAAGTTTGACTCATTATGGCTAGGACCTTACATCATCAATAAAGATTTAGGTAGGGGGCATATCTCTTAGAGGATTTCGAAGGCCATCCCCTTCCCAATCCTCGCAATGCACTCTATCTTAAGAAATATTACCCTTAGCATTTCCTTCCGGAAATGCATGTTTTATTTCTTTTAGGTAGCCAGCCCACGTTTTTGTGATTTGATACTTCACCAGGACACATTTCGTCCAAGAAGGGTCACTTCACCACTCCTCAAAATCAAATTTCTTTACTTGCAACACTTGTACTTGGGGCACCACTTTTCCTTCATACTTGTCCATGCTCGTGTTGATTTTCGTCGTGAGTAACCATCATGTACTCATGCTTTTATGGTTCCCATTGGACCTTTTCTATGTGGCATCATCATCGAGTCACCCTTGTTTAGAGCATCCGATTTGAGTCGTCATCACATTCATGGAGTCTATCCTGAGTCCCTTTGTATCTCGCTATAGTCCTTCATCCTTCATTGCTTGGTTCCTCTCTCGTGTCGCACATTATGGCCTTCAGTCCCACTGTCCCCTATCCCTCATGATATTATGTCAGTCGCTGCCAAGTCATCATGCCCTTTATGCTCTAACAAGGGAAGTCGTCCATCCACTACTAAATATCCCCCATTTCATCATCATCCCTGGTGTCAGTCTGTCAGTCGCTCTACTATTTTCTCTCGTGCCTTAGGTGAGGATCCCTTATTGCCTCACCTATGGCAGACCTCCTTCTGTTGACATCAGATCATTCATTCCAGAAGACAGGACTAGAGGGCGGTGTACTTTGGTTCCAGCTTCCACTTTTGTTCAGTGCCTCGGATCAGGCAAAGGGATTCATCATTGCCCTTTGACTTGATTGTTTCTCAGCTCCAGCTCCTTTAAGCATGATCGAGATCTGTATACTTGATGGTTCAGTGATGCAGCAGATGATACCGATGATTCCTGGGTGTGTGTGAGATGTTTCAGCCCTCATGAGGGGGTGGTCCTATAGGTAGCCCCCCACAGGCTCGGATGACCTTTTCATTACAGCCTTTGGTGCAGCTCCATATATTTGATGTTGTCGGCCTCAGCTGTTTGTAGCGCCTTTTTTTTTGCATGTATCAGTCAGATTTTCAGAGCCCCTTCCTGTTTACAGGGGCATTTGGGTTGTATTTGTATCTCATGTACTCAGATATTATTGTATAAGTCCTTGCTATTATCCCAGGCACAGTATGTATGTGGGATTCATTATCATGTTTTTACCTGGCTCATGTTTATGTCAACATGTACTATATTGTTCAGTCCGTTGTTTACTGGACGCATTATTCTTTGTACTTTGTCTTGGCGGGCATAGGTATGCCTCCCCCGCCGCCTATAGCACAGGTACTCACTCATAAAAGAGACTTGTCACACCTGTAAGTATCGCCTCCTTAGAGTCTAGTCCTTTAGCGCTTTGGTTTACCTTATATTTCTCTCTTTTTGACTTCCCCTTCGGTGTCTAGTGATTGAGTTCTTACAACATACTTCGGTCATACGATTAGCTTCTAATACTCGCACGCCGGGGGAAAATTTGTTACACCATTTTTTGGGCATCTAACCTATTACTATTAGATGGACCTAAGTACACCAGGTAAGACCAATTTTACCCTAAGTAAAATTGCTTTCACTATGAAACATAACTTAGTAACTCACCTTTATTAAGTTGTTTATGGTCTAAACAGGAAACTCCATGAGGAAATATTAAACAAATCCACACTTGTTTGATTTTCCTCAAGGAATAATTAGTTAAACAACAATTTAATTAATATTCTTGGTCATATTTAACCCAAAACAGGAAAATTAATTAGATAAATTATTATTTATCTTACCATTTTCTAGGAATAATTATTTAAATCTTATTTAAATAATATTCCTTGTTAAATTTGACTAAATCACTCATAAATAGTTAAATAAATCATTATTTATTTAATTATTACTCAACCACATCCTTAAAATAATAAATAAACCATTTATTTATTTATTATTTATAAATAAAGGGATTTGACCCAAGTCAAATTCTTTTTCCCTCCAACAAATATAATAAAGTATTCCATAAAAGTTGGATCTTGATTTGGTTAATAATATTTTAATTATGCACCAATATGTAGACTAACTCAATATTTTGTTATAATAGAAGGGGTTTTCCATTCATTCACCACCTTTTGTTGCCTAAAGATCACTCTGGATCTATACTTTTGGTCTGACTTTGATCCACCATCATTGTCATATTTTTCTATCTTTTACTTGTGAGCTCCCTTTGAGTTCCATTTTTGTCTGGGTTTTCTACACCATCAAGAGAGAGGAATTTTAGATCTGAAGCGCTGAAGACTTACAAGAACCCATCTCATTGAGGAGAACTGGTAACATCCTTCTATGTTTTCCTCCCAGGTGCCCTTAATATAAAATTCATTCAACATATTTTTGTCTTGTCTATTGGATGCATGGAGTAAATCTCGTTTTTATTTACTGCTTAATGTATTTTGATGCATAGATCTATATTTTTTCAGCATTTATCTTGATCACCTAATTGTAGATCTGAAGATATTGGCAACCATTTTTGCTGTTAGGGCTGTTTTTTATGCACAACTAAAGTGGTATTTTTTCGTACACTTGAAATTAAGATTCATACTAACAACCCGGACTCATGAGATCATGTTTGACTTTGAGTGTGAAGGCTTGATTCTGCGGATGATCCAATGCTTCTTCAACATTAGGAGACATCATTCTGACATAGTCATAGCACACATGTAGTCCATCCTTTCGTCATGTATGGGAGTCCGTGAGGCCATTTGCTGGGAGTTGCAAACTATGTTGCTGAGCATTTGGAGGAGTGAGCAGTTGGTCTCACCTGCTGCTTATGAACTTGCCCAAGGGTTGGTTGAGCAGACCATTGAGCTTTTCAAGAGATAATTGAACAGGGAGGAACTATTCCAATTTGGTGGATCATGCAACAGAAATGAACTGAGGAGGAAGTGACTTTGCTTCATTTGCAAAGGACCATGGGGGCCTGATCACTCATGTTTGAGTGATGCAGATGATGTAGCGGAGGCAGGACAGGAGGGAATTCTTTCTGTATGCCAGGGTGAGGACTCTTCTTCAGATGATTCCATGGGATCAGTTGAAGACACTTCTGGGGATCGAGAGTAGTCATGCAGAGATGATGACAGTACACTGGAGCTGTGTTCTAGTGTGCAGGGTGAGTAGTCAGGGGACTCTACGGGAGATACTATGGGTGATGAGTCACTTGTGATGATTCAACCAGAGCAGCATATGATGGAGCCTGAGTCAGCAAAGGAGGATACTATGCACATCAGGCATGATATTCCTTTGGGGGAGAGCTAGATGGACACCCACATTGAGTTTATGATGGATATGCAGCTAACATTGGGGTCAGCCATTGAGGTGGAGCAGCTAGATGCACAGACATCGAGTACAGTGACAACAGTTGCAGATTCATATCCTCTGGTGGTGTTGGAGGTTGATGGGATGGTTCTGCAGGGGTCTAGTAGACAGCAGGAGCATGACATTCCTGATCAAGAGTGGGAGGAGTTGTTGGAGATGGTGGAGCATCCATCTGTGGGCCGACACATTGATGAGGTGCAGATAGGTGCATATGCAGTCAGCAGAGCTGCGGTACCCTCAGGGAGTAGCACTCTCCAGGAGTACATAGATGGGGCTTGCAGCATATCTTGCCCACTTTGGCCTATTATAGGGCGAGGGGTTTTCTTCTACATGCAGCGTTTGTTGGCAGATGGGACAAAGCAACGTGAGTTGATTATGAGCTGGTGATAGTTCTATGGGCATATTCTATATACAGTTGATACTACATTAGATTCTTCTTCCAGGATAGATTGGAGGGAGATCATGAGTTGGTACACTCTTGATGGTACGATTTTATTCGTAGGGAGCACAATAGAGTAGGGGCCCTTAGACATAGTAGATGTTACAGATTCCAGCTGGCAGTGGGGCACAGGTCGTCGTTTCTTCAGCACTCCATCCCGATTTCAGGAGAGCAGGATCAGAGTGGGATTGAGTCAGGGCTTGGATTGGATAGAGGTGATGAGTTGGTACGCAGTTGGTGGGGAAAATTATATAGTTAGAGGTACAAAACAGCAGGAGCCAGGGAGCCTTGATGCTCGTTGGTGGTCTTCACCTCTTAGAGCATCAGTTATAGTCAGAGGCAATGCACAATCCGAGCCGTGGGACTTGGGTGATGATTGAACATCGTGGCATGGGGATCCGGGAGGATTCTTTAATGACAGGTACAGTGAGAGATCAGTTTGAGATCCCGGCATTGAGGGGTCTATTCCGGGTGGCTAGACACAAGCACATAGTAGCACCAGGAGGTTTGTATGGGATCCAGGCATTAGGTATCAGTTGCAGTGGGCCAACAGGGTGGCCCACATATTTGGATTGCTTAAGGGCAAGCAATCTTGGGGTGGAAGGTCTGTAATATTCCCTTTTTTGGTGTCACCTATGACAGGGCTAGGATGGACTTCCAGAGTTAGAAGCAGACCAGTCACATGTATAGGTTGGTGTCATCAGCGGGCCCAGGGGCTTTTAGAGGAGTTTCTATGCGGTTGGGTGGCATTCGCTTGATATATTCCATCATCCAAGAAGTTTGACTTTTGTTCCAGTGCATTTCGATAACTTTCAGAAATTTGAGTTATTTCTAGTCTTGACTCAGCTGATTACGCTCAAGGTGGCATTCCGGGAGGAATACATGATGGAACACCTTAGTGTAATAGATCATTGGAACCGGGACGAGGATACCTACATGGTGGGATGGTTAGACATGGGTTTCAGTGACCGGAGGAGGCGTGGTAGCTAATTTACCCTTTTCTGCATTAAAAAGGGAATATTTTAATAAGAGGGAAAAGTGCTCCATGAATAAAATAATAATAAAATAATGCTCTAGAAGGCTCCAAGAGATCTATAAAAGAAAGGGAGGAGACCATTGAGGGACATCTTTGGATCATATCATTTTATTTTATGAGAGGTTTGAGACGTGGTTCTCTACTTCAGTCGTAGCCCCATGACGGAAACCCTCGGGTGATTTGTGAGTGTTGGGCGAAAACCCAACTCTCCTTGAGGAGGCTTCATTCAGAAGTTTCGCAGAGCTTCAGGGATATTGGAGTGAGGATCATTCATATCTTCAATAGGTGCTTTAGTAGATTCAGTAGTTGCTATTTCCGGAGGGAGAGTGCAGCAGTTCAGTTTTGGAGGCCATCGCCGTGTAGCAGCGCAACAGATTATATTGTTGGTCAGTTTTCCATCTCAACTCTTTTTGGGTCAGATCTACATGTAAACCCCATTATTATTTATAATAAAAGCTGAGATTCTTCCTGTTCTATGTGGTATTGGATTGTAGTATTTTATGTGTTTTATTTTACATGGAAATCTTCTGTTAAATGCATGTTGATTTTACGACATAATTTCGGGTTTAAGTAAATTCATGCAAATTTAGTAAAATATCCCATTTGGGGATATTACACATTCTCCTCAGGAGCCTGAACTCCTGACTGTCTGTCTGCTGTCCTCCTGCCTGAACCTGAACCTATAGATGCTGAAGTACTGTGTGAACTGTCCATTAGTGGACTCCCTAGTGAACTGCTCTGCATGCTGCTCGAAGCACCACCCCTCTGACTTTGCGAGCCACTGCTCACTGATGGACCTGGCACCGTAATCAATGTACCTCCTAATCCTTCTGATCCCTGCCCACTGGATCCATGTGTCTGACTCAGCTGCTCTTGAGGGTCTGGCCGATCCAGATACTCTAATTCTCGTGACCTCTTGAAGGCCCTGTCCTCCTCGAACTTCATATCCTCCCTGACAACAACTCTCCTCCGTGCAAGAACATAGATCCAAAAAAATTTCGAGGTCTCACTGTAGCCCACAAAGATACCCTTCTTTGTGGTGGGCTCTAGCTTGGTCCTCTGCTCCTTGGGTACGTAGGAGTATGCAATACACCCAAAGATACGAAGATGACCAACATCAGGCTTCTTCCCAGAAAAAGCCTCCTCCGGAGTCACATGCCCCAAAGAAAAATGCAGACTCCTGTTCCGCAAATATACAGTAGTGTTGCAGGCCTCTGCCCACAAAAAAAATAGTAACCCCTGATCATGTAGCATGGCTTTTGCAACCCCTCCGATGGATCTATTCTTCCTCTCCGCAACCCCGTTCTGCTGGGGGTTGTAAGGAACTGTGAACTCCCTCCTAATGCCTGCCTTCGCACAATAATCAACAAACTCACCAAGGGTGTACTCCCCTCCATTTTCCGACCTCAGGGACTTGATCTTCTGACCTGTCTGAGTCTCCACAAGAGCTCTGAACTCTTGAAACCGCTTGAAGACCTCACTCTTGGTATTCAAGAAATAAATCCAGGTCCTCCTAGAGTGATCATCAATGAATAAAACATAATAATCATATCCACTCAAGGAAACATGAGACATCCGACCTCTCACATTGGAATCAATCAAATCAAGTATCCCAGTTGATCTGCTGTCACTGTTGGGAAAAGGGGATTTGGCAAACTTTCCCATAGCACATCCTCTGCGTGTATCAATGTGATCAGTACTGAAATTTTGCACACCTATAATGATCTTCCGCAATGTCCTCAAGGCCCCATGATACATGTGCCCCATCTTGCGGTGCCAAATCTCGCACAGCTCTAAGCTGCTAGCTCTGCTGTCGGTACTACTGCTCAATGCCAAAAGGGGATAAAATGAAAACTTGTACACCTTTGCATGGCATACACCAATCACTTTAGCTGAATCAGCTGGAGTGCCCCTGGGATATATAAGCACTTGTCCTTTACTGAACAATATCTCATATCCTCTATCCTCCAATGCTGAGACGGATATGAGGTTCTTCCTCATCCCTAGCACATATAGAACCTCTGACACCTTCAAGGGAGGTTTGGGTTCCCTATCAAATGTTAATGTCCCCACACCGACTGCTCTAACAAAGCTGTCATCTCCGAGTACTACCTCTATATCAGTGCCACTCTCTGAAAGCTCTGAGAAGTACTCATGGACTCCTGTCATATGACATGAAGCCCCACTATCAACATACCAGATACCTGAAGATGCTCCGCTAGTGGAGGGAAATGCATACTCCCTCTCAACCTCCATGCCAGGTGATCCTACACTAGTGAACTCATAAGCAATGAACCCAAACTCTCGGTCAAAGCTATACGAAAAGTCCTCTCTCTCTGCTGATGTTACCATTGTATTTTTCTTCCCTTTCTTTTTCTTCTCTAGACACACAACTACATAGTGTCCCATCCTCTGATAATTCCAACACTTGACCTTGGAATAGTCCTTCTGCGTGTTCACTTGATTACCTTTACCTTTGCCTTTGCCCCCACCACTACTTGTGGAAGCTTGCTTCTTTCCCTTGCCTTTCTTGCCTCCTGCTAACAGTGCTACATCCTCATCCTGCTCAACAGGTTTGGCTGCCCCAAGCTGGCTCTTTCTGATTTCAGTCTGTATGCAATCATCCCAAAACCTCTCCCAAGTGGGAAGGGTCTCACGTGCACAAACCCCATCAGCAAAGCTCAGCCATGCACTGGGAAGGCCATTCACTGCAATCCGCACCAACTCAGTGGGTGGAATGACCTCTCCAACTGTTGCCAACTCATCTCTCACATTAGTGATTTTTGTGAGATATCCAGTAGCACTATCAGTCTTAGACATCTTAATGGTCTTCAGCTTCTCTCTTAGGACCATTTTCATGTTCTCATTGGTACTCTGGTAGAGTTTGGTCAAGGATGTCCACATCTCATGAGAAAATTTCTTTCCTCTCACATGAGGAACGACATGGTCTTTAATACCATCCAGAATCAGTCTCTTGCCCTTGTTATTCTTCTTATTAAAGTTTTCCAGCTGAACAAGGTCAGCAGGCATATTAACAGGGCACTGTTGGGTATGCACCATTATACCTTAGACTTCTGCCTTCTCAAAGATGCTATGCATTCTTTCCTTCCATACACTGTAGTTACTATGCCCATCCAACCTATCCTCCACCCTCAAGTCCAAAGACATGCTTGCTGTCCTAATAAATTGAAAAAGACACTATTGTAGTAAAGGTACTATTTTCTGTGTGAAAAATCAACTTGTTGTAATTTTTCTTCTTGTTGTCCCAAACTGCACTTTTCAGCAAAATAGCTCTGATACCATGTAAAAATTTCTGTTCCCAACCCCGGTTTTCAGTTTCTCCTTATTTCACCCATAAAGTTAAATGCCCATTCCCATAGCCATACAGTCAACAAGATGGAAAAATAAATATTTTCTGAAAACACAAATTCTGGAAATTTCATAGTGCTGAAATGCAGAAATAAAACTCGGAAAAATAAATCCGCTACACACAGAAAATAGACACGTTGATTTTTGGTCAACTTGACCCTAGAAAAACCCCCTACTACTCTTGGGGAAAACCAGTTCGAAAGCTCTTCTTATTTCTGATAAATAGCTTTTACAGTGAGCAGGAAAACACAGTAAAAATTACAGCAACCTCATAAATGTACTTATCTCGAAAACCATGCAAAACTCCACCTCGATTTTCGTGCCAACTCAAAACAGAAATTTACAGAAAAATATGTAGCATTAAATGTTGTACGGACAACATGGAAAACTGTGCTGTACGGCTATACAACCTCCTCGAAAACAATGTTGTACGACCTGCTGAAAGCTGTTGTACGACTGCCTCGAAATCTGTGCTGTACGGATGCCTTGAAACTGCTGTACGACCTCGATTTTTGTGTTGTTTCTCTACTATACGGAAATTAGAAAACAATCCCTCAAATTGTTTATTTCCTCCTTGGGAAACGTGCCAATATAGCAACAATAAATGTTGTTCTCCTCTCGATTTTCATGCCCTCTTGCCTTGAAAATCGTGCTCTGTCCTTCTGTACAGATTTGCTGAATCTCCTTGTTGCTGTCCACTTCCTCTCACTGCTCAGAAATATCCTTTGCTTTCTCTCCTCCTCCTCTCAATCTTCTCATGAAAGAATGAATGATCTTTTCTCTCTTTTTCCTCTTTTAACCTAACCCTTAGTGATTTTTGGGGAATCCCTAAATCCAATGGCTGAGATAGCTTTAGATCTAGGGCTAAGATAAAATGCTCATTTAAATCTCACTTTCTATTTTTGTAATTCACCCCACTTTAATAAAGACCCTCTTAGTCATTTATTTCCAAAGTCACTTTTCACTTTCTAATTTCACATTGACTTTATTAAAGACACTTTAAAATTAGACTTAGTAACTTTATCACTTAAAGTCACTTTTAAATTAGATTTGACTTTGTAACTTTATAAAGTCACTTTAGGAGAAAAATCAAATTCTTTTGGACACTTTTTCCTAGACCAAAGATCAAAGCCTTAGGGAACCACCTGTCTTTCGTAACCAAATTTCAATAGAATCAGATGGTATTTTGTATTGATGTGCTTCGTTCAATCATGGAGCTTTGGGTTCTTGGCTAACTTTATTGCAGAAATGTTTTCAATCAAAAGAGGTATTGAATGCATTTGTTTCTCCTGCAAATCTTCAAAAAATTTACTGAGCCACACAATTTCCTTTATTGCTTCAGCCATTGCCACATATTCTGCCTCAGTTGTGGAATCTGTTGGAACTAATTGTTTGCGTGACCTCCAAGAGACAACTCCTGATCCAAGACTCATAACATAAACTGAAGCAGATACTCCATTTCTTTATCTCCATTGAAATCTGAATCAGAGTATCCAATCAAGATGAAGTCACCCACCTATGTATATTTGAGTCCAAAGTCTTGAGTTCCCTTCAAGTACTTTAGAACTCTTTTTGCAGCGGACCAATGACCCTGACAAGGCTTTTGCATAAACCTAGAGAGTATTCCAACAACAAATGAAATTTCCGGTCTAGTAGTAGTCATTTAGTTGAGACTTCCTACGAGTTGCCTGTCAAATTCTTTTCCTTTAGTGGATGAGAGGTTTAAGTTCTATGCCATTGGAGTAGTCAAAGGATTGCACTCAACCATGCCAAACCTGTGCAATAGATCTCCAATGTACTTCTTCTAAGAGAGGAATATAAACTTTGGATGTAGGGTTACTTCAATACCAAGATAGTAGTGAACATAGCCCAAATATGTGAGTTCAAAACCTTTCCTCAGTTCTTTCTTTATGGATGCAATGCTGTTCTCATTGTTCCCTGTCATCAAAAGGTCATCTACATGCACCACAAGATATACAATTGTTTTTCAAACCTTCTTGACAAACAAAGTTGTATCATCAAGATCATAATGTTTGAAATTGTGTTTCAGAAGATACTCAGTCAATTTCTCGTACTAGGCTCACGATGCTTGCTTGAGGCCATACAAGGATTTCACAAGTTTGCATACTTCGTGTCCCTAACCCTTCACAACAAAGCCTTCTGATTGGGACATAAAAACATTCTCTTTCAGATCTCCATTCAAGAAAGAAATTTTTACATCCATTTGATGGACTTTCTAACTGTTTTGAGCTACCAAGGAAAATAGTGTCTGGATGGTATCCCATTTTGTTGTGGGGGCAAAGTTCTCCTCATAATGGACCCCTTACTTCTTTGCATAACTTTTTGCGACAAGCCTGGTTTTGTGCTTTTCAAGTGATCCATCTGCTTTATACTTGTTCTTGAAGACCCACTTGTAGCCTATTGGTTTGGTTCCCAATGGAGGATCAACCAGATTCCAGGTGCCATTCTTTATCAAAACATCATATTATTTCTGCGTCGTTTCTTTCCATTCATCATGAGAAGCGAATTTTTTGAAGGAAGTTGGTTCGAAATATGAAGACAAATTCAGTTCACAATCATAAGAAACATCCATATCAACAGGTGAATCAAGGTCGTCTACATCACCTCCATTTCGTCTGGTTGAGCTTCTTGTTCCCGTCTTTCCAACCTCACCAGGACAAACACTTTCAAGCGTCTTTGTCAACCATTTTGGAGGACCTTTCTGAGATGGCCTAGGTTGCTCAGTTGACTGAGATGGGGCTTAATCAAGATTTAGTCTCCCAATTCTGTTAATCACATCACTCAAAGTGTCATCGGTGGCTGGAGCTTCATGTGGGGGAGAGAGTGCTTCAAAAGAAGATTCCACAAATTGATCTAGTATAGGGATCCCCCTTCAAGATGTGGAATCTCATTATTGTAAAATTTCAGTCCCCACTCCGGTTATCAGTTTTCCTTATCACTCTATGCATTTAGTTTTAAATCCAAGCATGATAAAAATACTAAAATCTGGAAATGACAATAATTTCTGAAAACACAAATTTGGAGATTTCACCACTACTGGAAAATGCAGAAATAAAACACAACAAAAATATAACAGCGACACAGAAAATGACAGTAATTTTTGGTCAATGTGACCTTGGAAAAACCTCCTACAACCCTTGGGGAAACTAGTTTGAGAGCTCTTCTTTATTTCTGAAAATGATTTTACAGAGAAACTAAAATACACAGTAAAAATTCCAACAACCACAAATTACAACTTATCTCGATTTTCGTGCTTGAACTCTGCCTCGCAAAATGTGCTAATAGAAAAACAGAAATAATAGCAATAAATTATAGCATTAATTGCTGTACATTTTCCTCAAAAATCATGCCCAGAATAGGATATATGGACTGTACGGAAAAGTACAACAGTCCTTGATTTTCGTGCCTAGAAGCTGCCTTGAAAACCATGCTATTAGCCTCCGTATTTTCTTGAAATCTATGCTGTAATTACAATAGTCCTCCTCGGTTTTCATGCATAGAATCTGCCTCGAAATCCGTACTCAATGCTGCTAGCCCTCTTCATCGATTTTTGTGCCTTTCCTCCTTGAAAAACGTGCCTGAACTCTGTTGTACGGATTTTTCCTTGGGATGCATGCCAATAAATGCTGTTGTATGGATTTGCTAAAATGTCTCCTTACTGCTCTGCTTCACTTCCTCCCTGCTCAAAAATTTTCTCCTTGCTCTCTCCTCTTTCTCTCAAAATGCTCATGAAAGACTGAATTGATCTTTTCTTCTTCTTCTCTCCTTTAACCCGAAATGACCTTTTGGGTCACCCTAAGATCCAATGGCTGAAATTCATTTAGATCTAGGGATGAGAATAAATGTGCATTTAATTCTCACTTTCTATCCTTTAACTCACCCACTTAGCTCACCCACTTAAATAAAGACCCACTTAGCCTTTTATTTCCATAGTCACTTTTTCACTTTCTAATTTTTCATTGACTTTAATAAAGTCACTTTAAAATTAGAATGTTACTTTATCACTTATAAAGTCACTTTTAAATTAGTTTGACTTTACCACTTATAAAGTCACTTTAGGGAAAAGAAGTACAAATAAAGTGGACACTTTTCCCTAGGCCAAAAATCAAAGCCTTAGGGAACCACTTGTCCTCTGGTACCCAAATTTTAACACTCCCTCTTACCTAGGAAAGTGTTCCTCACCACTCCCATCTTGTCTCTGAAGCTTGACAACTCCCTTTTGGACATGAAGTGATACTTGATCCCGATTGCTTTGATCTGTCATGAAAAACTAGATTCTCCGTGAGTTTTATGCAACTCTGATTATCGTAGTAACTCATTGAAGGTCTCAATGCCTGACCAAATAGACCAAACAACATCTTGCGAAGTCATATGGCCTCACAACTAGTCAAACTCACAGCCATATACTCCGCCTCAGCTGAGCTCAATGCAACTGACTGCTGTTTCCGACTGAACCACGACATAACTGCCGAACCCAACCCAAAACAACACCCTGAAGTACTCTTCCTATCTGAAGAACAACCTGCCCAATCTGAATCAGTGTATCCTACCAGTCTCACTCCATAACCCTGTCTATAATTTAGACCATAATCCATAGTACCCTGCAAGTAATGAAGAATGTGTTTTGCAGCCACCCAGTGCATTCTCCCGGGCTCACACATGAATTGACTCATCGTGTTAACTGCAAAACATATATCTGGTCGAGTGTTGACCAAATGCATCAATGAACCAATCAGTTGTCTGTATAGAGTAGGATCCACCAACTCGGAATCAGAAGCATGAAGCTTCTTCCAGTTAGTGATCATAGGTGTAGACATGTGTTTGCAGTCCTCCATGTGAAATCTGCTAAGAATATCCATAATGTACTTCCCCTGTCCCAGGAAGAAATGCCCCTCCTCCTGGCACACCTCCAATCCTAGAAAATAATGCATCAAGCCGATATCCTTTATCTCAAACTCTGAAGCAAGATCTCTCTTGCAGTCCTCAATGAGTCTCTCTGCCCCAGTGATGACCAAGTCATCATCATACAACACTAGAATGAGAGGCTCCTCACCTACCACAATGAAGTATAGGTTCGGATCAACGTCACTCTTTGTGAAACCCAACTGCTGTAAGTATGTATCAATCCTCGAGTACCAAGCTCTAGGAGCTTTCTTTAGGCCATAGAGTGCCTTTTTCAATCTGCATACATGGGACTCCTTCCCATGCACCTCAAAACCCTGCTGCTGCTCAATATAAACTTCCTCCTGAATGAAGGCATTCAAAAAGGCTGTCTCCACATCCATCTCGTGGATCTTCCAACCCATCTCTGCTGCAATCTATATAATGGAGCGAATAGATGTAAACCGAGCCATGAGAGCGAAGGTCTCCTCATAGTCAATTCCCTCTACCTGTGAGAACCCTCTCGCCACAAACCGAGCCTTGAACTTCTCTATGCTGCCATATACACCATGCTTTATGTTGTAGAGCCATCTGGAAGTAACAACTGATTTACCTTCAGGCATAGGCACTACCTCCCAAACATCGTTCTTCATAATAGAAGAATACTCCTCCATCATGGCCTCTCTCCAGACATGCTGGCTGGATGGCTCCTCATAACTAGAAGGCTCAGAGTCAACAATGCTTGTTACCAATGCCATGTAACTACATAACCGCTCAGGTGGTTTACTCTCTCTAACCTGTCTCTTTGGCCCAGCAACTGATGTGGTCTCGCGTAAGGTGTCTATAAGCCACTTGGGCTTCCTCTTCCCTGAGCCTACTTCTCCCATCGGAGTGAAAGAATCCTCATCATCATCAAAACCCTAAACTCCTGAAGGCCTGCCAACTGACCTCATAACTAAACCTGTGCCTGTAGAAGTTGAAGTACCATGCGAACTGTCCATTAGTGGACTACCCTGTGAACTACTCTGCAGACTACCACCCACCTGACTCTGAGAGCCACTGGTCACTCATGGACCTAACACAGTAATCGATGTACCTCCTGATCCCTGACCTCCTGCATCCTGTGCACTGGATCCATGTGACTGACTCAACTGCTCTTGAGGGTCTGGTGATTCTAGATAATGCAACTCCCATGACCTCTTGAAAGCCCTCTCCTCCTCGAATTTTACATCCCGCCTGACAACCACTTTCCTCTTTGCAGGAATGTAAATCTGGTAAGCTTTCAAGGTCTCACTATAACCCACAAAGATGCCCTTGTCTGCTTGGTTCTCTTCTCCTTGGGGAGATAGGAATATGTAAGGCACCCAAAGATACGAAAGTGCCCAACATTAGGCTTCTTCCCAGAAAAATCCTCCTCAGGAGTCACATTCCCCAAGGAACGATGTGGACTCCTGTTCAGCAAGTAAACAACAGTGTTGTAGGCTTCTGCCCACAAAAATAAAGGTAACCCCTGATCATGAAGCATGGATTAGGCAACCCCTACAATGGATCTATTCTTCCTCTCTACTACCCCATTCTGCTGGGGGTTGTAAGGAACTGTGAACTCCCTCCTAATGCCTGCCTCAACACAAAAATCCACAAACTCACCAAGAGTATACTTACCTCCATTGTCCGACCTGAGGACCTTGATCTTCCTACCTGTCTGTGTCTCCACAAGAGCTTTGAACTCTTGAAACCACTTGAAGACTTCACTCTTGGTCTTCAAGAAATAAATCCAGGTCTTCCTAGAGTGGTCATCAATGAATAAAACATAACACTCATAGCCACTAAAGGATACATGAGACATTCAACCACTCACATTGGAATGAATCAAGTCAAGGATCCCTGTTGCTCTGCTGTTGCTGCTGGGAAAAGGGGATTTGGCAAACTTCCTCATAACACATACTCTGTGTGAAAAATCCTAAATTTGGATTCCTACTGCAACAAATCTGAATTAATTCTCCTATTATTTTCATAATTATTTCATTACAGTGAAATATTGAAGTAATTACTGAAGCAGTCCACACAAATAATGTTGCGGAATAAATCTAAGTGCTGAAACAAACTGAACAAAATACGATGAAAAACATCCACATTTGACACAATTATTTTTGGACTAAGTCCCCGGAAAAACCCAGCTTGGGAAAACCAGTGCAGAAAATTTGAGGGTTTTGTATTATTACACTGCAGAATCTTGAGTACAACTAGGGTGCCAATATCCGGCTCACCCTTCAGAGAAAATCTTGGCAACATAAGAAATGTGAGATCTACCTAACTCTGCAAGTCCCCGACTGATATGAACAACGCTGGTGAAGCCCCTCTCTGCCTCTGCGTGATGCCCACGCTGCTATTGCGTAAGCCTACATGGGCAGGCTAAAGAACTACGTCACCTCTCTGCAAATGATCAAGTTGTTCTGGAAACTGAGTTTTGGCCCTCCTGGCTCAAAAACCCTAGCTTCCAACTATCTCCAGACTGAATCTAGAAGGCACTGCGTCACTTCTGCGTGATTCCCTTCAGGAACTGTGTCACCTCTCTAGATGTCTGCGCTGCCTCTACTGCGTCACTGCTGCTTCTCTCTCTGAAATGTACTCTTGGACCTCTTGACTAGTTACTGCATCTTCCCCTCTCTGGAACTGATCACTGAATCAAAATCTCTTAGGAAACCCTGCCCTAGTGATTCGATCTTGATAAAAAAGCTGTGTCTCTCTCATAAACTCGAAAATGGAAAATGCTCAATGTGTTTTCCATAGGCCCCTCACCCTCCATATAATATTTCGTTGACCCTTCAAAAACCAATATTAAAACATAATCAGGGGCTAAGATTAACTGGGAGATGATCCATGAATTTATCTAGAAGATTCACACTTAGTTTAATTAATACCCTTTAATTAATCAGTTTCCCTAAGTTTAGACTTAGTAAAACATTAAAAACAATTAATTAATTTAATTAAACCATCTCTAAGTGGAATTTTCCAAAATCCTTTCTGGGTATTATGAAATACATGTGTCTTAGCCTGTATACAAAATTACAAGGCTAGAGCACATCCTATGCTACCATGAATCAACACTCCCTCTTAGCGAGGAAAGTGCTCTAGCAATACAACTCATTGTGCTGCTCTGACTTCTGTAACATCTGCTGTTGTGCTATTGATGCTGCTCACCAACACTGCACACATGTTGCATCTGTACTGCTGCTGACTCTGCTTGCTGCTGAAAACTGCTACCGTACTGCAACTCCCTCTGAATTCTTCAACCATGCTGTTGCACTGCGCTGCACCACTGTGCACTACGCTGCTGCTGCTACTCAACTACTGCTGCTGTTGCACTGCTGCTAATTGCAACAGAAAAACATCCGAAATTGGACAAGTAAAACTGCATCTAGGACAATAAGACTGTTTGCTGCTAACTTCTGCACTAGCTATCTGAATATGCTGCTCTGCATTGCGTGAGCACTGCATTGCACTACGCTGCACCATTGTGCACTACGCTGTTGCTGTTCCTCCCTCTCTGTGCTGATCAGGCTCTGGTACTGCTAGCCACTGCATTGTCTCTTCATCTTCTGCTGCAACTGTCCATCTTGCTATTGTCTTAAGATTGCTGTAGCTCGCATGTGATCCAAGAGTTCAGAAATACTCAAGGATCCTGCCACATGTAGATTCTGGATCTACAACTCTAGGTCAACCCACTTCCATCCTTTTGGAATATGAGCTAACATAGCGCAATCAACTTCTGCCTCAATCTTGGTAGCTCCGACTTGAGGATCTTGCTTCTCCTCCTTGTCCTTTTTCTTAAGAGGACATTGTGTGGCTTAATGTCCCATTTCTCCACACCTGAAGCACTTGATTTTGGACATATCTTTCTTCTTCTGCACATATCTTTCTTCTTCTGCCTCTGTTGCCCCTTTGATGCAAGGGCTGTGTTTTCTTCCTCCTTGACATTCAAACTGCTGTTGCCATCCTCAATATGGATTTTGAGGAGATCTATCCTCAGCTCTTCTTGCTGCAAGGCTGCCCACATCGCTTCCCATCCTGGAAGCTTTTATCTGCCTAGAATGCTCTGGACAAAGACCTGATAGTCTTCTGAAACAAAGTTCAGAGTGAGCCTTACCATCTTTGAGTCTTTGGGTGATAATTTCACTGCTGACAGTTCCTGAATTCGAGACAGGAAGGATTCAAAACGCTCTCCCTTCTTCATCTTGGTATTACACATCTTCTTTTCTAGATACATATTCCGCTGCTTGGAAGATCCTTGATATAGCTTTTCTAGCCTTACACACATTTCTCTAGCAGTGTTCTTTGCTTCTATGTGGGGTATGATGTAATCCTTTACGCCATCTAGGATCAATCGTTTGGCTCTTGCCATGTTCTTCTTGAAGGCTCTCAGATGTGCTGCATCCAGCGGCTCTGCAATTGTGTTGTCAATGAGGGCCTCTAGATCATGCTCATCAAGGAGAAAATGAATCCTTGACTTCCTAATGACATAGTTGGAGGCACCCTCCAACCTATCTTGGTCACACAAACCATTGCTAGCCATCTCCTCAACTGTCGACTTCTCCCTCTAACC
Organism: Pinus albicaulis; assembly: GCA_034641835.2. NCBI lineage: Eukaryota > Viridiplantae > Streptophyta > Pinopsida > Pinales > Pinaceae > Pinus > Pinus albicaulis. Next base: position 1,682,909,763 of record CM076581.1, on the reverse strand, counting down.
CTTTGCTCAGCTAGACTTACACAAACCTTGAGGAGTAAGTCAATGCTTTTGCTGCTGAACGTGAAAAAATTGAGTCTCTTTGAGTAAGAGAACTCTCTGAGGTCAAGAAATCCCCAACTCTGTTTTTCAGAAATTTTCTGACGCTCATGCACTAGCACTCATTGCTGTGCAACTATTTCATCCTTCAGCTATGCTGGTCTACTATGCTACCTCTTCTGCAACTGAAAAAGCTTACTCCTCTGTCAACTCTCTCAGAGGGAGTTTTCTCTGTGATGGATTTCCCTCTTGCCTTGGACTGCGTAATTACTGGGGTAGTCTGCTACTGTTTACACAGTTCCCAATCTTTTCAGCGTTGATTTGCTGGTTCACTCTTGTTTTTCCTGTACTTCAACTTGAAGAAGCTTTGTTACCATGTGAAAAATCCTAAATCTGGATTCCTACTACAACAGATCTGAATTACTTCTATTATTTTTCATAATTATTTCATTACAGTGAAATATCGAAGTAATTACTGAAGCAGTCTACACAAATAATGATGCGGAATAAATCTAAGTGCTGAAACAAACTGAACAAAATACAATGAAAAAATCCACATTTGACAAAGTTATTTTTGGACTAAGTCCCCGAAAAAATCCAACTCGGGAAAACCGGTGCAGCAGATCTGAGGGTTTTGTATTATTAAGCAGCATAATCTTGAGTACAACTAGGGTGCCAATATTCGGCTCACCCTTCAGAGAAAATCTCGGCAATAGAAGAAATGTGAGATCTACCTCACTCTGCAAGTCCCCGAATGATCTGAACAGTGCTGGTGAAGCCCCTCTCTGCCTCTGCATGATGCCTACGTTGCTACTGCATAAGCCTGTGTGGGCAGGCTGTAGAACTGCGTCATATCTCCTCTGTAAATGATCAAGTTGATCTAGAAATTGAGTTTTGGCTCTCCTGGCTCAGAAACCCCAACTTCCAACTATCTTCAGACTGAATCTAGAAGGCACTGCGTCACTTCTGCGTGATTCCCTTTAGGAACTGCGTCACCTCTCCAGATGATTGTGCCGCCTCTACTTCGTCTCTGCTACCTCTCTCTCTGAAATGTACTCCGGGTCCTCCTGACTAGTTACTACATCGGCCCCTCTCTGGAACTGGTCATTGAATCAAAATCACTTAGAAAACCCTGCCCTAGTGATTCGATCTTGATCAAAAAGCTGTGTCTCTCTCACAAGCTCGAAATGCCAAATGCTCAATGTGTTTTCCATAGGCCCCTCACCCTCCTTATAATCTTTCATTGACCCTTCAACGACCAAGATTAAAACATAATCAAGGGCTAAGATTAACTGGGAGATGATCTATGTCTTTATCTAGAAGATTCACACTTAGTTTAATTAATACCCTTTAATTAATAAGTTTCCCTAAGTTTAGACTTAGGAAAACATTAGAAAACGATTAATTAATTTAATTAAACCATATCTAAGTGGAATTTTCCAAAATCCTTTCTGGGTATTATGGAATACATGTGTCTTAGCCTGTATACAAAATTACAAGGCAAGAGCACATCCAATGCTACCATAAATCAACACTCTCCATACATCAAGGTGATCAGAATTGAAATCTGGCACAAATGGTGATCTCTCGCAATGTCCTCAAGGCCCCATGATACATGTGACCCATCCTGCGATGCCAAATCTCACACAACTTTGAACTGCTAGATCTGATGTTGGTCTTGTCTCTGGTACTGCTACTCAATGCCATCAGGGGTTGGAATGTGAACTTGTACACCTTGGCATGGCGCACACCAATCACTCTAGCTGAAGCAACTAGAGTATATAAGCACCTGCCCTCTCTTGAGCAACACCTCATACCCTCTGTCCTCAAGTGCTGAGATATATATTGGGTTCTTCTTCATTCTAGGCACATATAGAACAATTGACACTTTCAAGGGAGGTTTGGGTTCCCTATCAAATGTAAATGTTCCCACACCAATTGCTCTAACAATGCTGTCATCACCAAGTACTACCTCCATATTAGTATCACTCTTTGAAAGCTCTGATAATTACTCTCTCACTCCTGTCATATGACGAGAAGCGCCACTGTCAACATACCAAATACTAGAAGATGCTATGCTAGTAGATGAGAGTGCACACTCTGTCTGAACCTGTATGGCAAGTGATACTGCGCTGGAGGCCTCACAAGCTATGAACCCAAACTCCCAATCAAAGCTCTCTGAGAAGCCCTCTATCTCTGTAGAAGCTGCCATGGTTTTTTCTTTCCCTTTCTTGTTCTTCTTCTCTAGACACACAACAACATAGTGTCCCATCTTTTGACAATTCCAACATTTGATTTTGGAATAGTCATTCTCTTTGTTCTGCTGCTTACCTTTGCCTCCACTGGTGGAAGCTTGCTTCTTTGCTTTGCCCTTCTTGCCTCTTGCGAACAAGAAGAGGTTCCTTGCAGCTTCAAAAGTCGTTCTTCTTCTATCCCAGTCATGACAAGTGAGTGATCTGATGCTTTTTTGATCTCAACCTTGCCATCAAATATATGAATGGAGTGTCCTTGCTGGCAGTTGTGGACCAAAGACAACAAGTTTCTCCTCAACTCTGGGAGGTATAGAACATCATGTAGAAGAAAGTCTGGAAGACCAGGGAGTTTGAGCCTGATAGTGCGAAGCCCTGATGGCTTGAGTTTTGGATTGTTTGCAAGGTAGATTGCTCCATCAACATTGTCAGTGAATTCTTCAAAGAAATCTCTTCTGAAAGTCATGTGGCAAGTTGCTCCTGAATCAAGCAACCAAGTATCTTTCCATGAAGCAAGTGAAGCATTGAATAAGTCTTCAATTACTCCAATGTTGCAATGTTCCACAATATAATGAGCAAACTCAGGGGCTTTTCCTTTCCCTTTACCAAGTTTTTTACTCTTTTCTTCATTTCTTCCTGCTCGATTCTAACCCAAGGCAACTTACATGTGGAACCATCATGTCCATCTCTATTCAATCATATGCAATGAAGATCAGACCTTTCTCCTTGGAAATGTTTGCCCCCCTTGCCTCTAAAATTCTTCCTTACTCTTCTTCTTCAGCCACCTCTTCCTTTGGAAGAATCTTGTGCATGATTCTTCTCTTTTTGTGCAAGGCACACAACTTCTTCAGAAGATTGAGGAGTTGTTTTCTTCCCAAAAGCATTCTCTCTTTCAACAATTTTTTTCTCAAGGGAGTCGAAGGAAATCTGTTGAAATTTGGTTACCGGAGGATAGGTGGTTCTCTAAGGCTTTGATATTTGGCCTAGGGAAAAGTGTCCAAAAGAATTTAATTTTTCTCCTAAAGTGACTTTATAAAGTTATAAAGTAAAATCTAATTTAAAAGTGACTTTAAGTGAAAAAGTTACCAAAGTCTAATTTTAAAGTGACTTTAATAAAATTAATGTAAAATTAGAAAGGAAAAGTGACTTTAAAAATAAATGACTAAGTGGGTCTTTATTAAAGTGGGGTGAATTAAAAAATAGAAAGTGAGATTTAAAAGAGCATTTAATCTCAACCCTAGATCTAAAGCTATTTTAGCCATTGGATTTGGGGATAACCCAAAAGTCACTTAGATTTCTATTAAAGGAGGAAAATGAGAGAAAAGGTCATTCATTCATTAATTATTTCATGAGTAGATTGAGAGAAGGAGAAGGAAAAAACTAAAGAGAATTTTCTGAGCAGTGAGAAGGAGGAGGGTAGCAGCACTAACTTTCAGCAAATCCGTACAGCAGGGCTGAGCACGAAGTTCGAGGCAAGTGGGCATGAATTTCGAGGAGAGAAAACTGTAGATTTCGAGGGAGGTCGTACAACCAATCCGACATTGTTTTCGAGGCTATTCGTACAGTTTTGAAGGCTGTAATTTTTGCTGTAATTTTTCTGTTTTGTGGGCACGGAAACCAAGGTGGATTTTGGCATGGTTTTCGAGATAAGTTATGTTTCGAAGTTGTTGTAATTTTTTTTTTTGTGTAAATTTCTATATCACTGTAAAAGCAATATTCAGAAAATAAAGAGAAGCTTTCGAACTGGTTTTCCCCAAGAGTTGTAGGGGGTTTTTCTAGGGTCATGTTGATCAAAAATCACTATGTTAAAATGTTTTGTGTGGTTGTTTTAGTCTGCTGATTTTTATTTCTGCAATTTCCAGCACTGTGAAAATTTTCCAGAATTTGTGTTTTCAGAAAATATTTATTTTCCAGCTTGTTGAATGTAAGGCTATGGGAAAGTGCATTTAACTATTTGGAGAAATAAGGTGAAATTGAAAACCGGGGTGGGAAAATAGAAATTTCTACAAAATCTCCTTAAGTTTGCCACTTGCTTGTAATGACTCAAGATAATGTGAATAGGTAGGATATAGTGTCTTGACATAAGCTATGAGAGAGATATCTATTTCTGTAGTGCCATTGACTAACAATGATATGAATTTTAACATTATTTAGCCCTAAGACCCGCACTTTATTCTTTGAGGACCTCAGGTTTAGGATCCGGACACATGACTCTATTATTAGTGGATGTGATGGTTATGTATGTCTTTATTGATACTATGATGATGATAGCATTTATGGATATGCATGTTCTTTATTGATATGATTGTAGCATTAATGGATATGCAGGTTCTCTATTGATATCATGATGATCATAGATTTTATGGATAGATATGTTTTCTATTGATATTACGATGATAATGCCTTTGATGGATATGTTAATTTACCATTTATGTTATGAGTATGATAAACATGATGGATGTGTCCCATATGTAGCTACTTACAATAGTTTTGATTCAAAATAAAAAATGATGTGAATGACTGGGTCATGATGATGTTTCTATTATGATAATGACTAACACTGAGAACTTTGTTACTGATGATTATTGAGTACGACAGGAAACCACCAAAGGCACTTGCATATGATGAGTGGATAACATCTAGTTTGATAGAAATTAATATTTGGTCTTTGAAATTCTAAGTTCAATTTGAAACTTGTTATATATATTACATATACTCTGATGATATGTCAGTGGTTGTAGGAACATGTTAGTTGCTTTGCCGAATGACTCACATATGGGTGATGGGGTTGTACAATTGGATGGAACAACATGGGAGGGTTGGAACAGTGTTTCTGATCTCACCTGCTAGCACTCCCGCCGCGACTTAGGCTGGAAAGGTCGAAATACCTTTGCCTTGAAGATCACGAGGTTGTGGGGGCAGGTCCCAAATTTGGTTCGCTCACGAGGATTTTCTGGGGGGCGCGCATCGAGGCAGATTCCTTGATCCCCAACACTATTAGTCTCACTATAGCAGACAACTTACGAGATAATAGGAGTCTTTGTCGTTGCACATATAATTTCCCCTCATAACCACTGGATACTTGAAGGGCAAGTGGTGTGGCACCCTTGGGATTTCAAGAGAAATTCTTGAAGGGCACGACCGACTTGGCACCGTTGGCATCAAAAATAAATTCTTAGGCATGGCACACTTGGAACTTCGAATGGAAGTTCTTGAAGGGCATGACCAACTTGACACCCTCAACATTATTAAAGAAACTAATAAATATAATCAATATATGAAAATCCAACTATTCATATCAAGTGATATAGGATGTTAGAACCAAAGGAATTAAATCAAGATTAAAACTTAGGGTAAGGGAGGAATAGGAAGAGATAAAATATTTTACCATGATAACTCTACCTTTTCCATGATTAAACCAAAATATTAAGTGGATAATGTATATAAGTAACTTAAGTAGGCAAAAAGGGGGAAAGAGGGACATAGAGTTAAGTATAAAGATTTATTAAAAACTTCATTAAGAAAAGAGGGTGGTGAATTAAATTAAGATTAATAAATTAAAATTTGAGAAATTTAGAGAACTTCCATGTGGCAAGAGCCAACATAAGAATATTCATCTAAAAGGAAAATTGAGGTAGTTAGGGGACCAAATCTGAGACTTATCAATTAACTTTAATAATAAACACAAATTAAGGAGTAGAAAAAGGGGAATCAAGAGATAACTAGGAGAAGAAATAGGAAGTCGTGTTGGGTTGAGGGAAATACTATTTTAAATGAATAATTAAGTAAATTATTTTTGGAGAGTTTTGATGAGAGGGTGACACATGGGTGGGTGAATAATCAAATTTTGGGGTAATAAAAAAATAATTATTTATGCATGAAATTCCAAGTGTTACTTATGAAACCTTCTATAAAAGAAAGGGAAATGGAAGGGAAAAGGAATTTTTTGTTTACCCTATTGTTGGATGGAGGAGATTATGTCATTTTGAGTGGTTACGAGCTATATTTGAGTTTGGTGAGGTAGAGTATTATAGAGAGGGGACTCTTGAGCCAGGAGGGGCTCACCTCTATCAGCTAGCACATTCCTTCATTGTACAACCCCATTGCAGCTTGGGGGTCCGCGGGGAAGGAGAGTACCCAAGGAGTAGGCTGGGAGGTCAACCGGTGGGTCATTACATTCGGATTAAGCATGACAAAATTCAGGCTTGGACGTAGACGACAATGAAGGAGCTCAAGTAGCGGCAAGTCAAGTTTGGTTCTCGTTTAAGGGTGAACGGTACATGTGTTAGTATATTGTTTTTAATTATGATGATTTAATTGTGCCTATAATCAAGTTAAATATATGTATGTGTTATGAGGTTAAATTTATGGACTTGATATACGGGATTTAAATTTACTGAGTTTCAAACTTGTATGATTATGGTTTCATTTCCTAGTTACTGTGTTAAAAAAAAATAAAAACAAACAAATAAATAAATGAATGAATAAATAAATTTTAAGCCTAGCGCTCATCTAGTAAAATATAGGGTTGGTCCCTACACTTGGTATCAGAGCCAGGTTCAACCTCTAGGACCTATAGGCCCATAAAGTATTAAGGTTTTCCTTGTATTATTTTTGTGAGCCATGAGTTTTGTAGTCTTTGTGGACTTAGAAACCATCGGTTAGATGATATTCAACCCAAGCTGCTCAATATGACAAGTGAGATGCTTCATAAGGCATATATTTATATTGAAGCACTAATTGAAATATGTGTAAGCCAGAATAGCATTCGTATCACACACCACATGGTCCCATGTGAGTCCAGTAGCCACAATCTGAAAACTCAAGGGATTAGAGAGGTTATAAACCCATGTTCTATGAACACGACAAATAACTAGAATGTTCATAACCTCATATAACAAATGTAACATTATAATTATGTTGAAACGTGCTATGTTCATTACAAAAAAAAAATCAACCCTTGAACCATGCTTTCAAGGAGTAATCAAATCAATGACAAAACATGTAAAATATAGCATGATGTTAACGTAAAATGCACAATGACAATATAAATGTATCTTAAAATTCTTAATCTATTGTATGAAGACTTGGAATGCCTGGTGTATGATCACTCCATCATCACATAATGATTAAACTAATCTAATATTTCTGTCACTATTATGTAATTAACAAAGTAATTAATTTCCCTGGTTAGGAAGAGATTTTTAAAGGAAATTAAAAATTCATATCAATTCCCAACCGGTCATGGTGAAGCAAATGAATACAAAAGCTAAAAAAAAGATGCTGCAAAATGGAGGGAGTTCATCCTTTCATGGTTGGTGGACGGACCGAATCTGTGGAGGTACTGTCCATTTTTGGTTTATCCGCCCTCAGTTCTCTCTGTATCCAAGACCTTTAACGATAAGTCCTGCTTATCCTGTCAGTACTGAATTCACTTCCAGAGCCCCAAAAATCTCTCCCAAGTTTTTCAAATTTCTTAAAATAATTAACAGGCAGAGAACGAGATTTTTGCAATTTTGCAACTAACATGCCCAACGTCCTCTGTATGTTTTCATCCTTTATTGTGATTGAAATTTCACTCGGGCTTGATTCAAAGCAGAGAATTGTAGTTGGCTCACAAACTAGTGAATTGAACTCTCCACGAGATCAATAATTGACCTCACTTTCACATTGCTTCCAATCGTATCATACCACCACTAGATTAAGTCCACAGCTAAAATCAAACTAATCTCGCATTAGTAGGAGTAGACGTTGGCGTTCAATCATGTGTTTTGCGCATTCAAGCACTATAACAGTTTTCCGAACTACTAAAACCAGAATACCGCATATTCTCCGCTTCTCATCAACATCTCTCGGCGATTCATTGGGCTCTGATCTCCAGACTTATAAAACCCTCCGCAATCTTCTCCTCCACTCAGAGTTTCTCTGTTGCAAAGAGGCTTGATTCACTCTTCCCGCTCCCAACCTATAAAATAACGCCCATAATACCATGGGCGCAAAATCTGGAATTGTTTTGACAGAGGCTTCCATGAGATATGCGAGATGCTGCATTGTCTTCTTAATGACAACGGCTAAAGCCTCCGATTCATCAGTTTATGTTCCTGATTTCAATCTTGGACTCCATATATCTTGGCGTATCTAATACGTAACTTCAATCACAAGCTCCATGTCTCCCGGCGTGACAATACAAAACTTCGAGCATAGTGGACAGGGCTTGTGCAAGACCATAACTGATAGCGATGCCTGCCCCAGTAAAAGAGGCTCGAATTCATCAGAAACCATCACGAGATAAAGAGACTGCTCATCCTCTACATCATATAGGAAAGAGCAAAACACATATTTCATTTGATTGCTTGAAAATGTTCCAGTGACAAAGGAATCGTACTGAGTAGCAGTCAAATGCATTTATTGATATTCAACACTGACATGAAACACGTAATATATTTGTACATAAACTCGTTGTTTTTATGTTACAATTCAGAAACATGCAAAGTTTTTCTCCTACGCATAATTTGTTTCTGTAGGTAAAAATATAATACTACACAACATCATATTTACATAGTTGTGATGTGATGCAACAAAAATATAGAGGATCTCACGATTTCATATTTTTTTTATTCTCTTAATTCATCTGATTGTAAAAGAAAATGTATTTGTGATGTTCTAAGATTGGTTTGGTTAGTAAGCAAAACAAATTGTTTCACATCCGAGTGGGACATCCATACCAAACTATACAGTGACAAGAAGATATGCATCATAGCGTGATGACAATGATCAAATATCAAGGTTATAGATATGTATTTCTGTGGAATATAGGTCGGTGACCAACAAGGTGTAAAAATGAATCATTATAAAGTACTGAACATGTGAGATTGAGGCTGTCAATATAATTTTCCTAGAATAAAAAAAGAATCTTTGCATAAAAGGATAGGAAACATCAAATTTGGCATTACTGAACCAAAAAAAGCACAAATAGATTAAAGGCATACCAAGGAGGATGAATCCGAACTAAGTTTCCAACCTCTATCTCAAGGTTTCCAATTGTCCGTGCACTGAAAATGGTTGTTAAAAGATTACTTGCTTTATTCTCCATGGTTGAGGAAGGTTTCTATTTGCAGGTGTTTCGTTTCTTTTTGAATAGTAGGAAAACAAATTAGTTGTGAAATTAATGACTTAAAATCCGTGAATGTAAGGTATAATATCACTTAAAGTAAATGATTGATTGGTGCTCTGCAAAGGGTAGATTTTCAGGCCTGTGAAATACTTCTGAATCTTCGATCATTAATCTGTTTACTTACGTGAAAGAAAACTTAGCTCTTAACCAATTAAAAGTAATTTCAGATCCTATTTTTATATATTTATATTAATGAAAATATAATAGTGATATCTTTTATGTCGGTGAATAAAATGATGTATACAATAAGGAAATAAAAAGTTAATTACAAATTTATAAAATTTTTATTATAGGCTTGATAGACTAGTTTTACTTTGGTGGATGTTAAATTATCATTTTATTTCATAATGGTGTTAGGAATTTTACAACTCCATATGGGTGAGATAGTCCAATATGAGTGAGACTTAGTAGTGGAGAGTGTGATCAATAAAACACTAATTTCCTATTGCTTTATTATATTGAACATTAAACTTTGAATCCAACTAAAAATATCTTTATCCAATCTTTAATAATCAAAAGGCATTTTTAAATTCTGTTCAAATTTTACTTTGTCATATTTAATTCACGTGATTTGAATTTTAGTTCATTATATTTAACATGCTTATGAAATTAAGTTTATGCCAAGCACAAATGAATTGTAATTTGTGATGAATTTCAATTTTGGATCAAAGTGGATATATATATTTATATTTAATTTGAGTGATAATATTAAACTTTATAATATCCATGTGTTACCCAATGTGTTGTATATTAAAGTAATAGTTTTTGCAGTTTAAAATTTTAAATTTATTTAATATGTGTTTTAAATTAATAGTTTTATAGTTTAAAAGGTTAAATTTATCTATGTTGTGTATTAAAGTGATAGTTTTTCATATAATGTAGTATTTCAAAATTTTAAATTTATGCTGTGAATAAAAGTAATATTTTTATGCTGTGTAGCCTAAAATTTTAAATGTAATTATGTTAAAAGATAATTTCTAAATTATCTAAATGATGGACATTTATCTATATATATATATATATATATATATTTCATGTTTGCACATAAAACAAATATTCAAGGAAAGTCGTGTTTAATTTTGGCAGAATTGCAGGATTCATTGGTGAACCATGGTTAGAAGAAGTACAAGAAGGAGTGGGGCAACTAGAGAGCGCAACGTGGCGCCACCACAACAAACAACTCCTACCACCCCACCCAATGATGAGAAAAACATCTCAACACAAGAACAAATACCAGCAGGAGAAGTGTTAAACTTAATGAAATCATTCCAGCACATGTCTGAGGCATTAATAAACCATCTGGAACAAGATCATGGAGGACCAGTCATACAAAATGAAGCACCCCAAAACACTACAAGAAATGATGTACGTCGAGATTTGGAAAAGGTAAAATTTCTAGAGTTTTGGGGGTCCACAGATGGTCAGTCTGTAGAGGCATGGTTAGAAAACATGGCTATGTGCTTTACCCTGAGAGAGTATACCTCAAACATGAAGGCCAAGATGGGTATATTCCAGCTAAAGGGAAACACATTACTTTGGTGGAAGACCTTATTACCCCAATTGGGGATGGATATCTCAGCAGTAAATTGAGAATTGTTTGAAGAAAAGTTTAGAGAACGCTACCTATCAGAGGAATTTCTTGAGAGGCAATTAAAATGAATTCAATGCATTAAAGCAAGGGAGTTGCTCAGTACCGGAGTATGAAGCTCGTTTCATATTACTCCGTTATGCCCCTCACTTAAACACAGAAAGACTCAAGGTGAACAAATTTGTGTATGGATTAAATGGTAACATTCTGGCTAAGGTTAGGATCTTAACGCCTCGCACCTTGCACGAGGCAGTTCAACGAGCAATTATCGCAGAGGAGGAGATCATGAATAGTGGACCTAATAAGACAAACAGGCCCGCAGGATCAGGAGTAACCAGTGGAAATAGTACGGAACGTAGAAATTTTCAAAGGGGTCCTATGCTCAATCATCAAAAGTGGTCTACCGGAACACCATATAGGCATCCAACTCAGCAGCTGCATAGGGTACCTCAGCAAGCTCGTCAACAACAACATCATCGTCTTATGCGACAACACCAAGTCACACCACCTCAGCATCGATCCCAACAGTCTGGCTCTTTCCAATAGAGTTCCAGGCCAACTCCCAGTTCAGTCAATAATAGAAGCCAAGCTCCTAAGAGGGGGTGTTGGACTTGTGGAGGTGCTCACTACAAGAGGGATTGCCCTCAAAAGACAGGTAATACCAACTCAACTCAAAAAGCAGCTACGGTGGGGGACCTAGGGAAGGCTCATCGCATCCATGCAGCAGTGAAAAATCATCAGGTCGAACACCAGTCCACTGTGTTGGAAACCACAGGTAATATTGATGGTATGAGTTTTGTCATTTTAATAGATCCAGGAGCTACTGATTCTTTTATTTCTTTAAATGCATTATCAAGGATTAAACATAAACCAATTGCCCAACATGATTTTATACATGTATAAATGGCATGTGGTATGAAAAGAAATGTAGGAAAGATGGTAAGGGATTGTGAGGTGGACCTGGGTGTATGTAAAACCAAGGTATCCTTGTATTCTACGATATTAGGAGTCTATGACGTAGTTATAGGAATGGATTGGTTGGAGCGACATGAGGAACTCCTAGATTGCAAATACAAGGTACTATATTTCACAGATGATGATGGACAAAGAAGATCATTGAGGGGAAAGAACAGAGGGGTATCCCTAAGGTTCATCTCCTCCATGCAACTAATGAAATATAGACGAAAGGGGTGTCAAATGTACATGGTGTTGGCTCTAAATGATAAGGGTGATTCTGAAAACTTTGATAAACATCCAATTCTTGTTGAATTCAAGGATGTATTTCCTGAAGAATTACCTGGCCTACCCCCAAAAAGGGAAATTGATTTCACCATCGACCTTAAACCAGGCACTGAGCCTATTGCAAAGACACCTTATCGTATGCCCGCTCCAGAACTAAAGGAATTGCAAATACAATCAAAGGAATTGTTGGACTTGGGGTTCATACGACCCAGCATATCTCCGTGGGGAGCTCCCGTGATTTTCGTTAAGAAGAAGGATGGGTCTTGGCGACTGTGCATTGACTATCGTCAGTTGAACAAGGTGAAAATAAAGAATCAATATCCTTTACCCAGGATAGATGACTTGTTTGATCAAATGAAGGGGGAAACTGTGTTTTCAAAAATAGATTTGAAGTCAGGATATCATCAATTAAGAATCAAGGAAGAAGATATTCCGAAGACAGCCTTTAAGACAAGATTTGGGCATTATGAATTTGTAGTTTTACCCTTCGGATTGACAAATGCCCAAGGTGCTTTCATGATTTTGATGAATGGGATATTCCAGGATTACTTAGACAAGTTTGTACAAGTATTTATCGATGAAATTTTGATCTACTCAAAGACCCTAGAAGATCATGACGAACATTTGAGGATAGTTCTTCAATGTCTTAGAGAAAACCAATTGTATGGAAAACTATCAAAGTGTTCCTTTTACCAATCAAAGATTCATTATCTTGGGCACATTATCTCTGGGGATGGCATCACGGTAGACCCGACAAAGATAGAGGCCATCATGGAATGACCAGAACCAACCAATGTTCATGAAATACGAAGTTTCATGGGCATGGCAGGGTATTATCGTAGATTTGTCGAGGGGTTTTTGAGGGTAGCAAGCCCCATTACCGAGCTCCAAATAAAGAACAAGAAATTCATTTGGACTGAAAAATGTGAAGAGGCATTCCAAAGGTTGAAAGTATTGTTAACAACGGCACCAATTTTGAAAGTGCCAGATATGGAATAAGAATTTTTGGTTTGCACTGATGCCTCCAAGCAAGGGTTGGGTTGTGTATTGATGCAGGAAGGAAGAGTAATAGCATATGCATCAAGAAAACTTAGAACCCACGAAGAGAACTATGCAACCCATGATCTAGAAATGGCAGCAATTGTTTATGCACTAAAGATTTGGAGACACTACCTTCTAGGAAGGAAGTTTGAACTTAGAACTGACCATTGTGGGCTACAACACATATTCACTCAGGACCACTTAAATGCAAGGCAAAGAAGATGGTCTGAGCTGATTAGTGAATATGATTTTGATATTACTTACATAAAAGGAACAGTAAATAGGGTGGTTGATGCTTTAAGTAGGAGGCCTCGAATATTTTCAGTGATTCCCTTAAAGAAAAACTTAAGGGAGAAGTTGCTTGACTTGCAATTTAAGGACACCTGGTACAAGGAGGTTAGCAAGAGTTTGAGGGAGGACGAAATGAGAATCCCAAAATATGAATAATACTCCCTTGACGGTGATGGAATTCTACGATTCCAGGGAAGGATATATGTGCCACCAAATGAATATATACGCCAATTGATATTGAATGAAGCACATCGTGCAGTATACATGGCACACCTTGGTGTTAAGAAGATGAATGCGGACCTAAAACCATTTTTCTTTTGGAAAGGAATGAAGAAGGACATTGTAACTTTGTAGCAAGATGCTTAGAGTGTCAGCGAGTAAAAGCTAAACACAGACATCCAGCAGGGTTATTGCAACCCCATGAGATACTAGAATCTAAATGGGAAGTTATATCAATGGACCTCATTGTGGGACTACCAATGACCTCTAGACGACATGATTCCATATTTGTAGTGGTGGACACATTGACCAAGAGTGCCCATTTTATACCAGTTAAGACTACATATAAGGAACTAGAGATAGCAAGAGTTTTTATTGATGAGATTGTAAGATTACATGGAGTTCCTAGGAAGATCATATCAGATAGGGGAGCAATGTTTACAGGAAGGTTTTGGACCAGTTTCCAAGAAGCCTTGGGAACCCAATTGAACTTCAGCACTGCATACCACCCTGAGATAGATGGTCAGACAAAGAGGACTAATCAAATCCTCAAAGACATGCTAGGAATGTATGTGATGGACCAACAAAAGAAATGGGAGGAATTTTTACATTTGGTGGAATTTGCTTACAATAACAGTTATCAAAGCTCCATCAAGATGGCACCATTTGAGTTCTTGTATGGAAGACCATGCAGAACACCTCTTAGTTGGGACCGACTAGAGGACCGAGTATTAATAGGACAAGAAGTGGTGCAAGAGATGGAAGAACAAATGACTATGATTAAAGGGAGACTAAAAAAATCACAAGATCGACAAAAGAGTTATGCTGAATCTCATCGAATAGATCGAAGTTATGAAGTGGGAGATAGGGTGTTCCTGAGAGTAAGGCCCCAAAAGAGCTCTATAATATTTGGAAAGGGAGAAAAATTGTCTCCACGTTTGTGGGACCTTTTGAGGTTTTAGAAAGAAAAGGGCTGGTAGCATATAGAATTGCATTACCTCCATCCCTAGCGCGTATTCATGATGTGTTTCATGTTTCTGTTTTGCGTCATTATATTTCAGATCCATCACATGTTATTGACTTAGGTCACTTGCAGGTTTCAGATGAAGGCAAGGTGATGGTTGAACCAGTTCGCATATTGGACCAATGAACTTTGCAGCTTAGACGACGATTATTGGACCAGTTTAAGGTCCAGTGGGACAATTACAGTCCTAGTTCAGCCACTTGGGAGGATGTCGAAGAGATGCATCATCGTTTTCCTTATATATTCCAAGGACTTCGAGACGAAGTCCACTATTAAGAGGGGGTGTATGTAGTGCCCTACTCTAGTTGACTGACAGTGATATGAATTTTAACATTATTTAGCCCTAAGCCCCGCACTTTATTATTTGAGGACCTCAGGTTGAGGATCTGGACACATGACTCTATTATTAGTGGATGTGATGGTTATGTATGTCTTTATTGATACTATGATGATGATAACATTTATGGATATGCATGTTCTTTATTGATATGATTGTAGCATTAATGGATATGTAGGTTCTCTATTGATATCATGATGATGATAGATTTTATGGATAGATATGTTTTCTATTGATGTTACGATGATAATGCCTTTGATGGATATGTTAATTTACCATTGATGTTATGATTATGATAAACATGATGGATGTGTCCCATATGTAGCTACTTACATTAGTTTTGATTCAAAATAAACAATGATGTGAATGACTAGGTCATGATGATGTTTCTATTATGATAATGACTAACACTGAGAACTTTGTTACTAATGATTATTGAGTATGACAGGAAACCACCAAAGGCACTCGCATATGATGAGTGGATAACATCTAGTTTGATAGAAATTAATATTTGGTCTTTGAAATTCTAAGTTCAGTTTGAAACTTGTTATATATATTACATATAATCTGATGATATGTCAGTGGTTGTAGGAACATGTTAGTTTCTTGGCCGAATGACTCACATATGGGTGATGGGGTTGTACAATTGGATGGAACAACATGGGAGGGGTGGAACAGTGTTTTTGATCTCACCCGCTAGCACTCTCACCGTGACTTAGGCTGGAAAGGTAAAAATACCTTCGCCTTGAAGATCACGAGGTCATGGGGGCAGGTCCCAAATTTGGTTCGCTCACGAGAATTTTCTGGGGGGCGCGCATCGAGGCAGATTCCTTGATCCCCAGCACCATTAGTCTCACTATAGCAGGAAACTTACGAGATGATAGGGGTCTCTGTCGTTGCACATATAATTTCCCCTCGTAACCACTGGATACTTGAAGGGCAAGTGGTGTGGCACCCTTGCGATTTCAAGAGAAATTCTTGAAGGGCATGACTGACTTGGCACCCTTGGCATCAAAAATAAATTCTTAGGCATGGCACCCTTGGAACTTCGAATGGAATTTCTTGAAGGGCATGACCAACTTGACACCCTTGACATCATTAAAGAAACTAATAAATATAATCAATATATGAAAATCCAACTATTCATATCAAGTGATATAGGATGTTAGAACCAAAGGAATTAAATCAAGAATAAAACTTAGGGTAAGGGAGGAATAGGAAGAGATAAAAGATTTTACCATGATAACTCTACCTTTTCCATGATTAAACCAAAACATTAAGTGGATAATGTACATAAGTAACTTAATTAGGAAAAAAGAGGGAAAGAGGGACATAGAGTTAAGTATAAAGATTTATTAAAAGCTTCATTAAGAGAAGAGGGTGGTGAATTAAAATAAGATTAATAAATTAAAATTTGAGAAATTTAGAGAACTTCCATGTGGCAAGAGGCAACATAAGAATATTCATCTAAAATGAAAATTGAGGTAGTTAGGGGACCAAATCTGAGATTTATCAATTAAATTTAGTAATAAACACAAATTAAGGAGTAGAAAAGGGGGAATCAAGAGACAACTAGGAGAAGAAATAGGAAGTCTTGTTGGGTTGAGGGAAATACTATTTTAAATGAATAATTAAGTAAATTATTTTTGGAGAGTCTTGATGAGAGGGTGACACATGGGTGGGTGAATAATCAAATTGTGGGGTAATAAAAAAATAATTATTTATGCATGAAATTCCAAGTGTCACCTATGAAACCTTCTATAAAAGAAAGGGAAATGGAAGGGAAAAGGAATTTTTTGTTTACCCTATTGTTGGATGGAGGAGATTATGTCATTTTGAGTGGTTACGAGCTATAGTTGAGTTTGGTGAGGTAGAGTATTATAGAGAGGGGACTCTTGAGCCAAGAGGGGCTTACCTCTATCAGCTAGCACATTCCTTCGTTGTACAACTCCATTGCAGCTCGGGGGTCCACGAGGAAGGAGAGTACTTAAGGAGTTGGCTGGAAGGTCAACCGGTGGGTCATTACATTCAGATTAAGCACGACAACATTCAGGCTTGGAGGTAGACGACAACAAAGGAGCTCAAGTAGTGGCAAGTCAAGTTTGGTTCTCGTCTAAGGATGAATGGTACATGTGTTAGTATATTGTTTTTAATTATGATGATTTCATTGTGCCTGTAATCAAGTTAAATATATGTATGTGTTATGAGGTTTAATTTATGGACTTGATATATGGAATTTAAATTCACTGAGTTTCAAACTTGTATGATTATGGTTTCATTTCCTAGTTGCTGTGTTAAAAAAAAAATAAAAAAAATTTAAGCCTAGCGCTCATCTAGTAAAATATAGGGTTGGTCCCTACAATTTCAACACCAGTGGCTTTTATGTCATGCATAATGGATCTTACTTCTTATGCTAAGGCAAGAGGGTCATCATTTTTCAACTCAATATTGAACAAGTTAATCACAAATTGAACAACTTCAAGTTCAGAGTGTGAGTCATATAATTCCTTCAACTTCTTTAAGGCTTCAAAAACATTTGAAAATGGTGAAATATGACGACTTACCTCTTCATTTATTGATGCTGAAATCAAGGCATTGGCCTTGCTGTTCTTGTTTTCCCAAATTGCAAGATCCTTGTCTGAAGTGGGCTTTTCAGGTGCATTGTCTCCTTCTCCTTCATAAATCCCTTTCCACAACTCATTAAAAATCAAGGTGTGTTTTATTTTCTTGGTGCATTCATGGTAGTTCTCTTTGCTAGTGAGAACTTCTCCCACTATGGAGATAAGTGAGTGCATTCTAAAAAAAAACTATCTGCTTTCGGGAAAAACTTCACCCTTTGTTGTGCATATAAATAATCACACCACTATATAATATATCACTCACCACTCATGATATATATATATATATATATATATATATCATTGCATACTTTTTAAAATAATGAGTTTATATCATGCCCCTTTGTAATATATATATATATATATATATATATATATATATATATATATATACAATCATGCTCGATAGTCACTTAACTCATAGCATAAACACACTTTACATATGTGCCATATATATTCTATATGCCAATATATACCATACTCATTTTTCAACATTTAACACTTTAAACAAATGACATAAAAAACATATACTTTAAATCGATGCCATATAAGGAACATATGCACAACGGTGGTTGCAGTGACTAATTTAGATGCAAAATAGTCATAGTGACTAATTCTTCAAGCTTGTGGGTACAATGACTAATTCTTCGAGCTTGTGAAGAGAAACTGTGAAATCTCCAATTTTTATGAGCTTCAAACAAATCTCACAATTTTTTTTGTCAAATTTACGAGGACGGAGCTTAGCACACACACAATACTGTGGACTTGTAGACTGCATTTCTCGTACAATTGTTCTACGTAATCGGCTTTGCGTACAAAAGCTTTGACTTTAGCTCTTAGACTTCAAAGTATTCAAACTATACTAGCGCAAATTATTTTTTCAAGATTCAAACTTCATAACCAACGATAACAGAGGCAACAACCAAAAAACAATGCACAATGAATTAATGCAGAGAATAATCAATGCTTCAAGAGTCGATACAACGGGACAAAGCATTCAGTGGACAAAGAATAGAGCAGGGAATCTAGCAGTGGATAGGAGTTACTAGAGTGGAGAAACTATTTTTGGGAGCTGGCTCGATACCATGTCAGGCAAGGAGTAACTCCACCAATGAATTGTTGCGTTTGCATTAAGATAGAACATGAATATATATAAGGAGAGGGAGACTATTGGGTTTCATCTCTGAATGTCTCTTCGTCTTCTAACTTCCTTAATTTCTGCTATTTACAATATTTACATAATTTTCCTATTACCAAATATTAGGTGTCAACAAATCCTAACTAGATTCTTCTCATATTAGATGTTCATCAAATGTTTAACAGAGTGATACATAGTCCAAGTACATCAACAACTAGTCAAATGTCAAATCCTTGACCAACCAAGTCAACCAACCAATATCCAATCCAATATGAGCATAAAAGTCAAATATGGTCAAACATTAGTTCAAAATTTTTTAGCCCTATTACAATCAAAGCCAACAACAGTCAATGCAGCCCTAATGTAATATTCCCAAATGGGGAAATTAGCAATATATGCACAGAAAACACATTTTTCAAAAATATATGCTATAATAACTCATAACAGCCCATGGATCCATTGGTTTATTCATTATAATAACCAAATGCATAAAGGAGATCAGAAACAAATCATGAAAGATGAGATAAACAAGCCTCCCACACATAGAATAACCCAAAAACACTGCAACCCCAAAACTATTGCAACACAGAAATACTGCAACAAGTGACAGTGTAGTCTAATGAGGGTTTATACTTTGAAATTATAGAGACAAATGGATCTACTGTTATATTAATCAATAATGCTAAAAAACTGAGATCTAGTCTCTTTAATACAAAATTAAGAGAACCCGGGAAGTGTTTCTGGAAATAAACCCAAATACAGATGATGATCTACAACCCTAGGACTGAAGAGTCACTGCAACCTGAAGCTCATGAAATAGAAGGCTGAAATAATGTATATCTGATGTAGATCTCCTCAAAGGTCTCCTCCAATGAAAGGCTGAACCCTTCAACCATAGGAAAACACTCTAAAAGAGCCACTAGATCCCTCACTGAAGATGCCCTAAAAAATAACGCAATTCCCAGCTGAAACTGTGCTGTAAATGATGGAGATAAGTTGGCCTAGTGCCAAAGATTTGAAATGTGCCCAAGAACCCTCCTTGCTGATCTCCCAAGAGAAGGAATCCTTCCTCCTATAAAAAACTAGCTCAGAAAGTGGGTTTCTCAACCCTCCACTGAACACCCTGCAACACAACACAATATTCTGTAGAAACTGTGCTGTAGTTGAAGACTGAAGTTTGGCCAAAATGAAAAATATGTAAAATGATAGATCAGGACTCTCCCAAGAGGCCTCTCAAGGAAATAGGTGGAATTCCTAAACAATAATACCCTGTGCTAAACAACACTAGAAATCTTAGCTAAACAGCTGAAGAGAGCAAAAGTCTAAACAAACATATCAAAATAAAATTCATAAGCTAACCCCATATGGTTGCCATCCTCTTCCTTATAAAAAATGTGAGCCTTCTCACCTTGGGTACCACTCATTAGGGTTTCCACCATCACACCATCAATCTCCCTCCAAAACTGCGCTGCTCCATCATCAATGCCACTCCTCGATAACAACGCTGTTTGATTTGGTTAAAGTTGACCTTTTCAACCTGCTCCAGCCCCTTTTCACACCTAAGGGTCTTCAATCCACCTTTATATGACTATCTAAACTAATCGACATTCATACTGGGTTGTCTCTATTGATGATTCACTCCCTCCATCCGGCTCTATTGACTTGGTCAAACTTGACCTTGTCTTCATGCATTAGCCATTGTTCACACATGAGGGTGTTTTATCCAACTATGAATATGACCCCTTTTCACATTAAGAGGGATTTTATTGCTGCTCAAAATATTTATGGGCCTCCCTACCCATTTATTCATCGAACTATATGTTAAGAGCAAAATTAATATTCCAATTAGTTGCATGCTAATTTAGGAATATTACAGTCCTCCCCTCCCAAATGTTGCTTGTCCTCAAGCAATTGCAAGGATAGAACTGAAGAGCCTCCTCTCTTCCTCCTGTAACATTCTCATATGATAAACTCCTCCAAGGAACAATATGCTGTCTCATCAAACATCTCCAAGTTGCCCCTCCCAAGTATGCAAGTTAGCTTTTGGTGACCATCCCAAATCACTATCATCATGTAGAAGTAAAGAACCCATGGAGTTAACAATGTGTTGTTTAGAGGCCTTCTTGAGGCATGAGATCTGATATATGTTGGAAACTATCATCCCCATGTGAATCTCCCATCCCCAAGCTATCATCCATACAAAATGAGCCACCCTCCAAAATGGTAACTCATGAAAAATCCCCTCCACCTTTGGCTCCTGCAATGTAGGTGGGCTGCATAATTGAACATGGTAGACAAAATAGCCTACCCCATGCTGTCTCTCTCTCCACTTATGATAAGTGTAGAGTAGTTGTTGATTTTGGGCTGCAACAATGTTGCCCTCAAGAGGCAAGAAGAAGACTGGATCTTCAAAGATCCTCTCCATAGAGTCATGAATCATGCTGGCCCAAACCATCCCATACATAGTGAATGGTACATCACCACCGTATGGTATCCAAATCAGAAAAATTATGAAGGTTATGTGCAAGTTTGGATGGTACCAATGGTTTCTCCAATGGATACAATGCAGTTTTACTAATTGTTGTTCTAGAACATCATGTGGCAAGTGGTCCTCCAACAAGTTACTAGCTGTGCATGTTTGCTCATCTACTATGAGGTAGTAAATAACATTATATATCAGCTGAGCATAATAAGAATAACAACACTCTTGCCTAAGGTCATGCAAAGAAGGATTATCTCCATCATAAATGTTGGTCCTAGAATGACTATGAAACACAGAAATAATCTTGCCCTCATGCGGAGCAATGCATTATACATAGATGGTGAGAAGATGCAAATACTTTATGAAATGATCAATAAGTACAGAAATACATTTCTTACCATGCATAGTGAGTAGGCTGAAAGTGAGGTCCATAGATGAGCCCTCCCATGAGAATCTTCCCATAAGGATCTGAAAAATGAAGGGATACATACTCCCCTTGGAATACTCCATCAATAGATACATACTCCCAAATAACAATGCTGTTGGCCTTAGTGATAAGGCTCTTGCCACTCCATGACTCCATTCTTTGGCATGCCATATGCCAAAGTCACCCACCATCGTGCTGCTATGTGTGGAAGTCTCCTTCCTATGTGGAAGTACCTCCTGATCCTTCAATGCTGAAGGGTAGCCTCTTTGCACTTTGATTGTGCCATCCCTTTCTCTTGAAACATCATGCCAAGTATGGGAGAAAATCTACCCATACTCTCCCAAGAGTAGCCATAGAAACAATAACTCTTGTTGCCCCCTCACACCTCCATCATACAAATCATGAGGTGAAGATATGATGATTGACATGAAGAATGTCATATCAACACAATGCACCCAAACTCCTTGCTGCCATATGATGTAAGTGTCCTGCCAAGTTTCCTCCACCAACATACCCTTTGAAGAAGGATATATGAAATGATGGCCAAACTCTTTCAAGAGTAGCCAATGTAGCCATGCCTCCTGCTGCCCTGTGTCATAGATATGTAGGTGACTCACCAACCTCTTGCTCACCATCCACAACCTTTCATCCAAATGTGGGTGTCTCCTACCATGCTCCATCTTGGTATTCCTCCCATGGAGAATACCATCCTCCCACATCAGATTTCTACCTTTGCATTTCATGGGATATTGAAATGCAATATCTTGGAGATCTCCCAGTGAATATCCCTCACGAATGACCATATTGAATCCATAGGGATCCAAGTACACTGAAAGCAAAGTCTCCTCATAGAGCTGTACAATGCTCATCAAGAAAGACCCATCACAATGCTGAAAGATAAGAGGACTCTCATCAATCATCTGCTCATCCAATGTCACACAAGTGTAATGGTCATCAGAATGCTCTATTAATAGTTGGGCCCCCAACTCATCACTGTTGCTCAATGACAGCGTTGCTGATCTCCACAATGGTGGATTTGCTGTCTCATGCTTAAGCTCAATGCTGAACATATAGTTCTGCGTTGGATTGTTTAGGACAAAACTCATCCTATCCTCCAAAAATCCTCACCCCAACCCCAGGAGTTGTGTGTATCTCAATAATGAATAGTCGGGGGGATTTTTTATCCTCTCCTTGAACAACTCAAGGTTTCACAGCGTAGAGAAAGTCTGCTGCTCCAAATCAGCAATATGTTTTGACCCTTGGTCATGCAATGGCATATTTCCACAACCCCCCATAAGATGTGTTGAAATAACAGAAAGTGAAAACTTATGCATACCTTGGTGAAGTTTGGGAACATCTTGTATTACTCCAAGGGTTCCTTCCTTCAATGTGATGGCTCCCCCAACTGCTGCTGATGATGGCTGCTCTTCCATAGTTGTATTAGCGCTGGTACAAGTCTCCTCAAGTGGTGGTAAAGGCTTCTCCTTCTCTGATTTCTTCTTGTAAAATTTTTTGATCAACCGTTGAGTAAAATCTGCAAATGCAGTCACTCTTGCATGACTCAAATGGCTGAACCACCAAATGTTTGCTTCACCCTTAAGGTGCAACGCTGCAATATCAATAGCCTCTCTTTCTACCACTGGATGTAGTAGGAAGAATGCATCTAGCTTCATTACCCAAGCCCTTGCTATCCATGTGGATGGCCCATCAAAAGTAGACAATAGAAATCTATTGCCCTTTATTCTCCTATTGCTGCAAGGTCTCCTTTCTTCTTCAAGCTAAATGAACTGTGGAAGAGTTAGAGTCTCCTTGAAAGCTCTAGGTTGAGACTTATATTCTGCCAAGTATCCACTTAGGATTTCATGTTCCAAGTGCCCTCCATCTCCATGCTTCTTGTCTTCTTCCTCACAAGGGAAGGGCATAATGTATTGCTTTGGAGCTTTCTGCAACACTAGTTCTTTCTTCTGATAATAGGAAGTACATGGACCTTCCTCTTCTTGAAACCCTCTAGAGGTCTCATTGTATCTTTCCTCTTTCATCTGCTTAACCTCCTTGGAGAGGTTCTTCATAGATCTGAAAAGTGATGAGACAAAGCTCACTTTCCATCATTTTGATCTCTTTCTCCTTCTCTTCTTCTTCTTATAGCATATTGGCTGAAACTCACAGGCTGAGCCAAGATTATGCTCTGATACCATTTTAATATTCCCAATTGAGGGAATCAGCAATATATGCACAGAAAACGCATTTTTCATAAATCTATGCTATAATAACTCATAACAGCCCATGGATCCATTGGTTTATTCATTATAATAACCAAATGCAAAAGGAGATCAAAAACAAATCATGATAGATGAGATAAACAAGCCTCCCACACCTAGAATAGCCCAAAAACACTGCAACACAGAAATACTGCAACAAGTGACAGCGCAGTCTAATGAGGGGTTATACTCTGAAATTAAAGAGACGAATGGATTTGATGTTATATAATCAATAATGCTAAAAAACTGAGATCTAGTCTCTTTAATACAAAACCAAGAGAACTCGGGAAGGGTTTCTGGAAATACACCCAAATACAGATGGTAATCTATAGCCCTAGGACTGAAGAGTCACTGCAAACTGAAGCTCATGAAATAGAAGGCTGAAATAATGTAGATCTCATCAAAGGTCTCCTCCAATGAAAGGCTGAACCCTTCAACCACAGTAAAACACTCTAAAAGAGCCACTAGATCCCTCACTGAAGCTGCCCTAAAAAATAAAGCAATTCCCAGCTGAAACAACGCTGTAAATGATGGGATAAGTTTTCCCGGTGCCAAATATCTAAAATGTGCCCAAGAACCCTCCTTTCTGATCTCCCGAGAGAAGGAATATTTCCTCCTATGAAAAACTAGCTCAGAAAGTGGGTTTCTCAACCCTCCACTGCAACACCCTGCAACACAACACAATATTCTGCAAAAACTGCGCTGTAGCTGAAGACTGAAGCTTGGCCAGAATGCCATATATGTGGAATGATAGATCAGGAATCTCCCAAGAGGCCTCTCAAGGAAAGAGGTGGAATTCCTAAACAGGAATATCCTGTGCTAAACAACACCAACAATCTTAGCTAAACCGCTGAAGAGAGAAAAAGTCTAAACAAACATATCAAAATAAAATTCATAATCTAACCCCATATGGCTGCCATCCTCTTCCTTATAAACAATGTGAGCCTTCTCACCTTGGGTCCTACTCATTAGGTTTTCCACCATCACACCATCAATCTCCCTCCAAAACTGCGTTGTCCCATCATCAATGTCACTCCTCCATAACAACGCTGTTTGATTTGGTCAAAGTTGACCTCTTCAACCTGCTCCAGCCCCTTTTCACACCTAAGGGTCTTCAATCCACCTTTATATGACTATCTAAACTAATCCACATTCATACTGGGTTGTCTCTATTGATGATTCACTCCCTCCATCCAGCTCTGTTGACTTGGTCAAACTTGACCTTGTCTTCATGCATTAGCCCTTGTTCACACATGAGGGTGTTTTATCCAGCTATGAATATGATCCCTTTTCACATTAAGAGGGATTTTATTGCTGCTCAAAAGATTTATGGGCCTCCCTACCCATTTATTCATCGAATTATATGTTAAGAGAAAAATTAATATTCCAATTAGTTGCATGCTTATTTAGGAATATTACACCTAAATAGTCTAAAGTTATTAGTGAACACAAGTTCCCATGCTTTATTCTTCTCAATCTGATTCATTTCTTCCATAGCATTAACCCAATGCTTATCTTCACTAGCTTGTGTAAAGTTCTTGGGCTCTATTTTGGAGAGCAAAGAATATTTTGCTTGTTTTAGTGTACTTAACAATCCTCTTCTAGTCTTAACCCTTGTATTTGTGTCACAAAAATTCTTATTTTTTGGATGATAATTTTGGACAAATTTGGATGGTGTCTTTGGATATTGGCGCTCTATTTCTTCTTGTTCTTTCTTTTCTTCTTCCTCTTCTTCCTTTTCTCGTTCTTTGTAGATTGTCTTCTCTGGATCTTGTTTATGAATTTTCTTTTTGAGGTATTTCTTCATCCACTCTTACATCAATACTTTCTACAACCTTGTGCAATATTTTGTTTTAGCATTTGTAGGCCTTGCTTCCAGATGCATAGCCAAGAAATATACCTTCATATATTATGGAATCAAACTTGCCTAAATTATCTTCATTTATTTTTTTATGGCATTTGCTCCTAAATACTTTGAAGTATTTGATTGTAGCTAGTCTACCTTTCCATGTTTCATAAGGTGGCTTGCTGTTGTTAACTCTAACTTGCGCTCTATTCAAATTGCAAATTGTTGTGCTTATTGTTTCTCTTCGAATGGTGTTTGGTAGTTTAGCTTCATTCAAGATTGTTCTAGACATTTTGTGGATAGTTCTGTTCTTCCTTTCTACAACTCCATCTTGCTACGAAGTGCTTGTTGCTGAAAGATATCTATTGATTCCATGGTTCTCACAAAAATCATCAAATCCATTAGAGGTAAACTCATCTCCTCTGTCTGATTTTCAACACTTGATTTTTAAATAAGTCTCATTTTCAACTAGGGCTTTGATATCTTTGAACTTCTCATATGCTTCAGAATTTCTCTAAGAAATGTAACCCATGTCATTCTTGTGTAATCAACAAGAAGTGTAATATAAATCTTATCTTTTAAAATATGTGTTCTTATTGGCCCGCAAAGGTCTATGTGTAAAAGTTACAATGCATTTTATGTTGAGTACTCCTTTGTTTTGAAATTAACTCTCATCTACTTCTTGTGCTAACATAGCTTGCAAATAGTGGCAATAGGATTTGATATCCTTGGCATTTCTCTTACTGCTTGTGTCTTGCCAAGTTTTACTAGATTGTCAAAGTTTATATGACTCATTTTTCTATGCCATAACTAGTTTAGTCTATTTGTCCCATACAACAATTTTCTCCTTTGACTTGATCCAGAACATATACATTTCACAGAGTTCTGTTTGCATTTTCCAGTGTCTTCTTGAACCTGCTTTCCTTGCCTCACATCCTTTAGAATGAAATGTGAGGTTATAACCTTGATCACACATTTGACTGACATTCGGAAGATTGAAAATGTTTTGATTCCGTGTCATGTGTTTTGAATGCCCACTGTCAATGTGCCATTCATTGGCTTCCTTTGATTTGAGGATATAGTGCAAGTCTGTAATCATCCTTTTGTTCTTGCTTCCTTTTCCACACCTTTGAGTATTTTTTTCGATGCCTGGTAGGAACATATTTTTCTTTGTTTTGTTTAGGAGACTTTATTGTGTTACTTCTACAATCATGTGATATGCGCCCATGGTTATTGCACTTATAACATTCATTATTATAATCAAATAGGGAAGCAAATGAATTGTAGTCTCTATCAACAAACCCATGAGAACTTCTGGTTTTATTACTCGCATAATAATTCTTTGAGGTCTTATAAAATCCTCTACTTCTATGTTTCACATGTTCACTTCTTGCATAAGCTCTACAATCTATTGCTGTATGACCAAAATTATTGCAAGAAAAACAATAGCCAAGGAAGAGATTTTGATATTGGGTTGTGAAAGGCCTTCTTCATGGAACAACACTTCTAAACTCATTCTTGTTGTTCTTGTGAGAAGAATCAGGTTTTAGCTGGTCTTCATTTCCTTTCTTGTTGTTGCTTTTATTTTTGATGGAAATTTTGAGAATATTAGCATAGCTTTTAGGCTTTTCTTCATTTTCCTTTTCTGATGGCTTTGTAGCCTTAGTGCTTGCATCTACCTCAGGGGTATTTTGTTTTTTGTAACCTTAGTGCTTGCATCTCCCTCAGGGGTCTTTTGATTTTTGTCGTAGCCAAGACCTCTTTTGATGAGTGGTGACTTTTGGAAACTAGTATTATCTAAGATTTCAGCACTACTTCCAAACTTCAAGCTTTTATTAAACTGATCTTTTGATTTCTCTAGTTTAACTGTTACTTTTTTAAGGAAATGACTTCAACTTTTAGCTTCTCACAATATTCTTTCTTTTCTTTTCACTAACTCTTCACCACTTATATCCTTTTTGCTTCTTCTCGTTAAGACTTTAGGATGATAACTATTTTTTTCGTTTCATTAAAGATCATGATCCTTCTTTCCATATTTCTGCAATTGCGCCTTCTGCTTTTTAATCTTTCCCCCGATTCTGCCTATTTCTTCCTAGGCACTAACGAGTTCCGCTTCAAGATTCGCTTCCCCATCAACATCTTCTTCTTTCGAATCTTATTATTTTTTTGTCTTTATTTTCTTTATCAATTGACTTTGTATCCTTGGCTATGAAGAAAAAATCTTCTTTATCAATATCAAAAACATATCCATCACTTTCTTCAGACAAACTACTATCCTCTCTAGAGTAAAAACTCTTCTTCTTGGTATATTTTCTTTTTTCATGTCTATAATGTTTGCATATGGACATTGTTTTTCCTTTTTACATATGGACATTTAGCAGCAAAAAGTCCTACTTTACCATGATTAAACCATTTGAAGGGTAGCTATGCTTTGTATTTGCCAGATCCTATTTTTAGCTTTCTCACAAATTTGGTTCTTTTGTATCTAATTCATGTCTAGAACAATCACATGATTTGTGTCCTTTTGTCTTATTTAATGCTTTGAAAGCTTCTTCCTTTTGTGCTGACTTTTCTTTTACTGTCCTCATTTCATATGCAATGAGAATTGCATGCAACTCATCCATTGTCGGTTTCTCTAGATTATTAATTTTGTTGAAAAATGTGACTAGTGTTGGTCGTCATAATGTAATAAAATATAATTTTTATATTTGATTGTATTCATTATTATTATTTTATTTTTGGTCAAAGGATTTTCATGCTTATAGAGTCATTTGATTCAAGGTCAAGTACCAATTGACAGAGTTTTTATTTCAATATAGTGGTCTTCTATGACTAATAGCTTCTGTCTTCCATACAAATTAGATGGGTTGTAGCTGAAGAGTGTTCCGCTAGCACTGATTTAGTTGCATGGTTATTAGGTATGTATGATATGTGTTCTCCTAGATGCGCCTAACAAGCAACTAGTATTTTCTATATGGACTTCATGACATGAGCAAGGAATTGAGTACATACCTTTTTGTTTCCATGGGTCCAATGCATCTTTAGCTGAATTGACCAAGCCCCTGATAGTGTTTTGAGGGAGAAGGCTACCATGATGTTATTTCTTTAAACAATTCTAGCTATCTTATCCATGGTTCCCCTTGTATGGTAATGTAATATTAGGGATGTCATTCTTGGGATTTTGATAAGTATGTCTAATGCTTACCTAAATGCCTCCGTAACTTTTTCATCATTGTATCCATTAGACCTGAAAACTTTTTTTAAGGTGATTGACTTCTTGCTCCAAATGATCTGTATCAGATATTCTTTTTTCTCCGATGGAAGTGTGCAAATAACAATGATCTTTTGAGTATGGTGGGGGTGAGAGTCGACGTGCAGGTATCTGTCTGTGTGAGTCTTTTTTCTGTATAACTGATGCCTTAGTTTACCATTTTTTTCGGCAAGTAGTATGTCAAGAAAGGGTAGTTTTCTGTCATTCTCCACCTAAATGGTGAAATTAATGTGCTTCGAAACACATGTTGAGGTGTGTCAAGAAATCATTATGTCTTTCCTTCCTGTGTCACCATTTTGTGAAGATGTCTTCTATTTCTATATTTGAGGGGGGAGGGGAGGGGCGGAGGAGGGAGGGCGGAGGTTCCCTATCTCTTGTAGCCTACCATCTCCCGAAACTTGGAGCGTCTCTAGAGCTGTTCCCAAAACTCATCACTGTTATCCCCCTGCTCTCTCTCTCTCTCTCTCTCTCTCTCTCTATATATATATATATATATATATATATATGCATCTTTCCTTCCTGTGTCGCCATTTTGTGAAGACGTCTTCTATTTCTATATTTGAGTTGGGGGGAGGGGGTGGAGGTTCCCTATCTCTTGTAGCCTACCACCTTTTGAAACTTGGAGCATCTCTAGAGCTGTTCCCAAAACTTATCACTGCTCTCTCTCTCTCTCTCTCTCTCTCTATATATATATATATATATATATATATATATATATATATATATATATATATATATATATATATATATATATATATATATATATATATATATATATATATATATATATATAGATATATATATATATATATATATCTATATATATAACTCTGCTAATCAAGGCATTGAACACAAATATTTATTGCTTGAAACTTTAAAATTTATAAAAACATCTAGATCATGATAATTCCTAATCTCAAATTTCAGCTCCTTGATACATTGATCAGAAACTTCAAGATTCTAGTTTTTTTCCTTTTAAATATGTTATGGTAATTTTTGTGTATTTTCTGTCTTTTCAGAATATTAGAATTTTCCCATACTTTGGTACATACACATGATATTTTTTTCTGAGGAAATATCTAGGCAGATCCACCTGAAGGGATCAAATCCCACCGACTTATTAGCAGAGCCTAACCCCAAGGATGTCGAGGAGAATTGACCCCTTGACCTCCCATTAGCGAGGTGCTTTAGCGATTGGAACTCAACCAATTGAGCTAACCCTCAGGGCTACATGCACATGATCTTCTATAATAGTGGCCCCTGGTCTTAACCCTTTTCTTTTTGATCTTTTGCGGACACATTCAGATTTTGTTACTTATATGCATGTTACTGATTTTTTTGGCATATATATATTTTAAAAGGAATGGTTGTAATTCCATTAAACAATCTGGATTCTGGCCAGAGCCATTACATTTAGAAGCAACAACAGTTCCACATCCCTCCAAAAATGCTATGACCAGAGGCATTGAGATTTCAAAGTTTTCTTCTTTAGATTTTCTACAAAATTTTCCTTATACATTTGCCAAAAAACCCCATTAATATTTACATACTTGCATAACATAAAAATACTACTTCTATATACTAACTAGTCAGTTTATTCTGACTCATGCTGTTCAATTTCTTCCATATCTGTCGCTTCTGCTTCCCCCTGCTGGCCTGTGTCCTTAGCTTCATGCTGCTCAGCCTCTTGCTAGATCTCCAATTGTACAATGAACTCTAAAAGGGGGGCTCTCTGCTCACCGTGCGCTGGTTCATTGTCACCACCCTCCCCGATGCTAAACACTTCCTTCAGAACCGACACGAGAGCAATCTCTACCTTCTCTCCACATTTTGATCAAGGTTCACAATCTTCGACATGATGACTTCTATTTCCACTTGAACATTCTCCACGCCTTTTTTTAGGCCTTCCAGCTGACCCGAAACGAGGGTAAAGTGAGACTGGGCTTCAGATATAATTTTCCCTCCAATCCGCGAAATCTCCACTTCATGCTTGAACGCACCGAAAGAATTCTCAGAAGAGTCTCCGACACCATTTCTAGATAGAGAAGCCAGTTCTTTGGCATAGTGAGGATGTGTGACAATCCACAATGCATATGCCCTCCATAACCATATTCTTATAGCCAAAATCAGCTTTAGAATGATGGCCTGAGAGGTCCCATCATTTTTAATGCTCTTCGGTAATGCACTGTCTGCAACCAAATTAATTTTCAGTACTTCTTGCTTCAAGATGAATTCCCGCACGATCGATTTGAGGCGATCCTCCTTCAGATCAGAGAACAAAATTCCTTCGCTGTATCTTTGCCTTAAATCTCGGCTCATGAACTCCCAACTATCCTTAATCTTGTCTTGATTCCTCATAATTATCCATTTCGAGATTGATGGATCCAGATTATTGCTAGGAATCCCACCGCAGAACAGATGTGCCAAGGGACAAATTAGGCAATTAATCATCCTTTCAGATAGTTCACCCTGTTGAGAATTTGGAGGGCTGTAGGTTAATACAAATTATCTTCTTGATAATTACTTGTGATCGTACTTGTAATGCTTATCTCTTCTCTTCTTTTAGTTTAGTTAGTCTTTCATCAAGTCAATTATCAAATGGAACAAGACACAAAAGTTAGGCTCCTAGAGCCAGGGCAAAAACCTCTCCCTCTTGGAGAGGAAAACCCATGAGAAATTCTTCTTATAGAATTTCAGATGACAAGTACCATGACCAAGACTCAGACCCTTGACCCTTGTATGCCTCCAAGACCTTGTCACTGCTTCTTCATTCACTTCTTTAAGCTTATCCTTCTATTTTGCACCGTCCTACACCGTCTTGCACTTTTCTACACCAACACTAGAAAGCTCGGTCTCTAAATGTATTTCCCTACTCTGGCTGTATGTGATCCTTACT
This sequence comes from Pinus albicaulis, assembly GCA_034641835.2. NCBI lineage: Eukaryota > Viridiplantae > Streptophyta > Pinopsida > Pinales > Pinaceae > Pinus > Pinus albicaulis. The sequence goes on along the minus strand of CM076581.1, from coordinate 1,682,877,626 downwards.
TAGATATCAGCACCTTGATATAGAATGTCCTGTGCACACCTTGCACCTTCACTTCACCTTGCTAGCTAGTCTTCAACGTACACACATATCTTGTTTCCTTTTTCGATGAACAGTACACCCTTTTCATACTCTAATGATACCCTTACTTGTGCTGCATTACTTCACTGAGCACACTTATTATAATTAGCACTTCACAGTCTCGTAACTACTAAACACAGTCCTGTAACTTTGCATATATATAACAGATTTACTTTTGATTACTTCGTTGTTCCACCTCTAATTCTGCCCTTTGTTTCTGTCCTAACCTTCACATTAAATCATAGAATTGTTCCTGAAGTCACCGCAGATTTTGTTGTTGAGATTTTGTCCGAAAATCTCAGAGTCGATTTCTGTTGTGTCACAGTTCTGCGCAGCACAATGGGCTATTTATAATGGTCAGACCCTATAATAAGCCGACCTGATCATGAAGAGATGTGATGGTTTGTGAGCCGACTCTGCTTGCTGTTTATAGGCCGAATTGTAGCGGAATTCTTCCAATGTATTGTTGGCTGCCTTGAGGAGTATTTACATCAAGTAGTATCATCATTCTTGAGTCATGTCTTCAAGCTTATTTGACAAGGTCCTGAGGCATACCATCATTGAATTTACTTCATATACATGACTATATTTATGACAAGATGAAAAATCCTTAAAAGGCATCAAGAATACGTCTTTTGACCTATAATAAAAATCCTTGCTCATGAAACCCATGAAGCAAGCTTAACAAAAATACATTTTATTATCTTTGTCTTCTTCTTTACATAAATACCTAATTACATAGTCAACATGAAGACCAACCTAGTTACACTTTTCAACACTCCCTTTTAACTAGGGAGGTATTCATACAGCTACATGGTCAATTTTAAACTGAAGAATTGAATTGGTAATCGCATCTGTATAGCATCATATCAACCAGCATTGTCCTAGTGCAAGGCCTTGACTAACAGCCCCATCTCTCAATGAGACAATGGGCTACAATGCTGGCAAGACACATGACTAATAGACACCATATTCATTGTCTCTCCAAGGTACATACCCCACCTAGGTGTTCCTAGAGTACGAAATTCTTGGACTATTCTTCTCTTGGGTAGCTAGCCCTCAAAGAATATCGGTCCACGACTACTCTTATCTTGAATGCCCTATCTCATTCTCAAAGAGTATTGAATGCCAGATGATTACTCAATCCTCCATTCTATCTTCCAGGTGAAGACCAAAATGATGTGTCTATCCATTCTCTTCACATGGCCTTCACTAAGAATTACGACTGTTAGCCCTGGTCTAATGTATGACACATGTAATAGAGAATCACATACGTCACTCCCTCTTAACACAGGAAGGACATATTTCAAGTTTCTTCCAAGAAAGAAACTTATCACCAGGCTCCTCATCAACTAGGGTCCTGCAACAACAATCCAGCTACTCATGAAGAATTCCTCCAGTCGATGTCATGGTTTTCGATATTGAGGAATCTTCAACTTTTGGCTTCATAGGGCACATATCGTCCATCACTTTCAGTCACGAGTCATGTCCACTATCAGAAAGTGATTCATCATTCTTTCTCATCTGGTCCACCGTTATGCGATGCTGCTTTCCTTCGATTCATCTCCAAGGATCATACATCCTTTCTCATGATTAGCAACCCTGCACAAATTCATCCAGATAATATAATAATATATACATATGAACTTTTAGAACAAAATTTACCTTAGTGATGATCTTTCACCATGACATCTTCTTGTAGGCATTGGCATCCTTCATATAAATTGACACATCTCTAATGATATGTTTTTCCAAGGGTCTTCTTTACTAGACTTCCGTCAGAGTCTACATATCTTCCCTAGAGATCTCCAAGTCACATCTTCTTGGCCTCCGGATGATAACTGCCTCTTAACATGGTTGCATTTAATGATCTCTTCCTTTCTGCACATTCTCCATTCCTAGGAACTTACAACCTTTCTAGTTTCTCATTCATATACATGTTGGGAAAAATACTGAGAGGGGGGGTGAATAATTATTTAGTGCTAACTGAAAACTTTTTAATTTTTCTTGCTTTTAAACTCATACGCTACTTTACTGAACACAACTCGTGTATACACACAGATATCCTTAAGGAAACTTGCGTATGTCCAGAGATCTAATTATGCATTTAATTCTTACCTTAGATCATTGCATCATTCATTCATCAGATGTTTAGTAACCAGTAAATAGGTGAGGTAAGAACAGAATAAATCATCACACATAAGCAACACACATGAACACCAAGATTTAAGGTGGAAACCCAATTCGGGAGAAAACCACCGCTGCTGTCATCTCAATATTAAAAATTGATTATGTAAAGAAAACTTCTTACAACATTGTACTGGCGCAGACTCATACCAGCACGCAGGCACCCACTTGCAGAAGGCTACAACCTTCTCTCATTTACCAGCCTCTCCTGGAAGGGAGCTACAACCCCCTGCTCTCGTTTACCAGCCTTTCCTGGAAGGGCACTACTACCCCCTGTTCTCATTTACCAGCTACCACTGGAAGGGAGAAACTACCCCCTTACTGAAGGCTTTGACCCTCAACACCACTGCAGACCACGTTTCATAAATTTTCAAACTGGATCAAACAACTTCAACACAACCCTTCACTTATCAACATACTTTTCCCAATACTTCAAACAGAAGAGTAAGACCACTGTAACCAGAATATCAACGATAACCCAAGCTTCAGAATAGATATGCAGATGTAAACTCAACCCTGAACATTTATTGAACCAAATATCATACGCTACTTCTCTTCAATGAAACCACGTGTATACGTGATTCCTTGCTTACCAACCTGCGTATGCCTCTGTGCATAACATGAAATGAATACACAAATTCTCTTCACTGAATACGCATGTATACGCGCTTCTCTTCGTATCAACCTGCGTATACTTTTGTGAACACAGTTTTTTCAGAATGAGATCAAACTCAGAATTAGCTCTGAAATCAGATTTCTGTTCAGACAATCTATCAACCATGCCGAACTGTTTAGACAGTAATTCTTCCTTCATTGAATCATCAACCAACAACTTGATCAACATAATTAGTAGCACAATCAACATTCAAACAACCCAGATCTGTATGAATACATCCTTGACAGATAGCAGTAAAACAACATAACAGATCAGACATTTCATTCCACACACTTCAGCAAAACCCTAGATTCCATACGCGCTTTTACTTCACTGAACCTACGTATATATGCGCTTTTACAGAGACAAACCTGCGTATACTTTAGTGTATTTTATCCTTCAGAAACCCTGATTTCCATACGCGCCTTTGTTTAAGCGGACCCGCGTATACATGCGCTTTTCCCGAAACAAACTAGCGTATAGATCTATAAAAGATAAATTTTGCAGAACAGTCCAGATCTATAAACTTACCCAGATTTCTTCAATTTCTTCATCAGACTTGCGCCAGGTCTTCATCATTTCTTTTCAAATCATCCTAGAGATTCATCATTTCTAAATCTAGAGATCTTGAACCTTCATCATGTCCATAGGTGCATCATCGATTCAGATCTATTAATTAAGAACAGAGTTCAACCATGCAGATATACTTTAGAGTGAAGTATTCATTAAAACCCAGACTTATGCACACCCTTGCACTATGATCTTCTTTTCCTTATATAGATTTAGCCTTTGTCAATACCATGAGCCAAAACCACACATCTTCCGATGGTATTCCTGGACGGGATCAAATAGATAATCCAACGCTCAATACATTGGGCCAATACCATGGTAATGTCCCCTGGTTTTATAAATTTGGAGCGCAAAAGTGCATACGCGACTTGGGACGTACTTATATGCGTGCATACGCGACTTGGCCTTTGCAAACTCGTGTATACATTGTGACATATCATTTTCATCATTGCTCTGGCCTTTACAGGAATTCATTTCTCCATTACATCTGAACTGCTCTGTAGATACATCAGATTTACATCATTAATAAATAGGACAAGTCAGTTTCCATCAAGGACAACTTCATCAAGTAGGTTGCCATCAAATTTATCAAGTAGGTTGCCATCAAGGACAACACTCAACATCATATTGCCAACAGTCTCCCCCTTTGGACTTGATGGCAACCATGATGGTGTTTGATCACCACAACAGATAGATACATTGATTATAACCATTATTCAAAACACCATAATACTCTCCCCTTATTCAAACACCATGATACTCTCCCCCTTTTACATCAAGGGCAAAGGGTGGATCAAAACCAAAACAAGGTTTTTCTTCTTTTGTAGAAAGAAGAGCTTTGTAGATCTGATGGGTACTGAAGTTACCATGCTCCCCTTGAGTTCACGCTGAATCTTCAAACATATTTTCAAATGAAGTACATGACTCTATGACCTTTCCTATCACCAAGGACTCATAATTACATCAAAGATCCAACCAAGTGGATTTACATAGATGACTCAAGTACCCAACCAAGTGGGTTTACAAATTTGATCAAGGCCTTTCATGACTGAAAAATACAATTTTACATCATACGTCTCAACATGAACTTTTCATCAAATTACAACAATGACCTTTTGTAACAAATACCAAAAAGAACTCAAGAGAGAGATCATATTTCAGAACCATCATAATGCAAACAATGCATAATTCTCAGCAGGGCTAATGCTCCCCCTGAACCTGTACACCTGTTCTTGAGCCATTTCACTCCTTCATCTCCCCCTTAGCTTGTGCATCTAGAGATACCCAACAACACCATAGATGTGTTGAAGAATGCTGACCCAGAAAAATTTGTCAGCAACCACCCATACGTGGTTTTCTGTATATAAACTCGCGTGTATACGCGACTGTCTTTCAGGAAACCCGCGTATCCAATTTAATCTTCTGAATTTAAGCAGATCTGATCTTCTGCATGGCAGAGACTACTCCCAGCTTCTGTCTGAGATATTCGAATGCATCCCTGGGTAGAGGTTTGGTAAATATATCAGCAACTTGTTCTTTGGAGGGAACATACTCCAACTTCACCATTTTTTCAAGCACTTGTTCACGTAAGAAGTGATACTTGATGGGAATGTGCTTGGTCTTGGAATGCATAACAGGATTCTTTGAGATATTGATGGCACTTGTATTATCACACATAATGGAGATAGGAGGTGAACACTTGATTTGAAAGTCTTGTAAGGTTTGCATCATCCAAAGAATTTGAGTGCAACATGATGCGGCAGCCACATATTCTGCTTCTGCTGTAGATAAAGCAATAGAGTTTTGCTTCTTGCTGAACCAAGATACTAACCGGGGCCCCATATAGAATGCACCACCACTAGTGCTTTTCCGATCATCAACATTTCCAGCCCAATCTGCATCAGTGTAAGCATGAAGAGTGAGATCAACATTCTTTGGATACCATAGTCCAAAGTCTGGAGTTCCCTATAGATATTTGAATATTCTTTTGACAACTTGAAGATGAGACTCTTTTGGATTAGCTTGGAATCGTCCAACAATCCCAACTGCATGCATAATGTCTGGTCTATTCCCAGTGAGATAAAGTAGACTTCCTATCATAGATCTGTATTATGGTTGATTCACCGTAGGAGAATCATCATGAGAACTGAGATTACATCCGGTTATCATTGGTGTACTTACTGGTTTGCACTCTTCCATGCCATATTTCTTCAGAATTTGCTTAAGATATTTTTCTTGTGATAAGAATATGCCATTTGTTGCTTGATGCACTTGCAAGCCAAGAAAGAATGTTAGTTCCCCAAGTAAAGACATTTCAAATTCTTGCTGCATAACAGAAGCAAATTTCTGACTCATAGACTCTTCATTACTTCCAAAGATGATATCATCAACATATACAACTACAATCAATAGTTTATCATTTTCAGTTTTTGTGTATAAGTTGCTATCAGCAGACCCCTTTGAAAATCCTTGTTGATGAAGATATTTGTCAAGACGATAGTACCATGCTCTTGGAGCTTGTTTGAGACCATATAGAGCCTTTTTAAGTCTACAAACAAGTTTTTCATCATTTCCAAAAATGAATCCTTCTGGTTGTTCTATATAAACTTCTTCTTCTAGGTCACCATTGAGAAAAGCAGATTTAACATCCATTTGATACACTTTGATTTGTTGGAAGCTTGAAAAAGAAAGAAAAATTCTTATGGCTTCAAGTCTAGCTACAGGAGCAAAAGTTTCTTCAAAGTCTATACCTTCTTGTTGAGCATACCCCTTGCAAACAAGTCTACCTGTATTTCTTATAACATCCCCATTCTCATTTAACTTATTTTTGAATATCCATTTAGTTCCAATGGAATTTTTGTCATGAGGTCTTGGTACCAATTCCCAAGTGTGATTCTTTTCAATTTGATCAAGCTCTTCATTCATGGCTTGAATCCAACATTCATCTTTGCTAGCTTGATTGAAATTGTGTGGTTCAATAGTGGATAGAAGTGCCGGATAGCTAGAAGATCCCACAAGAGTCCTTCTTGTTTGTACACCTGATCCCTTATCTCCCAAAATTTGAGATTCTGGATGATTCTTTTGAACATATCTGGATGGAGCTTTTTCAGATAATCATCTTCAGGTTCTTCATTGGGTTCACTGTCTATATCATTGCTATTTGATGTAGAAGGACATATGTCACCATCGTCTTCATTTGTTGTTTGTTTTTCTTCTTTTGGGGCTGCAGGGGACTCATCAATAGCAACATCAATACATTCAACAATCTTCCGAAGTCTTTTATTGTAACATTTATATGCTCTACTCCTAGAGGAGTAACCAAGAAGTATTCCTTCATCTGCTCTGGGTTCAAACTTGCCAAGTTTTTCATCATTGTTTTTGATAAAGCATCTGCTTCCAAAAACTCTAAAATGCTTCACAGTGGGAGGATTACCATACCAGAGTTCATATGTAGTTTTATCATTATTTACTCGAACATGAGCCTTGTTAAGAATATTTACCGCTGCATGTGTTGCTTCTCCCCAAAATGTGTCAGGTGTTCTGGAATCATCAAGCATAGCTCTAGCCATTTGTTGAACTGTTCTATTCATTCTTTCTGCTACACCATTTTTTTGTGGAGTGCCAGCTACAGAAAACTATCTTTTTATGCCATGTTGTTCACAAAATTCAAGGAATTCATCTGATGTATATTCTCCTCCTCGATCAGATCTAAGACACTTGATTTTTAGATCTAATTCATTTTCAACCAGTGCTTTGAAGATCTGAAATTTATCAAATGCTTCATCTTTGTGTTTAATCAACCCAATCCAACACATTCTAGAGAAATCATCAATAAATAAGATATAGTATTGTTCACCACGTGGAGACTTTTTCCTCACAGGTCCACATATGTCAGTCTGAATGAGTTCAAGAGGCTTACTTGATGATCCTTCCTTGGCATTAAATTGTACTCTGGTTTGCTTACCGAATTGGCAAGATTTGCATATGATATTTTCAGGTAGAGTAATATTAGGAAGATCACGAACAGCTTTAAGTCTACTTGATTTGTTGATTTGAGAGAAGATCAGATGCCCCAACCTTCTATGCCATAGCCAGTTTTCTGAAGATTTACTCAAGTAACATTGTTCTTTGCAGTTCTTCAATACATACAAGTTGCTTGGAGTTCTTTTTCCTTTTATAATTGTTTTACCTGTATCAAGATCACGTACCACACATTCTTTTGAACTAAAGACAACTTCAGTTCCTTGATCACACATTTGAATTACACTTAACAGGTTATGCCTTAATCCATCCACATACATGACATCATTAGCTTCCACCTTTTCTTTTAGAAACATAGACCCTTTTCCCTTAATTACCGCAGGAGTATCATTTCCAAAAGTAACCTTCTTTTCCTTTTCTAGAGCACTATATGCAAGAAGTTTGTTTTTGTCACCTGTCATGTGTCTTGAGCATCCACTATCAATGTACCATTGATTTTCTTCACCTTCTGCAAATAACGCTATGCCACAATTTTCAACCTGTAATTCCTTATTTTTCCATACTTTGGAGCTTGAAGGAACATGTTCTTTTGGCTGAACTTTGCTCCTACATTCAAATTCTTCATGGCCAAAGTTATTGCAATAAGCACATTCAACTTCATTTTGAAGAGGAGAAAAGTTGTTATAGGTATTCTTCTTTGTTTCAATATCAATTCTTTTCTTTCTTGCTTCTCTTGTCATGATGGTTTTATATGCAACACATTGAACAGCTTTATGACCAAAATTGTGACATGAGAAACATTGTCCATTGAAGAAGAAATTTCTGCGATCATGAAATCTTCTACTTGAATTTACCTGTTGATTGGTGTTTCTTTGAAAGATATTCCTGTTAGTGTTCTTTGAATTGAGATGATCATGCTTTACCTGTAAAGATTCTTTATTCCTTTGCTGAGTGGCAGAATGTTGTAAACCAGTTGTAGCTGCTTTTAGATATTTTGGAGCTGAAGCCTGAGAAGATTCTCCAATATATCCAATGTAGGTTTTAACCCTGAACAGAAATTATCTACACACGAATCTTATAACAGAAAATAAAGAATAGCGAGAGCATAAAACATAAAACAGATAAACACAGAGATTTTCCCCTGGATCCCAAATCGGGACGACCAGCTTGATTTTTCATTATATTCCTTTTAGTGTTACAACACATATATATACATGCCGAAGCATACATAAACCCCAATACATAAACCTTGGATTAGAACATAACCGTAGCTCCCTTGATCGGATCTACAAAAATACCAGGGGCCAAAAACCATCGTACCCAAAACCATGTGCAAAACCATGCACAAAACCATGGACGCGGACTACCCACCGGAGCCCCGGACCCCGACAGGGGGGGCTATCGCCCCCCC